>JBBMRE010000231.1:0-481796 GCA_037974335.1 Prionace glauca | reverse complement strand
TCAGTGTCTCAGGGTCTCAGTGTCTCAGGATCTCAGGATGTCAGGATCTCAGTGTCTCAGTGTCTCAGTGTCTCAGTGTCTCAGGGTCTCAGGGCCTTAGTCTCTCAGTCACTCAGTCTCTCAGTCTCTCAGTGTCTCAGGCTCTCTGGGTCTCTGGGTCTCAGTCTTTCAGTCTCTCAGTGTCTCAGTGTCTCAGGGTCTCAGGGTCTCAGTGTCTCAGTCTCTCAGTCTCTCATTCTCTCATTCTCTCAGTCTCTCAGTCTCTCAATGTCTCAGTGTCTCAGGTTCTCAGTGTCTCAGGGCCTCTGGGTCTCTGGGTCTCAGTGTGTCAGTGTGTAAGAGTCTCAGGGTCCCATGGTCTCAGGGTCACTGGGTCTCAGTGTCAAAGTCTCTCAGTCTCTCAGTTTCTCAGTGTCTCTGTGTCTCTGTGTCTCAGGGCCTCTGGGTCTCTGGGTCTCAGGGTCTCAGTGTCTCTGGGTCTCAGTCTCTCATTCTCTCTGTCTCTCAGTTTCTCAGTGTCTCAATGTCTCATGTCTCAGGGCCTCTGGGTGTCTGGGTCTTAGGGTCTCAGGGTCTCAGGGTCTGAGTGTCTCAGTGTTTCAGGGTCTCAGTGTCTCTGGGTCTCTGGGTCTCGGTCTCTCATTCTCTCTGTCGCTCAGTTTCTCAGTGTCTCAGTGTCTCAGTGTCTCAGGATCTCAGTGTCTCAATGTCTCAGTATCTCAGGGTCTCAGTGTCTCAGGGTCTCAGTCTCTCAGTCTCTCAATCTCCCAGTCTCTCAGTCTCTCAGTCTCTCATTGTATCAGTCTCTCAGTCTCTCAGTGTATCAGTCTCTCAGTCTCTCAGTGTCTCAGGTTCTCAGTGTCTCAGGGTCTCAGTGTCTCTGTGTCTCAGGGTCTCAGGGTCTCAGGGCCTCAGTCTCTCAGACTCTCTGGGTCTCTTGGTCTCAGCTTCTCTGGGACTCAGTCTCTCAGTCTCTCAGTGTCTCAGTGTCTCAGTGTTTCAGTGTCTCAGCGTCTCAGTATCTCAGTGTCTCAGGTCTCAGGTTCTCAGTGTCTCAGTGTCTCATTGACTCAGGGTCTCAGTGTCTCAGGGTCACCGGGTCTCAGGGTCTCAGTGTCCCAGGGTCTCAGGATCTCTGGGTCTCAGTCTCTCAGTGTCTCAGTGTCTCAGGGTCTCAGGGTCTCAGGGTGTCAGGGTCTCAGGGTCTCAGTCTCTCAGTGTCTCAGTCTCTCAGTCTCTCAGTCTCTCAGGGTCTCAGTGTCTCAGTCTCTCAGGGTCTCAGTGTCTCTGGGTCTCAGGGTCTCAGTGTCTCAGGGTCTCAGTGTCTCAGGGTCTCAGTCTCTCAGTGTCTCAGTCTCTCAGGATCTCAGTGTCTCAGTCTCTCAGTGTCTCAGTCTCAGGGTCTCAGGGTCTCAGTGTCTCACTGTCTCAGTGTCTCAGGTCTCAGTGACTCAGAGTCTCAGTGTCTCAGTCTCTCAGACTCTCAGTCGCTCAGTCTCTCAGTCTCTCTGTCTCTCTGTCTCTCAGTGTGTCATTCTCTCAGTGTCTCAGTCTCTCAGGGTCTCAGTGTCTCAGGGTCTCAGTGTCTCAGTGTCTCAGGGTCTCAGTGTCTCAGAGCCTTAGTCTCTCAGGCCCTCAGTCTCTCAGGGTCTCTGGGTCTCTGGCTCTCTGGGTCTCAGTCTTTCAGTCTCTCAGTCTCTCAGTGTCTCAGTGTTTCAGGGTCTCAGTGTCTCAGGATCTCAGGATCTCAGTGTCTCAGGGTCTCGGTGTCTCAGGGTCTCAGTGTCTTAGTCTCTCAGTTACTCAGTTTCTCAGTCTCTCAGTCTCTCAGTGTCTCAGTGTCTCAGGGTCTCAGGGTCTCAATGTCTCAGTCTCTCAGTCTCTCAGTCTCTCATTCTCTCATTCTCTCAGTCTCTCAGTCTCTCAGTGACTCAGTGTCTCAGGTTCTCAGTGTCTCAGGGTCTCAGTGTCTCAGGGCCTCTGGGTCTCTGGGTCTCTGGGTCTCAGTGTGTCAGTGTCTAAGAGTCTCAGGGTCCCATGGTCTCAGGGTCACTGGGTCTCAGTGTCGAAGTCTCTCAGTCTCTCAGTTTCTCAGTGTCTCTGTGTCTCAGTGTCTCAGGGCCTCTGGGTCTCTGGGTCTCAGGGTCTCAGTGTTTCAGTGTCTCAGGGTCTCAGTGTCTCTGGGGCTCTGGGTCTCAGTCTCTCATTCTCTCTGTCTCTCAGTTTCTCAGTGTCTCAATGTCTCATGTCTCAGGGCCTCTAGGTGTCTGGGTCTTAGTGTCTCAGGGTCTCAGGGTCTCAGTGTCTCAGTGTCTCAGGGTGTCAGTGTCTCTGGGTCTCTGGGTCTCAGGGTCTCAGTGTCTCAGTGTCTCAGGGTCTCAGTGTCTCTGGGTCTCAGTCTCTCATTCTCTCCTTCTCTCAGTCTCTCAGTGACTCAGTGTCTCAGGTTCTCAGTGTCTCAGGGTCTCACTGTCTCAGTGTCTCAGGGCCTCTGGGTCTCTGGTCTCTGGGTCTCAGTGTGTCAGTGTCTCAGAGTCTCAGGGTCCCATGGTCTCACGGTCCCTGGGTCTCAGTGTCGAAGTCTCTCAGTCTCTCAGTTTCTCAGTGTCTCAGTGTCTCAGGGCCTCTGGGTCTCTGCGTCTCAGGGTCTCAGTGTTTCAGTGTCTCAGGGTCTCAGTGTCTCTGGGTCTCTGGGTCTCAGTCTCTCATTCTCTCTGTCTCTCAGTTTTTCAGTGTCTCAGTGTCTCGTGTATCAGGGCCTCTGGGTCTCTGGGTCTCAGGGTCTCAGGGTCTCAGGGTCTCAGGGTCTCAGTGTCTCAGTGTCTCAGGGTCTCAGTGTCTCTGGGTCTCTGGGTCTCAGGGTCTCAGGGTCTCAGGGTCTCAGTGTCTCAGTGTCTCAGGTTCTCAGTGTCTCTGGGTCTCTGGGTCTCAGTCTCTCATTCTCTCTGTCTCTCAGTTTCTCAGTGTCTCAGTGTCTCAGGGTCTCAGTGTCTCACTATCTCAGTATCTCAGGGTCTCAGTGTCTCAGGGTCTCAGTCTCTCAGTCTCTCAATCTCTCAGTCTCTCAGTCTCTCATTGTATCAGTCTCTCAGACTCTCAGTCTCTCAGTGTATCAGTCTCTCAGTGTCTCAGGTTCTCAGTGTCCCAGGGTCTCAGTGTCTCTGTGTCTCAGGATCTCAGGGTCTCAGGGCCTTAGTCTCTCCTGCCCTCTGTCTCTCAGTCTCTCTGGGTCTCTGGGTCTCAGTCTCTCAGTCTCTCCGTGTCTCAGTGTCTCAGTGTCTCAGCGTCTCAGTGTCTCAGGATCTCAGGGTCTCAGGGTCTCAGGGTCTCAGTGTCTCAGTGTCTCATTGATTCAGGGTCTCAGTGTCTCAGGGTCACCGGGTCTCAGGGTCTCAGGGTCTCTGGGTCTCAGTCTCTCAGTGTCTCAGTGTCTCAGTGTCTCAGGGTCTAAGTGTCTCAGGGTCTCAGTGTATCAGGGTTTCAGGGTCTCAGGGTCTCAGGGTCTCAGGGTCTCAGGGTCTCAGTCTCTCAGTGACTCAGTCTCTCAGTCTCTCAGGGTCTCAGTGTCTCAGTCTCTCAGGGTCTCAGTGTCTCAGTGTCTCAGTGTCTCAGTGTCTCAGTCTCTCAGTGTCTCAGGTCTCAGTGACACAGAGTCTCAGTGTCTCAGTCTCTCAGTCGCTCAGTCTCTCAGTCTCTCTGTCTCTCAGTGTATCATTCTCTCAGTCTCTCAGTCTCTCCGAGTCTCAGTGTCTCAGTCTCTCAGGGTCTCAGTGTCTCAGTGTCTCAGTATCTCAGTGTCTCAGGGTCTCAGTGTCTCAGAGCCTTAGTCTCTCAGGCCCTCAGTCTCTCAGGGTCTCTGGGTCTCTGGGTCTCATTCTCTCAGTCTCTCAGTCTCTCAGTCCCATAGTGTCTCAGTGTTTCAGGGTCTCAGTGTCTCAGGATCTCAGTGTCTCAGGGTCTCGGTGTCTCAGGGTCTCAGCGTCTTAGTCTCTCAGTCACTCAGTCCCTCAGTCTCGCAGTGTCTCAGTGTCTCAGGCTCTCTGGGTCTCAGTCTCTCAGTCTCTCAGTGTCTCAGAGTCTTAGTGTCTCAGGGTCTCAGGGTCTCAGGGTCTCAGTGTCTCTGTCTCTCAGTCTCTCAGTCTCTCATTCTCATTCTCTCAGTCTCTCAGTGTCTCAGGTTCTCAGTGTCTCAGGGTCTCAGTGTCTCAGTGTCTCAGGGCCTCTGTGTCTCTGGGTCTCTGGGTCTCTGGGTCTCAGTGTGTCAGTGTCTCAGGGTCCCATGTTCTCAGGGTCCCTGGGTCTCAGTGTCGAAGTCTCTCAGTCTCTCAGTTTCTCAGTGACTCAGTGTCTCAGTGTCTCAGGGCCTCTGGGTCTCAATCTCTCAGGGTCTCAGTGTCTCAGTCTCTCAGGGTCTCAGTGTCTCAGGGTCTCAGAGTCTCAGTGCCTTATTCTTTCAGGCCCTCAGTCTCTCAGTCTCTCAGGGTCTCTGGCTCTCTGGGTCTCAGTCTCTCAGTCTCTCAGCCTCTCAGTCTCTCAGTGTCTCAGGGTCTCAGTGTCTCAGGATCTCAGGATCTCAGGATCTCAGGATCTCAGTGTCTCACTGTCTCAGGGTCTCAGGGTCTTAGTCTCTCAGCCCTCAGTCTCTCAGTTTCTCTGTGTCTCTGGGTCTCAGTGTCTCAGGATCTCAGGATGTCAGGATCTCAGTGTCTCAGGGCCTCAGTGTCTCCGGGTCTCAGGGTCTTAGTCTCTCAGTCACTCAGTCTCTCAGTCTCTCAGTGTCTCAGGCTCTCTGGGTCTCTGGGTCTCAGTCTCTCAGTCTCTCAGTCTCTCAGTGTCTCAGGGTCTCAGGGTCTCAGTGTCTCAGTCTCTCAGTCTCTCAGTCTCTCATTCTCTCATTCTCTCAGTCTCTCAGTCTCTCGGTGTCTCAGTGTCTCAGGTTCTCAGTGTCTCAGGGTCTCAGTGTCTCAGTGTCTCAGGGCCTCTGGGTCTCTGGGTCTCTGGGTCTCAGTGTGTCAGTGTCTCAGAGTCTCAGGGTCCCATGGTCTCAGGGTCACTGGGTCTCAGTGTCGAAGTCTCTCAGTTTCTCAGTGTCTCTGTATCTCAGTGTCTCAGGGCATCTGGGTCTCTGGGTCTCAGGGTCTCAGGGTCTCAGTGTCTCAGGGTCTCAGTGTCTCTGGGTCTCTGGGTCTCAGTCTCTCATTCTCTCTGTCTCTCAGTTTCTCAGTGTCTCAGTGTCACCGTGTCTCAGTGTCTCAATGTCTCGTGTCTCAGGGCCTCTGGGTGTCTGGGTCTCAGGGTCTCAGGGTCTCAGGGTCTCAGTGTCTCAGTGTCTCAGGGTCTCAGTGTCTCTGGGTCTCTGTCTCTCATTCTCTCTGTCTCTCAGTTTCTCAGTGTCTCAGTGTCTCAGGGTCTCAGTGTCTCACTGTCTCAGTATCTCAGGGTCTCAGTGTCTCAGGGTCTCAGTCTCTCAGTCTCTCAGTGTCACAGGTTCTCAGTGTCTCAGGGTCTCAGTGTCTCTGTGTCTCAGGGTCTCAGGGCCTTAGTCTCTCATGCCCTCAGTCTCTCAGTCTCTCTGGGTCTCTTGGTCTCTGCTTCTCTGGGACTCAGTCTCTCAGTGTCTCAGTGTCCCAGTGTCTCAGCGTCTCAGTGTCTCAGGATCTCAGGGTCTCAGTGTCTCAGTGTCTCATTGTCTCAGGGTCTCAGTGTCTCAGGGTCACCGGGTCTCAGGGTCTCAGTGTCCCAAGATCTCAGGGTCTCTGGGTCTCAGTCTCTCAGTGTCTCAGTGTCTCAGGGTCTCACTATCTCAGTATCTCAGGGTCTCAGTGTCTCAGTGTCTCAGTCTCTCAGTCTCTCAATCTCTCAGTCTCTCATTGTATCAGTCTCTCAGACTCTCAGTGTATCAGTCTCTCAGTGTCTCAGGTTCTCAGTGTCTCAGGGTCTCAGTGTCTCTGTGTCTCAGGGTCTCAGTGTCTCAGGGCCTTAGTCTCTCATGCCCTCAGTCTCTCAGTCTCTCTGGGTGTCTGGGTCTCTGGGTCTCAGTAACTCAGTCTCTCAGTGTCTCAGTGTCTCAGTGTCTCAGTGTCTCAGCGTCTCAGTGTCTCAGTGTCTCAGGATCTCAGGGTCTCAGGGTCTCAGTGTCTCAGAGCCTTAGTCTCTCAGGCCCTCAGTCTCTCAGGGTCTCTGGGTCTCTGGGTCTCTGGGTCTCAGTCTCTCAGTCTCTCAGTCTCACAGTGTCTCAGTGTTTCAGGGTCTCAGTGTCTCAGGATCTCAGGATCTCAGTGTCTCAGGGTCTCGGTGTCTCAGGGTCTCAGGGTCTTTGTCTCTCAGTCACTCAGTCTCTCAGTCTCGCAGTGTCTCAGTGTCTCAGGGTCTCAGGGTCTCAGTGTCTCTGTCTCTCAGTCTCTCAGTCTCTCATTCTCATTCTCTCAGTCTCTCAGTCTCCCAGTGTCTCAGGTTCTCAGTGTCTCAGGGTCTCAGTGTCTCAGTGTCTCAGGGCCTCTGGGTCTCTGGGTCTCTGGGTCTCAGTGTGTCAGTGTCTCAGAGTCTCAGGGTCCCATGTTCTCAGGGTCCCTGGGTCTCAGTGTCGAAGACTCTCAGTCTCTCAGTTTCTCAGTGTCTCAGTGTCTCAGGGCTTCTGGGTCTCTGGGTCTCAGTGTCTCAGGGTCTCAGTGTCTCAATCTCTCAGGGTCTCAGTGTCTCAGTGTCTCAGGGTCTCAGTGTCTCAGGGTCTCAGAGTCTCAGTGCCTTATTCTCTCAGGCCCTCAGTCTCTCAGTCTCTCAGTCTCTCAGGGTCTCTGGGTCTCTGGCTCTCTGGGTCTCAGTCTCTCAGTCTCTCAGCCTCTCAGTCTCTCAGGATCTCAGGATCTCAGTGTCTCACTGTCTCAGGGTCTCAGGGTCTTAGTCTCTCATCCCTCAGTCTCTCAGTTTCTCTGTGTCTCTGGGTCTCAGTGTCTCAGTGAATCAGTGTCTCAGTGTCTCAGGGTCTCAGTGTCTCAGGATCTCAGGATGTCAGGATCTCAGTGTCTCAGTGTCTCAGGGTCTCAGTGTCTCAGGGTCTCAGGGTCATAGTCTCTCAGTCACTCATTCTCTCAGTCTCTCAGTGTCTCAGGCTCTCTGGGTCTCTGGGTCTCAGTCTCTCAGTCTCTCAGTGTCTCAGTGTCTCAGGGTCTCAGGGTCTCAGTGTCTCAGTCTCTCAGTCTCTCAGTCTCTCATTCTCTCATTCTCTCAGTCTCTCAATGTCTCAATGTCTCAGGTTCTCAGTGTCTCAGGGCCTCTGGGTCTCTGGGTCTCTGGGTCTCAGTGTGTCAGTGTCTAAGAGTCTCAGGGTCCCATGGTCTCAGGGTCACTGGGTCTCAGTGTCGAAGTCTCTCAGTCTCTCAGTTTCTCAGTGTCTCTGTGTCTCAGTGTCTCAGGGCCTCTGGGTCTCTGGGTCTCAGGGTCTCAGGGTCTCAGTGTCTCTGGGTCTCAGTCTCTCAGTCTCTCATTCTCATTCTCTCAGTCTCTCAGTCTCTCAGTGTCTCAGGTTCTCAGTGTCTCAGGGTCTCAGTGTCTCAGTGTCTCAGGGCCTCTGGGTCTCTGGGTCTCTGGGTCTCAGTGTGTCAGTGTCTCAGAGTCTCAGGGTCCCATGTTCTCAGGGTCCCTGGGTCTCAGTGTCGAAGACTCTCAGTCTCTCAGTTTCTCAGTGTCTCAGGGCTTCTGGGTCTCTGGGTCTCAGTGTCTCAGGGTCTCAGTGTCTCAATCTCTCAGGGTCTCAGTGTCTCAGTGTCTCAGGGTCTCAGTGTCTCAGGGTCTCAGAGTCTCAGTGCCTTATTCTCTCAGGCCCTCAGTCTCTCAGTCTCTCAGTCTCTCAGGGTCTCTGGGTCTCTGGCTCTCTGGGTCTCAGTCTCTCAGTCTCTCAGCCTCTCAGTCTCTCAGGATCTCAGGATCTCAGTGTCTCACTGTCTCAGGGTCTCAGGGTCTTAGTCTCTCATCCCTCAGTCTCTCAGTTTCTCTGTGTCTCTGGGTCTCAGTGTCTCAGTGAATCAGTGTCTCAGTGTCTCAGGGTCTCAGTGTCTCAGGATCTCAGGATGTCAGGATCTCAGTGTCTCAGTGTCTCAGGGTCTCAGTGTCTCAGGGTCTCAGGGTCATAGTCTCTCAGTCACTCATTCTCTCAGTCTCTCAGTGTCTCAGGCTCTCTGGGTCTCTGGGTCTCAGTCTCTCAGTCTCTCAGTGTCTCAGTGTCTCAGGGTCTCAGGGTCTCAGTGTCTCAGTCTCTCAGTCTCTCAGTCTCTCATTCTCTCATTCTCTCAGTCTCTCAATGTTTCAGTGTCTCAGGTTCTCAGTGTCTCAGGGCCTCTGGGTCTCTGGGTCTCTGGGTCTCAGTGTGTCAGTGTCTAAGAGTCTCAGGGTCCCATGGTCTCAGGGTCACTGGGTCTCAGTGTCGAAGTCTCTCAGTCTCTCAGTTTCTCAGTGTCTCTGTGTCTCAGTGTCTCAGGGCCTCTGGGTCTCTGGGTCTCAGGGTCTCTGGGTCTCAGTGTCTCAGTGTTTCAGGGTCTCAGTGTCTCTGGGTCTCTGGGTCTCGGTCTCTCATTCTCTCTGTCGCTCAGTTTCTCAGTGTCTCAGTGTCTCAGTGTCTCAGTGACTCAGGATCTCAGTGTCTCAATGTCTCAGTATCTCAGGGTCTCAGTGTCTCAGGGTCTCAGTCTCTCAGTCTCTCAATCTCCCAGTCTCTCAGTCTCTCATTGTATCAGTCTCTCAGTCTCTCAGAGTATCAGTCTCTCAGTCTCTCAGTGTCTCAGGTTCTCAGTGTCTCAGGGTCTCAGTGTCTCAGGGTCTCAGGGTCTCAGGGCCTTAGTCTCTCATGCCCTCAGTCTCTCAGACTCTCTGGGTCTCTTGGTCTCTGCTTCTCTGGGACTCAGTCTCTCAGTCTCTCAGTGTCTCAGTGTCTCAGTGTCTCAGTGTTTCAGTGTCTCAGCGTTTCAGTGTCTCAGTGTCTCAGGTCTCAGGGACTCAGTGTCTCAGTGTCTCATTGACTCAGGGTCTCAGTGTCTCAGGGTCACCGGGTCTCAGGGTCTCAGTGTCCCAGGGTCTCAGGGTCTCTGGGTCTCAGTCTCTCAGTGTCTCAGTGTCTCAGGGTCTCAGGGTCTCAGGGTGTCAGGGTCTCAGGGTCTCAGTCTCTCAGTGTCTCAGTGTCTCAGTCTCTCAGTCTCTCAGGGTCTCAGTGTCTCAGTCTCTCAGGGTCTCAGTGTCTCTGGGTCTCAGGGTCTCAGTGTATCACGGTTTCAGGGTCTCAGGGTCTCAGTGTCTCAGGGTCTCAGTCTCTCAGTGTCTCAGTCTCTCAGTCTCTCAGTCTCTCAGGATCTCAGTGTCTCAGTGTCTCAGTCTCTCAGTGTCTCAGTCTCAGGGTCTCAGGGCCTCAGTGTCTCACTGTCTCAGGTCTCAGTGACTCAGAGTCTCAGTGTCTCAGTCTCTCAGACTCTCAGTCGCTCAGTCTCTCAGTCTCTCTGTCTCTCAGTGTGTCATTCTCTCAGTGTCTCAGTCTCTCAGGGTCTCAGTGTCTCAGGGTCTCAGTGTCTCAGTGTCTCAGGGTCTCAGTGTCTCAGAGCCTTAGTCTCTCAGGCCCTCAGTCTCTCAGGGTCTCTGGGTCTCTGGCTCTCTGGGTCTCAGTCTCTCAGTCTCTCAGTCTCTCAGTGTCTCAGTGTTTCAGGGTCTCAGTGTCTCAGGATCTCAGGATCTCAGTGTCTCAGGGTCTCGGTGTCTCAGGGTCTCAGGGTCTTAGTCTCTCAGTTACTCAGTTTCTCAGTCTCTCAGTCTCTCAGTGTCTCAGTGTCTCAGTGTCTCAGTGTCTCAGGGTCTCAGGGTCTCAATGTCTCAGTCTCTCAGTCTCTCAGTCTCTCATTCTCTCATTCTCTCAGTCTCTCAGTCTCTCAGTGACTCAGTGTCTCAGGTTCTCAGTGTCTCAGGGTCTCAGTGTCTCAGGGCCTCTGGGTCTCTGGGTCTCAGTGTTTCAGTGTCTCAGAGTCTCAGGGTCCCATGGTCTCAGGGTCCCTGGGTCTCAGTGTCAAAGTCTCTCAGTCTCTCAGTTTCTCAGTGTCTCAGTGTCTCAGTGTCTCAGGGCCTCTGGGTCTCTGCGTCTCAGTGTTTCAGTGTCTGAGGGTCTCAGTGTCTCTAGGTCTCTGGGTCTCAGTCTCTCATTCTCTCTGTTTCTCAGTTTCTCAGTGTCTCAGTGTCTCGTGTATCAGGGCCTCTGGGTCTCTGGGTCTCTGGGTCTCAGGGTCTCAGGGTCTCAGGGTCTCAGGGTCTCAGTGTCTCAGTGTCTCAGGGTCTCAGTGTCTCTGGGTCTCTGGGTCTCAGGGTCTCAGGGTCTCAGTGTCTCAGTGTCTCAGGGTCTCAGTGTCTCTGGGTCTCTGGGTCTCAGTCTCTCATTCTCTCCTTCTCTCAGTCTCTCAGTGACTCAGTGTCTCAGGGTCTCACTGTCTCAGTGTCTCAGGGCCTCTGGGTCTCTGGTCTCTGGATCTCAGTGTGTCAGTGTCTCAGAGTCTCAGGGTCCCATGGTCTCACGGTCCCTGGGTCTCAGTGTCGAAGTCTCTCAGTCTCTCAGTTTCTCAGTGTCTCAGTGTCTCAGGGCCTCTGGGTCTCTGCGTCTCAGGGTCTCAGTGTTTCAGTGTCTCAGGGTCTCAGTGTCTCTGGGTCTCTGGGTCTCAGTCTCTCATTCTCTCTGTCTCTCAGTTTTTCAATGTCTCAGTGTCTCAGTGTCTCGTGTATCAGGGCCTCTGGGTCTCTGGGTCTCAGGGTCTCAGGGTCTCAGTGTCTCAGTGTCTCAGGGTCTCAGTGTCTCTGGGTCTCTGGGTCTCAGGGTCTCAGGGTCTCAGTGTCTCAGTGTCTCAGTGTCTCAGGGTCTCAGTGTCTCTGGGTCTCTGGGTCTCAGTCTCTCATTCTCTCTGTCTCTCAGTTTCTCAGTGTCTCAGTGTCTCAGGGTCTCAGTGTCTCACTATCTCAGTATCTCAGGGTCTCAGTGTCTCAGGGTCTCAGTCTCTCAGTCTCTCAATCTCTCAGTCTCTCAGTCTCTCATTATATCAGTCTCTCAGACTCTCAGTCTCTCAGTGTATCAGTCTCTCAGTGTCTCAGGTTCTCAGTGTCCCAGGGTCTCAGTGTCTCTGTGTCTCAGGGTCACAGGGCCTTAGTCTCTCATGCCCTCAGTCTCTCAGTCTCTCTGGGTCTCTGGGTCTCTGGGTCTCTTGGTCTCTGGGTATCTGGGTCTCAGTCTCTCAGTCTCTCCGTGTCTCAGTGTCTCAGTGTCTCAGCGTCTCAGTGTCTCAGTGTCTCAGGATCTCAGGATCTCAGGGTCTCAGGGTCTCAGTGTCTCAGTGTCTCATTGATTCAGGGTCTCAGTGTCTCAGGGTCACCGGGTCTCAGGGTCTCAGGGTCTCTGGGTCTCAGTCTCTCAGTGTCTCAGTGTCTCAGGGTCTCAGGGTCTAAGTGTCTCAGGGTCTCAGTGTATCAGGGTTTCAGGGTCTCAGGGTCTCAGTCTCACAGTGACTCAGTCTCTCAGTCTCTCAGGGTCTCAGTGTCTCAGTGTCTCAGGGTCTCAGTGTCTCAGTGTCTCAGTGTCTCAGTCTCTCAGTTTCTCAGTGTCTCAGGGTCTCAGGGCCTCAGTGTCTCACTGTCTCAGTGTCTCAGGTCTCAGTGACACAGAGTCTCAGTGTCTCAGTCTCTCAGTCTCTCTGTCTCTCAGTGTATCATTCTCTCAGTCTCTCCGAGTCTCAGTGTCTCAGTCTCTCAGGGTCTCAGTGTCTCAGGGTCTCAGTATCTCAGTGTCTCAGGGTCTCAGTGTCTCAGAGCCTTAGTCTCTCAGGCCCTCAGTCTCTCAGGGTCTCTGGGTCTCTGGGTCTCAGTGTCTCAGTCTCTCAGTCTCTCAGTCCCACAGTGTCTCAGTGATTCAGGGTCTCAGTGTCTCAGGATCTCAGTGTCTCAGGGTCTCGGTGTCTCAGGGTCTCAGGGTCTTAGTCTCTCAGTCACTCAGTCTCTCAGTCTCGCAGTGTCTCAGTGTCTCAGGCTCTCTGGGTCTCAGTCTCTCAGTCTCTCAGTGTCTCAGTGTCTACGTGTCTCAGGGTCTCAGGGTCTCAGTGTCTCTGTCTCTCAGTCTCTCAGTCTCTCAGTCTCTCATTCTCATTCTCTCAGTCTCTCAGTCTCTCAGTGTCTCAGGTTCTCAGTGTCTCAGGGTCTCAGTGTCTCAGTGTCTCAGGGCCTCTGTGTCTCTGGGTCTCAGTGTGTCAGTGTCTCAGAGACTCAGGGTCCCATGGTCTCAGGGTCCCTGTGTCTCAGTGTCGAAGTCTCTCAGTCTCTCAGTTTCTCAGTGACTCAGTGTCTCAGTGTCTCAGGGCCTCTGGGTCTCTGGGTCTCAGTGTCTCAGGGTCTCAGTGTCTCAATCTCTCAGGGTCTCAGTGTCTCAGTCTCTCAGGGTCTCAGTGTCTCAGGGTCTCAGAGTCTCAGTGCCTTATTCTCTCAGGCCCTCAGTCTCTCAGTCTCTCAGGGTCTCTGGGTCTCTGGCTCTCTGGGTCTCAGTCTCTCAGTCTCCCAGCCTCTCAGTCTCTCAGTGTCTCAGGGTCTCAGTGTCTCAGGATCTCAGGATCTCAGTGTCTCACTGTCTCAGGGTCTCAGGGTCTTAGTCTCTCAGCCCTCAGTCTCTCAGTTTCTCTGTGTCTCTGGGTCTCTGTGTCTTAGTGAATCAGTGTCTCAGTGTCTCAGGGTCTCAGTGTCTCAGGATCTCAGGATCTCAGGATCTCAGTGTCTCACTGTCTCAGGGTCTCAGTGTCTCAGGGTCTCAGGGTCTTAGTCTCTCAGTCACTCAGTCTCTCAGTCTCTCAGTGTCTCAGGCTCTCTGGGTCTCTGGGTCTCAGTCTCTTAGTCTCTCAGTGTCTCAGTGTCTCAGGGTCTCAACGTCTCAGTGTCTCAGTCTCTCAGTCTCTCAGTCTCTCATTCTCTCATTCTCTCATTCTCTCAGTCTCTCAGTCTCTCAGTGTCTCAGTGACTCAGGTTCTCAGTGTCTCGGGTCTCAGTGTCTCAGTGTCTCAGGGCCTCTGGGTCTCTGGGTCTCAGTGTGTCAGTGTCTCAGAGTCTCGGGGTCCCATGGTCTCAGGGTCACTGGGTCTCAGTGTCGAAGTCTCTCAGTCTCTCAGTTTCTCAGTGTCTCTATGTCTCAGGGCCTCTGGATCTCTGGGTCTCAGGGTCTCAGGGTCTCAGTGTCTCAGGGTCTCAGTGTCTCTGGGTCTCTGGGTCTCTGTCTCTCATTCTCTCTGTCTCTCAGTTTCTCAGTGTCTCAGTGTCTCAGTGTCTCAGGGTCTCAGTGTCTCACTGTCTCAGTATCTCAGGGTCTCAGGGTCTCAGTGTCTCAGGGTCTCAGTCTCTCAGTCTCGCAATCTCTCAGTCTCTCAGTCTCTCATTGTATCAGTCTCTCAAACTCTCAGTCTCTCAGTGTATCAGTCTCTCTGTCTCTCAGTGTTTCAGGTTCTCAGTGTCTCAGGGTCTCAGTGTCTCTGTGTCTCAGGGTCTCAGGGTCTCAGGCTCTCAGAGTCTCAGTGTCTCAGGGTCTAAGTGTCTCAGGGTCTCAGTGTATCAGGGTTTCAGGGTCTCAGGGTCTCAGGGTCTCAGTCTCTCAGTGACTCAGTCTCTCAGTCTCTCAGGGTCTCAGTGTCTAAGTCTCTCAGGGTCTCAGTGTCTCAGTCTCTCAGTGTCTCAGGGTCTCAGGGCCTCAGTGTCTCACTGTCTCAGTGTCTCAGGTCTCAGAGACACAGAGTCTCAGTGTCTCAGTCTCTCAGTCGCTTAGTCTCTCAGTCTCTCTGTCTCTCAGTGTATCATTCTCTCAGTCTCTCCGAGTCTCAGTGTCTCAGTCTCTCAGGGTCTCAGTGTCTCAGGGTCTCAGTATCTCAGTGTCTCAGGGTCTCAGTGTCTCAGAGCCTTAGTCTCTCAGGCCCTCAGTCTCTCAGGGTCTCTGGGTCTCTGGGTCTCAGTCTCTCAGTCTCTCAGTCTCTCAGTCCCACAGTGTCTCAGTGTTTCAGGTTCTCAGTGTCTCAGGATCTCAGTGTCTCAGGGTCTCGGTGTCTCAGGGTCTCAGGGTCTTAGTCTCTCAGTCACTCAGTCTCTCAGTCTCGCAGTGTCTCAGTGTCTCAGGCTCTCTGGGTCTCAGTCTCTCAGTCTCTCAGTGTCTCAGTGTCTAAGTGTCTCAGGGTCTCAGGGTCTCAGTGTCTCTGTCTCTCAGTCTCTCATTCTCATTCTCTCAGTCTCTCAGTCTCTCAGTCTCTCAGGTTCTCAGTGTCTCAGGGTCTCAGTGTTTCAGTTTCTCAGGGCCTCTGTGTCTCTGGGTCTCTGGGTCTCAGTGTGTCAGTGTCTCAGAGTCTCAGGGTCCCATGGTCTCAGGGTCCCTGGGTCTCAGTGTCGTAGTCTCTCAGTCTCTCAGTTTCTCAGTGACTCAGTGTCTCAGTGTCTCAGGGCCTCTGGGTCTCTGGGTCTCTGGGTCTCAGTATCTCAGGGTCTCAGTGTCTCAATCTCTCAGGGTCTCAGTGTCTCAGTCTCTCAGGGTCTCAGTGTCTCAGGGTCTCAGAGTCTCAGTGCCTTATTCTCTCAGGCCCTCAGTCTCTCAGTCTCTCAGGGTCTCTGGGTCTCTGGCTCTCTGGGTCTCAGTCTCTCAGTCTCTCAGCCTCTCAGTCTCTCAGTGTCTCAGCGTCTCAGTGTCTCAGGATCTCAGGATCTCAGTGTCTCACTGTCTCAGGGTTTCAGGGTCTTAGTCTCTCAGCCCTCAGTCTCTCAGTTTCTCTGCGTCTCTGGGTCTCTGTGTCTTAGTGAATCAGTGTCTCAGTGTCTCAGGGTCTCAGTGTCTCAGGATCTCAGGATGTCAGGATCTCAGTGTCTCAGTGTCTCAGGGTCTCAGTGTCTCAGGGTCTCAGGGTCTTAGTCTCTCAGTCACTCAGTCTCTCAGTCTCTCAGTCTCTCAGTGTCTCAGGCTCTCTGGGTCTCTGGGTCTCAGTCTCTTAGTCTCTCAGTGTCTCAGTGTCTCAGGGTCTCAGGGTCTCAGTGTCTCAGTCTCTCAGTCTCTCACTCTCTCATTCTCTCATTCTCTCAGTCTCTCAGTCTCTCAGTGTCTCAGTGTCTCAGGTTCTCAGTGTCTCAGGGTCTCAGTGTCTCAGTGTCTCAGGGCCTCTGGGTCTCTGGGTCTCAGTGTGTCAGTGTCTCAGAGTCTCAGGGTCCCATGGTCTCAGGGTCACTGGGTCTCAGTGTCGAAGTCTCTCAGTCTCTCAGTTTCTCAGTGTCTCTGTGTCTCAGGGCCTCTGGATCTCTGGGTCTCTGGGTCTCAGGGTCTCAGGGTCTCAGTGTCTCAGGGTCTCAGTGTCTCTGTCTCTCAGTCTCTCAGTCTCTCATTCTCATTCTCTCAGTCTCTCAGTCTCTCAGTGTCTCAGGGTCTCAGTCTCTCAGTCTCTCAATCTCTCAGTCTCTCAGTCTCTCATTGTATCAGTCTCTCAAACTCTCAGTCTCTCAGTGTATCAGTCTCTCTGTCTCTCAGTGTTTCAGGTTCTCACTGTGTCAGGGCCTCTTTGTCTCTGTGTCTCAGGGTCTCAGGGTCTCAGGGCCTTAGTCTCTCATGCCCTCAGTCTCTCAGTCTCTCTGGGTCTCTTGGTCTCTGCTTCTCTGGGACTCAGTCTCTCAGTCTCTCAGTGTCTCAGTGTCTCAGTGTCTCAGTGTCTCAGCGTCTCAGTGTCTCAGTGTCTCAGGATCTCAGGGTCTCAGTGTCTCAGTGTCTCATTGACTCAGGGTCTCAGTGTCTCAGGGTCACCGGGTCTCAGGGTCTCAGTGTCCCAGGGTCTCAGGGTCTCTGGGTCTCAGTCTCTCAGTGTCTCAGTGTCTCAGGGTCTCACTATCTCAGTATCTCAGGGTCTCAGTGTCTCAGGGTCTCAGTCTCTCAGTCTCTCAATCTCTCAGTCTCTCAGTCTCTCATTGTATCAGTCTCTCAGTGTCTCAGGTTCTCAGTGTCTCAGGGTCTCAGTATCTCTGTGTCTCAGGGTCTCAGGGTCTCAGGGCCTTAGTCTCTCATGCCCTCAGTCTCTCAGTCTCTCTGGGTGTCTGGATCTCTGGGTCTCTTGGTCTCTGGGTCTCTGGGTCTCAGTCTCTCAGTCTCTCAGTCTCTCAGTGTCTCAGTGTCTCAGTGTCTCAGTGTCTCAGTGTCTCAGCGTCTCAGTGTCTCAGTGTCTCAGGATCTCAGGGTCTCAGGGTGTCAGTTTCTCAGTGTCTCAGTATCTCATTGACTCAGGGTCTCAGTGTCTCAGGGTCACCGGGTCTCTGTGTCTCAGGGTCTCAGGGTCTCTGGGTCTCAGTCTCTCAGTGTCTCAGTGTCTCGGTGTCTCAGGGTCTCCGTGTATCAGGGTCTCAGGGTCTCAGGGTCTCAGTCTCTCAGTGTCTCAGTCTCTCATTCTCTCAGGGTCTCAGTGTCTCAGTCTCTCAGGGTCTCAGTGTCTCAGTCTCTCAGTCTCTCAGTCTCTCAGTGTCTCCCTGCCACAGGGTCTCAGGGCCTCAGTGTCTCACTGTCTCAGTGTCTCAGGTCTCAGTGACACAGAGTCTCAGTGTCTCAGTCTCTCAGTCGCTCAGTCTCTCAGTCTCCCTGTCTCTCAGTGTATCATTCTCTCAGTCTCTCTGTGTCTCAGTGTCGAAGTCTCTCAGTCTCTCAGTTTCTCAGTGACTCAGTGTCTCAGTGAATCAGGGCCTCTGGGTCTCTGGGTCTCAGTGTCTCAGGGTCTCAGTGTCTCAATCTCTTAGGGTATCAGTGTCTCAGTCTCTCAGGGTCTCAGTGTCTCAGGGTCTCAGAGTCTCAGTGCCTTATTCTCTCAGGCCCTCAGTCTCTCAGTCTCTCAGGGTCTCTGGGTCTCTGGCTCTCTGGGTCTCAGTCTCTCAGTCTCCCAGCCTCTCAGTCTCTCAGTGTCTCAGGGTCTCAGTGTCTCAGGATCTCTGGATCTCAGGATCTCAGTGTCTCACTGTCTCAGGGTCTCAGGGTCTTAGTCTCTCAGCCCTCAGTCTCTCAGTTTCTCTGTGTCTCTGGGTCTCTGTGTCTTAGTGAATCAGTGTCTCAGTGTCTCAGTGTCTCAGTGTCTCAGGATCTCAGGATGTCAGGATCTCAGTGTCTCAGTGTCTCAGGGTCTCAGTGTCTCAGGGTCTCAGGGTCTTAGTCTCTCAGTCACTCAGTCTCTCAGTCTCTCAGTGTCTCAGTCTCTCTGGGTCTCTGGGTCTCAGTCTCTTAGTCTCTCAGTGTCTCAGTGTCTCAGGGTCTCAGGGTCTCAGTGTCTCAGTCTCTCAGTCTCTCAGTCTCTCATTCTCTCATTCTCTCATTCTCTCAGTCTCTCAGTGTCTCAGTGACTCAGGTTCTCAGTGTCTCGGGTCTCAGTGTCTCAGTGTCTCAGGGCCTCTGGGTCTCTGGGTCTCTGGGTCTCAGTGTGTCAGTGTCTCAGAGTCTCGGGGTCCCATGGTCTCAGGGTCACTGGGTCTCAGTGTCGAAGTCTCTCAGTCTCTCAGTTTCTCAGTGTGTCTGTGTCTCAGGGCCTCTGGATCTCTGGGTCTCAGGGTCTCAGGGTCTCAGTGTCTCAGGGTCTCAGTGTCTCTGGGTCTCTGGGTCTCTGTCTCTCATTCTCTCTGTCTCTCTGTCTCTCAGTTTCTCAGTGTCTCAGTGTCTCAGTGTCTCAGTGTCTCAGTGTCTCAGGGTCTCAGTGTCTCACTGTCTCAGTTTCTCAGGGTCTCAGTGTCTCAGGGTCTCAGTCTCTCAGTCTCGCAATCTCTCAGTCTCTCATTGTATCAGTCTCTCAAACTGTCAGTCTCTCAGTGTATCAGTCTCTCTTTCTCTCAGTGTTTCAGGTTCTCAGTGTCTCAGGGTCTCAGTGTCTCTGTGTCTCAGGGTCTCAGGGTCTCAGGGCCTTAGTCTCTCATGCCCTCAGTCTCTCAGTCTCTCTGGGTCTCTTGGTCTCTGCTTCTCTGGGACTCAGTCTCTCAGTCTCTCAGTGTCTCAGTGTCTCAGCGTCTCAGTGTCTCATTGACTCAGGGTCTCAGTGTCTCAGGGTCACCGGGTCTCAGGGTCTCAGTGTCCCAGGGTCTCAGGGTCTCTGGGTCTCAGTCTCTCAGTGTCTCAGTGTCTCAGGGTCTCACTATCTCAGTATCTCAGTGTCTCAGAGTCTCAGGGTCCCATGGTCTCACGGTCCCTGGGTCTCAGTGTCGAAGTCTCTCAGTCTCTCAGTTTCTCAGTGTCTCAGTGTCTCAGGGCCTCTGGGTCTCTGCGTCTCAGGGTCTCAGTGTTTCAGTGTCTCAGGGTCTCAGTGTCTCTGGGTCTCTGGGTCTCTGGGTCTCAGTCTCTCATTCTCTCTGTCTCTCAGTTTTTCAGTGTCTCAGTGTCTCAGTGTCTCGTGTATCAGGGCCTCTGGGTCTCTGGGTCTCAGGGTCTCAGGGTCTCAGGGTCTCAGTGTCTCAGTGTCTCAGGGTCTCAGTGTCTCTGGGTCTCTGGGTCTCAGGGTCTCAGGGTCTCAGTGTCTCAGTGTCTCAGGGTCTCAGTGTCTCTGGGTCTCTGGGTCTCAGTCTCTCATTCTCTCTGTCTCTCAGTTTCTCAGTGTCTCAGTGTCTCAGGGTCTCAGTGTCTCACTATCTCAGTATCTCAGGGTCTCAGTGTCTCAGGGTCTCAGTCTCTCAGTCTCTCAGTCCCACAGTGTCTCAGTGTTTCAGGTTCTCAGTGTCTCAGGATCTCAGTGTCTCAGGTCTCGGTGTCTCAGGGTCTCAGTGTCTTAGTCTCTCAGTCACTCAGTCTCGCAGTGTCTCAGTGTCTCAGGCTCTCTGGGTCTCAGTCTCTCAGTCTCTCAGTGTCTCAGTGTCTAAGTGTCTCAGGGTCTCAGGGTCTCAGTGTCTCTGTCTCTCAGTCTCTCAGTCTCTCATTCTCATTCTCTCAGTCTCTCAGTCTCTCAGTGTCTCAGGTTCTCAGTGTCTCAGGGTCTCAGTGTTTCAGTTTCTCAGGGCCTCTGTGTCTCTGGGTCTCTGGGTCTCAGTGTGTCAGTGTCTCAGAGTCTCAGGGTCCCATGGTCTCAGGGTCCCTGGGTCTCAGTGTCGAAGTCTCTCAGTCTCTCAGTTTCTCAGTGACTCAGTGTCTCAGTGTCTCAGGGCCTCTGGGTCTCTGGGTCTCAGTGTCTCAGGGTCTCAGTGTCTCAATCTCTCAGGGTCTCAGTGTCTCAGTCTCTCAGGGTCTCAGTGTCTCAGGGTCTCAGAGTCTCAGTGCCTTATTCTCTCAGGCCCTCAGTCTCTCAGTCTCTCAGGGTCTCTGGGTCTCTGGCTCTCTGGGTCTCAGTCTCTCAGTCTCTCAGCCTCTCAGTCTCTCAGTGTCTCAGGGTCTCAGTGTCTCAGGATCTCAGGATCTCAGTGTCTCACTGTCTCAGGGTCTCAGGGTCTTAGTCTCTCAGCCCTCAGTCTCTCAGTTTCTCTGTGTCTCTGGGTCTCTGTGTCTTAGTGAATCAGTGTCTCAGTGTCTCAGGGTCTCAGTGTCTCAGGATCTCAGGATGTCAGGATCTCAGTGTCTCAGTGTCTCAGGGTCTCAGTGTCTCAGGGTATCAGGGTCTTAGTCTCTCAGTCACTCAGTCTCTCAGTCTCTCAGTCTCTCAGTGTCTCAGGCTCTCTGGGTCTCAGTCTCTTAGTCTCTCAGTGTCTCAGTGTCTCAGTCTCTCAGTCTCTCACTCTCTCATTCTCTCAGTCTCTCAGTCTCTCAGTGTCTCAGTGTCTCAGGTTCTCAGTGTCTCAGGGTCTCAGTGTCTCAGTGTCTCAGGGCCTCTGGGTCTCTGGGTCTCAGTGTGTCAGTGTCTCAGAGTCTCAGGGTCCCATGGTCTCAGGGTCACTGGGTCTCAGTGTCGAAGTCTCTCAGTCTCTCAGTTTCTCAGTGTCTCTGTGTCTCAGGGCCTCTGGATCTCTGGGTCTCAGGGTCTCAGGGTCTCAGTGTCTCAGGGTCTCAGTGTCTCTGGGTCTCTGTCTCTCATTCTCTCTGTCTCTCAATTTCTCAGTGTCTCAGTGTCTCATTGTCTCAGGGTCTCAGTGTCTCACTGTCTCAGTATCTCAGGGTCTCAGTGTCTCAGGGTCTCAGTCTCTCAGTCTCTCAATCTCTCAGTCTCTCAGTCTCTCATTGTATCAGTCTCTCAAACTCTCAGTCTCTCAGTGTATCAGTCTCTCTGTCTCTCAGTGTTTCAGGTTCTCACTGTCTCAGGGTCTCAGTGTCTCAGTGTCTCAGGGTCTCAGGGCCTTAGTCTCTCATGCCCTAAGTCTCTCAGTCTCTCTGGGTCTCTTGGTCTCTGCTTCTCTGGGACTCAGTCACTCAGTCTCTCAGTGTCTCAGTGTCTCAGTGTCTCAGCGTCTCAGTGTCTCAGTGTCTCAGGATCTCAGGGTCTCAGTGTCTCAGTGTCTCATTGACTCAGGGTCTCAGTGTCTCAGGGTCACCGGGTCTCAGGGTCTCAGTGTCCCAGGGTCTCAGGGTCTCTGGGTCTCAGTCTCTCAGTGTCTCAGTGTATCAGGGTCTCACTATCTCAGTATCTCAGGGTCTCAGTGTCTCAGGGTCTCAGTCTCTCAGTCTCTCAATCTCTCAGTCACTCAGTCTCTCATTGTATCAGTCTCTCAGACTCTCAGTCTCTCAGTGTATCAGTCTCTCAGTGTCTCAGGTTCTCAGTGTCTCAGGGTCTCAGTGTCTCTGTGTCTCAGAGTCTCAGGGTCTCAGGGCCTTAGTCTCTCATGCCCTCAGTCTCTCAGTCTCTCTGGGTGTCTGGATCTCTGGGTCTCTTGGTCTCTGGGTCTCAGTCTCTCAGTCTCTCAGTCTCTCAGTGTCTCAGTGTCTCAGTGTCTCAGTGTCTCAGCGTCTCAGTGTCTCAGTGTCTCAGGATCTCAGGGTCTCAGGGTGTCAGTGTCTCAGTGTCTCATTGACTCAGGGTCTCAGTGTCTCAGGGTATCCGGGTCTCTGTGTCTCAGGGTCTCAGGGTCTCTGGGTCTCAGTCTCTCAGTGTCTCAGTGTCTCGGTGTCTCAGGGTCTCCGTGTATCAGGGTCTCAGGGTCTCAGTCTCTCAGTGTCTCAGTATCTCAGTCTCTCAGTGTCTCAGTGTCTCAGTGTCTCAGTGTCTCAGTGTCTCAGTGTCTCAGTCTCAGTGTCTCAGTGCCTTATTCTCTCAGGCCCTCAGTCTCTCAGTCTCTCAGGGTCTCTGGGTCTCTGGCTCTCTGGGTCTCAGTCTCTCAGTCTCTCAGCCTCTCAGTCTCTCAGTGTCTCAGGGTCTCAGTGTCTCAGGATCTCAGGATCTCAGGATCTCAGTGTCTCACTGTCTCAGGGTCTCAGGGTCTTAGTCTCTCATCCCTCAGTCTCTCAGTTTCTCTGTGTCTCTGGGTCTCAGTGTCTCAGTGAATCAGTGTCTCAGTGTCTCAGGGTCTCAGTGTCTCAGGGTCTCAGGATGTCAGGATCTCAGTGTCTCAGTGTCTCAGGGTCTCAGTGTCTCAGGGTCTTAGTCTCTCAGTCACTCAGTCTCTCAGTGTCTCAGGCTCTCTGGGTCTCTGGGTCTCAGTCTCTCAGTCTCTCAGTGTCTCAGTGTCTCAGGGTCTCAGTGTCTCAGTGTCTCAGTGTCTCAGTCTCTCAGTCTCTCATTCTCTCATTCTCTCAGTCTCTCAGTCTCTCAGTGTCTCAGTGTCTCAGGTTCTCAGTGTCTCAGGATGTCAGGATCTCAGTGTCTCAGTGTCTCAGAGTCTCAGTGTCTCAGGGTCTTAGTCTCTCAGTCACTCAGTCTCTCAGTCTCTCAGTGTCTCAGGCTCTCTGGGTCTCTGGGTCTCAGTCTCTCAGGGTCTCAGTGTCTCAGTGTCTCAGGGCCTCTGGGTCTTTGGGTCTCTGGGTCTCAGTGTGTCAGTGTCTCAGAGTCTCAGGGTCCCATGGTCTCAGGGTCACTGGGTCTCAGTGTTGAAGTCTCCCAGTCTCTCAGTTTCTCAGTGTCTCTGTGTCTCAGTGTCTCAGGGCCTCTGGGTCTCTGGGTCTCCGGGTCTCAGTGTCTCAGGATCTCAGTGTCTCTGGGTCTCTGGGTCTCAGTCTCTCATTCTCTCTGTCTCTCAGTTTCTCAGTGTCTCAATTTCTCGTGTCTCAGGGCCTCTGGGTGTCTGTGTCTCAGGGCCTCAAGGTCTCAGGGTCACAGTGTCTCAGTGTTTCAGGGTCTCAGTGTCTCTCGGTCTCTGGGTCTCTGTCTCTCATTCTCTCTGTCTCTCAGTTTCTCAGTGTCTCAGTGTCTCAGTGTCTCAGTGTCTCAGTGTCTCAGGGTCTCAGTGTCTCACTGTCTCAGTATCTCAGGGTCTCAGTGTTTCAGGGTCTCAGTCTCTCAGTGTCTCAATCTCTCAGTCTCTCAGTCTCTCAGTCTCTGATTGTATCAGTCTCTCAAACTCTCAGTCTCTCAGTGTATCAGTCTCTCAGTGTCTCAGGTTCTCAGTGTCTCAGGGTCTCAGTGTCTCTGTGTCTCAGGGTGTCAGGGTCTCAGGGCCTTAGTCTCTCATGCCCTCAGTCTCTCATACTCTCTGTGTCTCTTGGTCTCTGCTTCTCTGGGACTCAGTCTCTCAGTCTCTCAGTCTCTCAGTGTCTCAGTGTCTCAGTGTCTCAGTGTCTCTGGGTCTCTGGGTCTCAGTCTCTCATTCTCTCTGTCTCTCAGTTTCTCAGTGTCTCAGTGTCTCAGTGTCTCAATGTCTCGTGTCTCAGGGCCTCTGGGTGTCTGTGTCTCAGGGTCTCAGGGTCTCTGGGTCTCAGGGTCTCAGTGTCTCAGGGTCTCAGTGTCTCTGGGTCTCTGGGTCTCAGTCTCTCATTATCTCTGTCTCTCAGTTTCTCAGTGTCTCAGTGTCTCAATGTCTCGTGTCTCAGTGTCTCAGGGCCTCTGGGTGTCTGTGTCTCAGGGTTTCAGGGTCTCAGGGTCACAGTGCCTCAGTGTTTCAGGGTCTCAGTGTCTCTCGGTCTCTGGGTCTCTGTCTCTCATTCTCTCTGTCTCTCAGTTTCTCAGTGTCTCAGTGTCTCAGTGTCTCAGTGTCTCAGTGTCTCAGGGTCTCATTGACTCAGGGTCTCAGTGTCCCAGGGTTTCAGGGTCTCTGGGTCTCAGTCTCTCAGTCTCTCAGTGTCACAGGGTCTCAGGGTCTCAGGGTCTCAGGGTCTCAGGGTCTCAGGGTCTCAGTCTCTCAGTGTCTCAGTCTCTCAGTCTCTCAGGGTCTCAGTGTCTCAGTCTCTCAGGGTCTCAGTGTCTCAGGGTCTCAGGGCCTCAGTGTATCACGGTTTCAGGGTCTCAGGGTCTCAGCGTCTCAGGGTCTCAGTCTCTCAGTGTCTCAGTCTCTCAGTCTCTCTGTCTCTCAGTGTGTCATTCTCTCAGTGTCTCAGTCTCTCAGGGTCTCAGTGTCTCAGGGTCTCAGTGTCTCAGTGTCTCAGGGTCTCAGTGTCTCAGAGCCTTAGTCTCTCAGGCCCTCAGTCTCTCAGGGTCTCTGGGTCTCTGGCTCTCTGGGTCTCAGTCTCTCAGTCTCTCAGTCTCTCAGTTTCTCAGTGTCTCAGTGTTTCAGGGTCTCAGTGTCTCAGGATCTCAGGATCTCAGTGTCTCAGGGTCTCGGTGTCTCAGGGTCTCAGGGTCTTAGTCTCTCAGTCACTCAGTTTCTCAGTCTCTCAGTCTCTCAGTGTCTCAGTGTCTCAGGGTCTCAATGTCTCATTCTCTCAGTCTCTCAGTCTCTCATTCTCTCATTCTCTCAGTCTCTCAGTCTCTCAGTCTCTCAGTGTCTCAGGTTCTCAGTGTCTCAGGGTCTCAGTGTCTCAGTGTCGCAGGGCCTCTGGGTCTCTGGGTCTCTGGGTCTCATTGTGTCAGTGTCTCAGAGTCTCAGGGTCCCATGGTCTCACGGTCCCTGGGTCTCAGTGTTGAAGTCTCTCAGTCTCTCATTTTCTCAGTGTCTCAGTGTCTCAGTGTCTCAGTGTCTCAGTGTATCAGGGCCTCTGGGTCTCTGGGTCTCAGGGTCTCAGGGTCTCAGTGTCTCAGTGTCTCAGGGTCTCAGTGTCTCTGGGTCTCTGGGTCTCAGTCTCTCATTCTCTCTGTCTCTCAGTTTCTCAGTGTCTCAGTGTCTCAGTGTCTCAGGGTCTCAGTGTCTCAGGTTCTCAGGGTCTCATGGCCTTAGTCTCTCATGCCCTCAGTCTCTCAGTCTCTCTGGGTCTCTGGGTCTCTTGGTCTCTGGGTCTCTGGGTCTCAGTCTATCAGTCTCTCAGTGTCTCAGTGTCTCAGTGTCTCAGTGTCTCAGTCACTCAGGATCTCAGGGTCTCAGGGTCTCAGTGTCTCAGTGTCTCAGTGTCTCATTGACTCAGGGTCTCAGTGTCTCAGGGTCACCGGGTCTCAGGGTCTCAGTGTCTCAGGGTCTCAGGGTCTCAGGGTCTCTGTGTCTCAGTCTCTCAGTGTCTCAGTGTCTCAGGGTCTCAGGGTCTCAGTGTCTCAGTGTCTCAGGGTCTCGGTGTATCAGGGTTTCAGGGTCTCAGGGTCTCAGGGTTTCAGTCTCCCAGTGTCTCAGTCTCTCAGTCTCTCAGGGTCTCAGTGTCTCAGTCTCTCAGGGTCTCAGTCTCTCAGTCTCTCATTCTCTAATACTCTCAGTCTCTCAGTGTCTCAGTGTCTCAGGTACTCAGTGTCTCAGGGTCTCAGTGTCTCAGAGTCTCAGGGTCTCAGGTTCTCAGTGTCTCAGGATCTCAGGGCCTTAGTCTCTCAGCCCTCAGTCTCTCAGTCTCTCTGTGTCTCAGGGTCTCAGTGTCTCAGTGTCTCAGGGTCCCAGCGTCTCAGTGTCTCCATGACTCAGGGTCTCAGGTCTCAGTGACTCAGTCTCTCAGGGTCTCAGGGTCTCAGTGTCTCAAGGTCTCAGTCTCTCAGTCTCTCAGTGTCTCAGGGTCTCAGTCTCTCAGTATCTCAGTCTCTCAGTCTCACAGTCTCTCAGGGTCTCATAGTCTCAGTCTCACAGGGTCTCAGAGTCTCAGTCTCTCAGTCTCTGAGTCGCTCAGTCTCTCACTCTCTCAGTCTCTCAGTCTCTCAGACTCTCAGGGTCTCAGTGTTGCAGATTCTCCGAGTCTCAGTGTCTCAGGGTCTCTTGGTCTCAGGTTCCCCGGGTCTCAGGGTCTCAGTGTCTCATGTCCCAGTATATCAGGTGCTCAGGGTCTCAGTTTTCAGTGTCTCAGGGTCTCAGGGTCTCAGTATCTCAGTCTCTCCATTTCTCAGTCTCTCAGTCGCTCAGTCTCTCAGTCTCTCAGTCTTTCAGTGTATCAGTCTCTCAGTCTCTCAGTCTCATTCTCTCAGTATCTCAGTGTCTCTGGGTTTCAGTGTCTCCGTGTCTCAGTGCCTCAATGTCTCAGTCTCTCAGTCTCTCAGTCACTCAGTCGCTCAGTCTCTCAGTCTCTGAGTGTATCAGTCTCTCAGTCTCTCAGTGTCTCAGGGTCTCAGTGTCTCTGGGACTCATTCTCAGTCTCTCAGTATCTCAGTGTCTCAGTGTCTAAGTCTCTCAGTGTCTCAGTGTCTCAGTGTCTCAGACCTTCTGGGTCTCTGGGTCTCAGTGTGTCAGTGTCTCAGAGTCTCAGGTCCCAGGTTCTAAGGGTCTCTGGGTCTCAGTGTCGAAGTCTCTCAGTCTCTCAGTTTCTCAGGGTCTCAGTGTCTCGGGGCCTCTGGGTCTCTGGGTCTCAGTGTCTCAGTGTCTCAGTGTCTCAGTGTCTCAGTGTCTCAGTGTCTCAGTGTCTCAGGGTCTCAGAGTCTCAGTGTCTCACTGTCTCAGTATCGCAGGGTCTCAGTGCCTCAGGGTCTCAGTCTCTCAGTCTCTCATTGTATCAGTCTCTCAGTGTCTCAGGTTCTCAGTGTCTCAGGGTCTCAGGGTCTCAGTGTCTCAGGGTCTCAGTGTCTCAGGGTCTTAGTCTCTCATGCCCTCAGTCTCTCAGTCTCTCTGGGTCTCTGGGTCTCTGGGTCTCTGGGTCTCAGTCTCTCAGTGTCTCAGGGTCTCAGTGTCTCAGGGTTTCAGGGTCTCAGGGTCTCAGTCTCTCAGTGTCTCAGTCTCTCAGTCTCTCAGGGTCTCATTCTCTCAGTCTCTCATGGTCTCAGTGTCTCAGTCTCTCAGTCTCTGAGTCGCTCAGTCTCTCAGTCTCTCAGTCTCTCAGTGTATCAGTCTCTCAGTTTCTCAGTGTCTCAGGGTCTCAGTGTATCAGGGTCTCAGTGTCTCAGGGTCTCAGGGTCTCAGGGTCTCAGTCTCTCAGTGTCTCAGTCTCTCATTCTCATTCTCTCAGTCTCTCAGGGTCTCAGTGTCTCAGTCTCTCAGGGTCTCAGTGTCTCAGTGTCTCAGTCTCTCAGTCTCTCAGTGTCTCAGTGTATCAGGGTCTCAGGGCCTCAGTGTCTCACTGTCTCAGTGTCTCAGGTCTCAGTGACACAGAGTCTCAGTGTCTCAGTCTCTCAGTCGCTCAGTCTCTCAGTCTCTCTGTCTCTCAGTGTATCATTCTCTCAGTCTCTCAGTCTCTCCGTGTCTCAGTGTCTCAGTCTCTCAGGGTCTCAGTGTCTCAGGGTCTCAGTGTCTCAGTGTCTCAGGGTCTCAGTGTCTCAGAGCCTTAGTCTCTCATGGTCTCTGGGTCTCTGGGTCTCTGGGTCTCTGTGTCTCTGGGTCTCAGTCTCTCAGTCTCTCAGTCTCACAGTGTCTCAGTGTTTCAGGGTCTCAGTGTCTCAGGATCTCAGGATCTCAGTGTCTCAGGGTCTCGGTGTCTCAGGGTCTCAGGGTCTTAGTCTCTCAGTCACTCAGTCTCGCAGTGTCTCAGTGTCTCAGGCTCTCTGGGTCTCTGGGTCTCAGTTTCTCAGTCTCTCAGTGTCTCAGTGTCTCAGTGTCTCAGGGTCTCAGGGTCTCAGGGTCTCAGTGTCTCTGTCTCTCAGTCTCTCAGTCTCTCATTCTCATTCTCTCAGTCTCTCAGTCTCTCAGTGTCTCAGGTTCTCAGTGTCTCAGGGTCTCAGTGTCTCAGTGTCTCAGGGCATCTGGGTCTCTGGGTCTCAGTGTGTCAGTGTCTCAGAGTCTCAGGGTCCCATGGTCTCAGGGTCCCTGGGTCTCAGTGTCGAAGACTCTCAGTCTCTCAGTTTCTCAGTGTCTCAGTTTCTCAGGGCCTCTGGGTCTCTGGGACTCAGTGTCTCAGGGTCTCAGTGTCTCAATCTCTCAGGGTCTCATTGTCTCAGTCTCTCAGGGTCTCAGTGTCTCAGGGTCTCAGACTCTGAGTGCCTTATTCTCTCAGGCCCTCAGTCTCTCAGTCTCTCAGGGTCTCTGGGTCTCTGGCTCTCTGGGTCTCAGTCTCTCAGTCTCTCAGCCTCTCAGTCTCTCAGTGTCTCAGGGTCTCAGTGTCTCAGGATCTCAGGATCTCAGTGTCTCACTGTCTCAGGGTCTCAGGGTCTTAGTCTCTCAGCCCTCAGTCTCTCAGTTTCTCTGTGTCTCAGGGTCTCAGTGTCTCAGGGTCTCAGGGTCTTAGTCTCTCAGTCACTCAGTCTCTCAGTGTCTCAGGCTCTCTGGGTCTCTGGGTCTCAGTCTCTCAGTCTCTCAGTGTCTCAGTGTCTCAGGGTCTCAGGGTCTCAGTGTCTCAGTCTCTCAGTCTCTCAGTCTCTCATTCTCTCATTCTCTCAGTCTCTCAGTCTCTCAGTGTCTCAGTGTCTCAGGTTCTCAGTGTCTCAGGGTCTCAGTGTCTCATTGTCTCAGGGCATCTGGGTCTCTGGGTCTCTGGGACTCAGTGTGTCAGTGTTTCAGAGTCTCAGGGTCCATGGTCTCAGGGTCACTGGGTCTCAGTGTCGAAGTCTCTCAGTCTCTCAGTTTCTCAGTGTCTCTGTGTCTCAGTGTCTCAGGGCCTCTGGGTCTCTGGGTCTCAGGGTCTCAGGGTCTCAGTGTCTCAGGGTCTCAGTGTCTCTGGGTCTCTGGGTCTCAGTCTCTCATTCTCTCTGTCTCTCAGTTTCTCAGTGTCTCAGTGTCTCAATGTCTCGTGTCTCAGGGCCTCTGGGTGTCTGGGTCTCAGGGTCTCAGGGTCTCAGTGTCTCAGTGTTTCAGGGTCTCAGTGTCTCTGGGTCTCTGGGTCTCAGTCTCTCAGTGTCTCAGGGTCTCAGTGTCTCAGGGTTTCAGGGTCTCAGGGTCTCAGTCTCTCAGTGTCTCAGTCTCTCAGTCTCTCAGGGTCTCATTCTCTCAGTCTCTCATGGTCTCAGTGTCTCAGTCTCTCAGTCTCTGAGTCGCTCAGTCTCTCAGTCTCTCAGTCTCTCAGTGTATCAGTCTCTCAGTTTCTCAGTGTCTCAGGGTCTCAGTGTATCAGGGTCTCAGTGTCTCAGGGTCTCAGGGTCTCAGGGTCTCAGTCTCTCAGTGTCTCAGTCTCTCATTCTCATTCTCTCAGTCTCTCAGGGTCTCAGTGTCTCAGTCTCTCAGGGTCTCAGTGTCTCAGTGTCTCAGTCTCTCAGTCTCTCAGTGTCTCAGTGTATCAGGGTCTCAGGGCCTCAGTGTCTCACTGTCTCAGTGTCTCAGGTCTCAGTGACACAGAGTCTCAGTGTCTCAGTCTCTCAGTCGCTCAGTCTCTCAGTCTCTCTGTCTCTCAGTGTATCATTCTCTCAGTCTCTCAGTCTCTCCGTGTCTCAGTGTCTCAGTCTCTCAGGGTCTCAGTGTCTCAGGGTCTCAGTGTCTCAGTGTCTCAGGGTCTCAGTGTCTCAGAGCCTTAGTCTCTCATGGTCTCTGGGTCTCTGGGTCTCTGGGTCTCTGTGTCTCTGGGTCTCAGTCTCTCAGTCTCTCAGTCTCACAGTGTCTCAGTGTTTCAGGGTCTCAGTGTCTCAGGATCTCAGGATCTCAGTGTCTCAGGGTCTCGGTGTCTCAGGGTCTCAGGGTCTTAGTCTCTCAGTCACTCAGTCTCGCAGTGTCTCAGTGTCTCAGGCTCTCTGGGTCTCTGGGTCTCAGTTTCTCAGTCTCTCAGTGTCTCAGTGTCTCAGTGTCTCAGGGTCTCAGGGTCTCAGGGTCTCAGTGTCTCTGTCTCTCAGTCTCTCAGTCTCTCATTCTCATTCTCTCAGTCTCTCAGTCTCTCAGTGTCTCAGGTTCTCAGTGTCTCAGGGTCTCAGTGTCTCAGTGTCTCAGGGCATCTGGGTCTCTGGGTCTCAGTGTGTCAGTGTCTCAGAGTCTCAGGGTCCCATGGTCTCAGGGTCCCTGGGTCTCAGTGTCGAAGACTCTCAGTCTCTCAGTTTCTCAGTGTCTCAGTTTCTCAGGGCCTCTGGGTCTCTGGGACTCAGTGTCTCAGGGTCTCAGTGTCTCAATCTCTCAGGGTCTCATTGTCTCAGTCTCTCAGGGTCTCAGTGTCTCAGGGTCTCAGACTCTGAGTGCCTTATTCTCTCAGGCCCTCAGTCTCTCAGTCTCTCAGGGTCTCTGGGTCTCTGGCTCTCTGGGTCTCAGTCTCTCAGTCTCTCAGCCTCTCAGTCTCTCAGTGTCTCAGGGTCTCAGTGTCTCAGGATCTCAGGATCTCAGTGTCTCACTGTCTCAGGGTCTCAGGGTCTTAGTCTCTCAGCCCTCAGTCTCTCAGTTTCTCTGTGTCTCAGGGTCTCAGTGTCTCAGGGTCTCAGGGTCTTAGTCTCTCAGTCACTCAGTCTCTCAGTGTCTCAGGCTCTCTGGGTCTCTGGGTCTCAGTCTCTCAGTCTCTCAGTGTCTCAGTGTCTCAGGGTCTCAGGGTCTCAGTGTCTCAGTCTCTCAGTCTCTCAGTCTCTCATTCTCTCATTCTCTCAGTCTCTCAGTCTCTCAGTGTCTCAGTGTCTCAGGTTCTCAGTGTCTCAGGGTCTCAGTGTCTCATTGTCTCAGGGCATCTGGGTCTCTGGGTCTCTGGGACTCAGTGTGTCAGTGTTTCAGAGTCTCAGGGTCCATGGTCTCAGGGTCACTGGGTCTCAGTGTCGAAGTCTCTCAGTCTCTCAGTTTCTCAGTGTCTCTGTGTCTCAGTGTCTCAGGGCCTCTGGGTCTCTGGGTCTCAGGGTCTCAGGGTCTCAGGGTCTCAGTGTCTCAGGGTCTCAGTGTCTCTGGGTCTCTGGGTCTCAGTCTCTCATTCTCTCTGTCTCTCAGTTTCTCAGTGTCTCAGTGTCTCAATGTCTCGTGTCTCAGGGCCTCTGGGTGTCTGGGTCTCAGGGTCTCAGGGTCTCAGTGTCTCAGTGTTTCAGGGTCTCAGTGTCTCTGGGTCTCTGGGTCTCTGTCTCTCATTCTCTCTGTCTCTCAGTTTCTCAGTGTCTCAGTGTCTCAGTGTCTCAGGGTCTCAGTGTCTCACTGTCTCAGTATCTCAGGGTCTCAGTGTCTCAGGGTCTCAGTCTCTCAGTCTCTCAATCTCTCAGTCTCTCAGTCTCTCATTGTATCAGTCTCTTGAACTCTCAGTCTCTCAGTGTATCAGTCTCTCAGTCTCTCAGTGTCTCAGGTTCTCAGTGTCTCAGGGTCTCAGGATCTCAGTGTCTCAGGGTCTCGGTGTCTCAGGGTCTCAGGGTCTTAGTCTCTCAGTCACTCAGTTTCTCAGTCTCTCAGTCTCTCAGTGTCTCAGTGTCTCAGGGTCTCCGGGTCTCAATGTCTCAGTCTCTCAGTCTCTCAGTCTCTCATTCTCTCATTCTCTCAGTCTCTCAGTCTCTCAGTGACTCAGTGTCTCAGGTTCTCAGTGTCTCAGGGTCTCAGTGTCTCAGTGTCTCAGGGCCTCTGGGTCTCTGGGTCTCAGTGTTTCAGGGTCTCAGTGTCTAAGGCCCTGTGGGTCTCTGGGTCTCTGGGTCTCAGTGTGTCAGTGTCTCAGAGTCTCAGGGTCCCATGGTCTCACGGTCCCTGGGTCTCAGTGTCAAAGTCTCTCAGTTTCTCAGTTTCTCAGTGTCTCAGTGTCTCAGCGTCTCAGTGTCTCAGGGCTTCTGGGTCTCTGCGTCTCAGGGTCTCAGTGTTTCAGTGTCTCAGGGTCTCAGTGTCTCTGGGTCTCAGTCTCTCATTCTCTCTGTCTCTCAGTTTCTCAGTGTCTCAGTGTCTCGTGTATCAGTGTCTCTGGGTCTCTGGGTCTCAGGGTCTCAGGGTCTCAGTGTCTCAGTGTCTCAGGGTCTCAGTGTCTCTGGGTCTCTGGGTCTCAGTCTCTCATTCTCTCTGTCTCTCAGTTTCTCAGTGTCTCAGTGTCTCAGTGTCTCAGTGTCTCAGGGTCTCATTGTCTCAGGTTCTCAGTGTCTCAGTGTCTCTGTGTCTCAGCGTCTCAGGGTCTCAGTGTCTCAGGTTCTCAGGGTCTCAGGGCCTTAGTCTCTCATGCCCTCAGTCTCTCAGTCTCTCTGGGTCTCTGGGTCTCTTGGTCTCTGGGTCTCTGGGTCTCAGTCTATCAGTCTCTCAGTGTCTCAGTGTCTCAGTGTCTCAGTGTCTCAGTGTCTCAGGATCTCAGGGTTTCAGTGTCTCAGTGTCTCATTGACTCAGGGTCTCAGTGTCTCAGGGTCACCGGGTCTCAGGGTCTCAGTGTCTCAGGGTCTCACGGTCTCTGTGTCTCAGTCTCTCAGTGTCTCAGTGTCTCAGGGTCTCAGTGTCTCAGGGTCTCAGTGTATCAGGGTTTCAGGATCTCAGGGTCTCAGGGTCTCAGGGTTTCAGTCTCCCAGTGTCTCAGTCTCTCAGGGTCTCAGTGTCTCAGTCTCTCAGGGTCTCAGTGTCTCAGTCTCTCAGTGTCTCAGTGTTTCAGGGTCTCAGGGCCTCAGTGTCTCACTGTCTCAGTGTCTCAGGTCTCAGTGACTCAGAGTCTCAGTGTCTGAGTCTCTCAGTCGCTCAGTCGCTCAGTCTCTCAGTCTCTCAGTCTCTCAGTGTCTCATTCTCTCAGTCTCTCAGTGTCTCAGTGTCTCAGTCTCTCAGGGTCTCAGTGTCTCAGTGTCTCAGGGTCTCAGTGTATCAGAGCCTTAGTCTCTCAGGCCCTCAGCCTCTCAGGGTCTCTGGGTCTCTGGCTCTCTGGGTCTCAGTCTTTCAGTCTCTCATTCTCTCAGTCTCTCAGTGCCTCAGTGTTTCAGGGTCTCAGTGTCTCAGCATCTCAGGATCTCAGTGTCTCAGGGTCTCTGTGTCTCAGGGTCTCAGTGTCTTAGTCTCTCAGTCAGTCAGACTCTCAGTCTCTCAGTCTCGCAGTGTCTCAGTGTCTCAGGCTCTCTGGGTCTCTGGGTCTCAGTCTCTCAGTCTCTCAGTGTCTCAGTGTCTCAGGGTCTCAGGGTCTCAGTCTCTCAGTCTCTCATTCTCTAATACTCTCAGTCTCTCAGTGTCTCAGTGTCTCAGGTTCTCAGTGTCTCAGGGTCTCAGTGTCTCAGAGTCTCAGGGTCTCAGGTTCTCAGTGTCTCAGGATCTCAGGGCCTTAGTCTCTCAGCCCTCAGTCTCTCAGTCTCTCTGTGTCTCAGGGTCTCTGGGTCTCAGTGTAACAGTGTCTCAGTGTCTCAGTGACTCAGTGTCTCAGTGTCTCAGGGTCTCAGTGTCTCAGGGTCTCTGTGTCTCAGTTTGCAGGGTCTCAGATACTCAGTGTTTCAGGGTCTCAGTGTCTCAGTGTCTCAGTGTCTCAGGGTCTCAGTGTCTCAGTGTCTCAGGGTCCCAGCGTCTCAGTGTCTCCATGACTCAGGGTCTCAGGTCTCAGTGACTCAGTCTCTCAGGGTCTCAGTGTCTCAAGGTCTCAGTCTCTCAGTCTCTCAGTGTCTCAGGGTCTCAGTCTCTCAGTATCTCAGTCTCTCAGTCTCACAGTCTCTCAGGGTCTCATAGTCTCAGTCTCACAGGGTCTCAGAGTCTCAGTCTCTCAGTCTCTGAGTCGCTCAGTCTCTCACTCTCTCAGTCTCTCAGTCTCTCAGACTCTTAGGGTCTCATAGTCTCAGTCTCTCAGGGTCTCAGTGTCTCAGTCTCTCAGTCTCTGAGTCGCTCAGTCTCTCACTCTCTCAGTCTCTCAGTCTCTCAGTCTCTGAGTCGCTCAGTCTCTCAGTCTCTCAGTCTCTCAGACTCTCAGGGTCTCAGTGTCGCAGATTCTCAGAGTCTCAGTGTCTCAGTGTCTCAGTGTCTCAGGGTCTCTTGGTCTCAGGTTCCCCGGGTCTCAGGGTCTCAGTGTCTCATGTCCCAGTATATCAGGTGCTCAGGGTCTCAGTTTTCAGTGTCTCAGGGTCTCAGTATCTCAGTCTCTCCATTTCTCAGTCTCTCAGTCGCTCAGTCTCTCAGTCTCTCAGTCTTTCAGTGTCTCAGGGTTTCAGTGTCTCCGTGTCTCAGGGTCTCAGTGCCTCAATGTCTCAGTCTCTCAGTCACTCAGTCGCTCAGTCTCTCAGTCTCTGAGTGTATCAGTCTCTCAGTCCCTCAGTCTCTCAGTGTCTCAGGGTCTCAGTGTCTCAGGGTCTCAGTGTCTCTGGGTCTCATTCTCAGTCTCTCAGTATCTCAGTGTCTCAGGGTCTCAGTGTCTCAGTGTCTATGTCTCTCAGTGTCTCAGTGTCTCAGGGCTTCTGGGTCTCTGGGTCTCAGTGTGTCAGTGTCTCAGAATCTCAGGTCCCAGGTTCTAAGGGTCTCTGGGTCTCAGTGTCGAAGTCTCTCAGTCTCTCAGTTTCTCAGTGTCTCAGTGTCTCAGTGTCTCAGGGCCTCTGGGTCTCTGGGTCTCAGGGTCTCAGTGTCTCAGTGTCTCAGTGTCTCAGTGTCTCAGTGTCTCAGGGTCTCAGAGTCTCAGTGTCTCACTGTCTCAGTATCGCAGAGTCTCAGTGTCTCAGTCTCTCAGTCTCTCAGTCTCTCATTGTATCAGTCTCTCAGTGTCTCAGGTTCTCAGTGTCTCAGGGTCTCAGGGTCTCAGGGTCTCAGTGTCTCAGTGTCTCAGGGTCTCAGTGTCTCAGGGCCTTCGTCTCACATGCCCTCAGTCTCTCAGTTTCTCTGGGTCTCTGGGTCTCTGGGTCTCTGGGTCTCAGTCTCTCAGTGTCTCAGTGTCTCAGTGTCTCAGTGTCTCAGGGTTTCAGTGTCTCAGGGTTTCAGGGTCTCAGGGTCTCAGTCTCTCAGTGTCTCAGTCTCTCAGTCTCTCAGGGTCTCATTCTCTCAGTCTCTCATGGTCTCAGTCTCTCAGTCTCTCAGTCTCTCAGTGTATCAGTCTCTCAGTTTCTCAGTGTCTCAGGGTCTCAGTGTATCAGGGTCTCAGGGTCTCAGGGTCTCATGGTCTCAGTCTCTCAGTGTCTCAGTCTCTCAGTCTCTCAGGGTCTCAGTGTCTCAGTCTCTCAGGGTCTCAGTGTCTCAGTGTCTCAGTGTCTCAGTCTCTCAGTCTCTCAGTGTCTCAGTGTATCAGGGTCTCAGGGCCTCAGTGTCTCACTGTCTCAGTTTCTCAGGTCTCAGTGACACAGAGTCTCAGTGTCTCAGTCTCTCAGTCGCTCAGTCTCTCAGTCTCTCTGTCTCTCCGTGTCTCAGTGTCTCAGTCTCTCAGGGTCTCAGTGTCTCAGGGTCTCAGTGTCTCAGTGTCTCAGGGTCTCAGTGTCTCAGAGCCTTAGTCTCTCAGGGTCTCTGGGTCTCTGGGTCTCTGGGTCTCTGTGTCTCTGGGTCTCAGTCTCTCAGTCTCTCAGTCTCACAGTGTCTCAGTGTTTCATGGTCTCAGTGTCTCAGGATCTCAGGATCTCAGTGTCTCAGGGTCTCGGTGTCTCAGGGTCTTAGTCTCTCAGTCACTCAGTCTCTCAGTCTCGCAGTGTCTCAGTGTCTCAGACTCTCTGGGTCTCTGGGTCTCAGTTTCTCAGTCTCTCAGTGTCTCAGTGTCTCAGTGTCTCAGGGTCTCAGTGTCTCTGTCTCTCTGTCTCTCAGTCTCTCAGTCTCTCATTCTCATTCTCTCAGTCTCTCAGTCTCTCAGTGTCTCAGGTTCTCAGTCTCTCAGTTTCTCAGTGTCTCAGTGTCTCAGGGCCTCTGGGTCTCTGGCTCTCAGTGTCTCAGGGTCTCAGAGTCTCAGTGCCTTATTCTCTCAGACCCTCAGTCTCCCAGTCTCTCAGGGTCTCTGGGTCTCTGGCTCTCTGGGTCTCAGTCTCTCAGTCTCTCAGCCTCTCAGTCTCTCAGTGTCTCAGGGTCTCAGTGTCTCAGGATCTAAGGATCTCAGTGTCTCACTGTCTCAGGGTCTCAGGGTCTTAGTCTCTCATCCCTCAGTCTCTCAGTTTCTCTGTGTCTCTGGGTCTCAGTGAATCAGTGTCTCAGTGTCTCAGGGTCTCAGTGTCTCAGGATCTCAGGATGTCAGGATCTCAGTGTCTCAGTGTCTCAGGGTCTCAGTGTCTCAGGGTCTCAGGGTCTTAGTCTCTCCGTCACTCAGTCTCTCAGTGTCTCAGGCTCTCTGGGTCTCTGGGTCTCAGTCTCTCAGTCTCTCAGTGTCTCAGTGTCTCAGGGTCGCAGGGTCTCAGTGTCTCAGTGTCTCAGTCTCTCAGTCTCTCATTCTCTCATTCTCTCAGTCTCTCAGTCTCTCAGTGTCTCAGTGTCTCAGGTTCTCAGTGTCTCAGGGTCTCAGTGTCTCAGTGTCTCAGGGCCTCTGGGTCTCTGGGTCTCTGGGTCTCAGTGTGTGAGTGTCTCAGAGTCTCAGGGTCCATGGTCTCAGGGTCACTGGGTCTCAGTGTCGAAGTCTCTCAGTCTCTCAGTTTCTCAGTGTCTCTGTGTCTCAGTGTCTCAGGGCCTCTGGGTCTCAGGGTCTCAGGGTCTCAGGGTCTCAGTGTCTCAGGGTCTCAGTGTCTCTGGGTCTCTGGGTCTCAGTCTCTCATTCTCTCTGTCTCTCAGTTTCTCAGTGTCTCAGTGTCTCAATGTCTCGTGTCTCAGGGCCTCTGGGTGTCTGGGTCTCAGAGTCTCAGGGTCTCAGTGTCTCAGTGTTTCAGGGTCTCAGTGTCTCTGGGTCTCTGTCTCTCATTCTCTCTGTCTCTCAGTTTCTCAGTGTCTCAGTGTCTCAGTGTCTCAGGGTCTCAGTGTCTCACTGTCTCAGTGTCTCAGGGTCTCAGTGTCTCAGGATCTCAGTCTCTCAGTCTCTCAATCTCTCAGTCTCTCAGTCTCTCAGTCTCTCAGTCTCTCATTGTATCAGTCTCTCAAACTCTCAGTCTCTCAGTGTATCAGTCTCTCAGTCTCTCAGTGTCTCAGGTTCTCAGTGTCTCAGGGTCTCAGGATCTCAGTGTCTCAGGGTCTCGGTGTCTCAGGGTCTCAGGGTCTCAGGGTCTTAGTCTCTCAGTCACTCAGTTTCTCAGTCTCTCAGTCTCTCAGTGTCTCAGGGTCTCAATGTCTCAGTCTCTCAGTCTCTCAGTCTCTCATTCTCTCATTCTCTTAGTCTCTCAGTCTCTCAGTGACTCAGTGTCTCAGGTTCTCAGTGTCTCAGGGCCTCTGGGTCGCTGGGTCTCTGGGTCTCAGTGTTTCAGGGTCTCAGTGTCTAAGGCCCTGTGGGTCTCTGGGTCTCAGTGTATCAGTGTCTCAGAGCCTCAGGGTCCCATGGTCTCACGGTCCCTTGGTCTCTGTCTCTCAGTTTCTCAGTGTCTCAGTGTCTCGTTTATCAGGGCCTCTGGGTCTCTGGGTCTCAGGGTCTCAGGGTCTCAGGGTCTCAGTGTCTCAGTGTCTCTGGGTCTCTGGGTCTCAGTCTCTCATTCTCTCTGTCTCTCAGGTTCTCAGTGTCTCAGTGCCTCTGTGTCTCAGGGTCTCATGGTCTCAGGGCCTTCGTCTCTCATGCACTCAGTCTTTCAGTCTCTCTGGGTCTCTGGGTCTCTTGGTCTCTGGGTCTCTGGGTCTCAGTCTCTCAGTGTCTCAGTGTCTCAGTGTCTCAGTGTCTCAGTGTCTCAGTGTCTCAGGGTCTCAGTGTCTCAGGGTCACCGGGTCTCAGGGTCTCAGTGTCTCAGGGTCTCAGGGTCTCTGTGTCTCAGTCTCTCAGTGTCTCAGTGGCTCAGGGTCTCAGGGTCTCAGTGTCTCAGGGTCTCAGTGTATCAGGGTTTCAGGGTCTCAGGGTCTCAGGGTCTCAGGGTTTCAGTCTCCCAGTGTCTCAGTCTCTCAGTCTCTCAGGGTCTCAGTGTCTCAGTCTCTCAGGGTCTCAGTGTCTCAGTCTCTCAATGTCTCAGTGTTTCAGGGTCTCAGGGCCTCAGTGTCTCACTGTCTCAGTGTCTCAGGTCTCAGTGACTCAGAGTCTCAGTGTCTCAGTCTCTCAGTCGCTCAGTCGCTCAGTCTCTCAGTCTCACAGTCTCTCAGGGTCTCATAGTCTCAGTCACTCAGTGTCTCAGGGTCTCAGTGTCTCAGGGTCTCTGTGTCTCAGTGTCGCAGGGTCTCAGAGACTCAGTGTTTCAGGGTCTCAGTGTCTCAGGGTCTCAGTGTCTCAGTGTCTCAGGGTCCCAGCGTCTCAGTGTCTCCATGACTCAGGGTCTCAGGTCTCAGTGACTCAGTCTCTCAGGGTCTCAGTGTCTCAAGGTCTCAGTCTCTCAGTCTCTCAGTGTCTCAGGGTCTCAGTCTCCCAGTGTCTCAGTCTCTCAGTCTCACAGTCTCTCAGGGTCTCATAGTCTCAGTCTCTCAGGGTCTCAGAGTCTCAGTCTCTCAGTCTCTGAGTCGCTCAGTCTCTCACTCTCTCAGTCTCTCAGACTCTCAGTGTCTCAGTGTCGCAGATTCTCAGAGTCTCAGTGTCTCAGGGTCTCTTGGTCTCAGGTTCCCCAGGTCTCAGGGTCTCAGTGTCTCATGTCCCAGTATATCAGGTGCTCAGGGTCTCAGTTTTCAGTGTCTCTGGGTCTCAGGGTCTCAGTATCTCAGTCTCTCCATTTCTCAGTCTCTCAGTCTCTCAGTCTCAGTCTCTCAGTCTCTGAGTGTATCAGTCTCTCAGTCTCTCAGTCTCTCAGTGTCTCAGGGTCTCAGTGTCTCAGTGTCTCAGTGTCTCAGTGTCTCAGGGTCTCAGTGTCTCTGGGTCTCATTCTCAGTCTCTCACTATCTCAGTGTCTCAGGGTCTCAGTGTCTCAGTGTCTAAGTCTCTCAGTGTCTCAGTGTCTCAGGGCCTCTGGGTCTCTGGGTCTCAGGGTCTCAGGGTCTCAGTGTCTCAGTGTCTCAGTGTCTCAGGGTCTCAGAGTCTCAGTGTCTCACTGTCTCAGTATCGCAGGGTCTCAGTGTCTCAGGGTCTCAGTCTCTCAGTCTCTCATTGTATCAGTCTCTCACTCTCTCAGTGTCTCACGTTATCAGTGTCTCAGGGTCTCAGGGTCTCAGGGTCTCAGGGTCTCAGTGTCTCAGTGTCTCAGTGTCTCAGGGCCTCAGTGTCTCAGGGCCTTAGTCTCTCATGCCCTCAGTCTCTCAGTCTCTCTGGGTCTCTGGGTCTCTGATTCTCTGGGTCTCAGTCTCTCAGTCTCTCAGTGTCTCAGTGTCTCAGTGTCTCAGGGTCTCAGTGTCTCAGGGTTTCAGGGTCTCAGGGTCTCAGTCTCTCAGTGTCTCAGTCTCTCAGTCTCTCAGTCTCTCAGGCTCTCAGTCTCTCAGTCTCTCATGGTCTCAGTGTCTCAGTCTCTCAGTCTCTGAGTCGCTCAGTCTCTCAGTCTCTCAGTGTATCAGTCTCTCAGTGTCTCAGTGTCTCAGGGTCTCAGGGCCTCGGTGTCTCACTGTCTCTGTGTCTCAGGTCTCAGTGTCTCAGAGTCTCAGTGTCTCAGTCTCTCAGTCGATCAGTCTCTCAATCTCTCAGTCTCTCTGTCTCTCAGTGTATCATTCTCTCAGTCTCTCAGGGTCTCAGTGTCTCAGGGTCTCAGTGTCTCAGTGCCTTATTCTCTCAGGCCCTCAGTCTCTCAGTCTCTCAGGGTCTCTGGGTCTCTGGCTCTCTGGGTCTCAGTCTCTCAGTCTCTCAACCTCTCAGTGTCTCAGTGTCTCAGGGTCTCAGTGTCTCAGGATCTCCGGATCTCCGGATCTCAGTGTCTCAGTGTCTCAGGGTCTCTGGGTCTCAGTGTCTCAGGATCTCAGAGTCTCAGTGTCTCAGGGTCTCAGGGTCTTAGTCTCTCAGTCTCTCAGTCTCTCAGTGTCTCAGGCTCTCTGGGTCTCAGTCTCTCAGTCTCTCAGTGTCTCAGTGTCTCAGGGTCTCAGGGTCTCAGTGTCTCAGTCTCTCAGTCTCTCATTCTCTCATTCTCTCAGTCCCTCAGCGTCTCAGTGTCTCAGGGCCTCAGTGTCTCACTGTCTCAGTGTCTCAGGTCTCAGTGACTCAGTGACTCAGAGTCTCAGTGTCTCAGTGTCTCAGTCGCTCAGTCGCTCAGTCTCTCAGTCTCTCAGTCTCTCTGTCTCTCAATGTATCATTCTCTCAGTCTCTCAGTGTCTCAGTGTCTCAGTGTCTCAGTCTCTCAGTGTCTCAGTGTCTCAGTGTCTCAGTGTCTCAGTGTCTCAGGGTCTCAGTGTCTCAGAGCCTTAGTCTCTCAGGCCCTCAGTCTCTCAGGGTCTCTGGGTCTCTGGCTCTCTGGGTCTCAGTCTCTCAGTCTCTCATTCTCTCAGTCTCTCAGTGTCTCAGTGTTTCAGGGTCTCAGTGTCTCAGCATCTCAGGATCTCAGTGTCTCAGGGTTTCTGTGTCTCAGGGTCTCAGGGTCTTAGTCTCTCAGTCACCCAGACTCTCAGTCTCTCAGTCTCACAGTGTCTCAATGTCTCAGGCTCTCTGGGTCTCTGGGTCTCAGTCTCTCAGTCTCTCAGTCTCTCATTCTCTAATACTCTCAGTCTCTCAGTGTCTCAGGTTCTCAGTGTCTCAGGGTCTCAGTGTCTCAGTGTCTCAGGGTCTCAGGTTCTCAGTGTCTCAGGATCTCAGGGCCTTAGTCTCTCAGCCCTCAGTCTCTCAGTCTCTCTCTGTCTCTGGGTCTCTGGGTCTCAGTGTCTCAGGGTCTCAGTGTCTCAGAGGCTTAGTCTCTCAGGCCCTCAGTCTCTCAGGGTCTCTGGGTCTCTGGCTCTCTGGGTCTCAGTCTCTCCGTCTCACCGTCACTCAGTGTCTCAGTCTCTTAGGGTCTCTTGGTCTCAGGTTCCCCGGGTCTCAGGGTCTCAGTGTCTCATGTCCCAGTATATCAGGTGCTCAGGGTCTCAGTTTTCAGTGTCTCAGGGTCTCAGGGTCTCAGTATCTCAGTCTCTCCATTTCTCAGTCTCTCAGTCGCTCAGTCTCTCAGTCTTTCAGTGTATCAGTCTCTCAGTCTCTCAGTCTCAGTCTCTCAGTGTCTCAGTGTCTCAGGGTCTCAGTGTCTCTGTGTCTCAGGGTCTCAGTCTCTCAGGGCCTTAGTCTCTCATGCCCTCAGTCTCTCAGTCTCTCTGGGTCTCTGGGTCTCTGGGTCTCAGTCTCTCAGTCTCTCAGTCTCTCAGTGTCTCAGTGTCTCAGGGTCTCAGTGTCTCAGGGTTTCAGGGTCTCAGGGTCTCAGTCTCTCAGTGTCTCAGTCTCTCAGTCTCTCAGTCTCTCAGTCTCTCAGGGTCTCAGTCTCTCAGTCTCTCATGGTCTCAGTGTCTCAGTCTCTCAGTCTCTGAGTCTCTCAGTCTCTCAGTCTCTCAGTCTCTCAGTGTATCAGTCTCTCAGTGTCTCAGGGCCTCAGGGCCTCAGTGTCTCACTGTCTCAGTGTCTCAGGTCTCAGTGTCTCAGAGTCTCAGTGTCTCAGTCTCTCAGTCGATCAGTCTCTCAGTCTCTCAGTCTCTCTGTCTCTCAGTGTATCATTCTCTCAGTCTCTCAGTCTCTCAGGGTCTCAGTGTCTCAGGGTCTCAGTGTCTCAGAGGCTTAGTCTCTCAGGCCCTCAGTCTCTCAGGGTCTCTGGGTCTCTGGCTCTCTGGGTCTCAGTCTCTCCGTCTCACAGTCACTCAGTGTCTCAGTCTCTCAGGGTCTCTTGGTCTCAGGTTCCCCGGGTCTCAGGGTCTCAGTGTCTCATGTCCCAGTATATCAGGTGCTCAGGGTCTCAGTTTTCAGTGTCTCAGGGTCTCAGGGTCTCAGTATCTCAGTCTCTCCATTTCTCAGTCTCTCAGTCGCTCAGTCTCTCAGTCTTTCAGTGTATCAGTCTCTCAGTCTCTCAGTCTCAGTCTCTCAGTGTCTCAGTGTCTCAGGGTCTCAGTGTCTCCGTGTCTCAGGGTCTCAGTGTCTCAGGGCCTTAGTCTCTCATGCCCTCAGTCTCTCAGTCTCTCTGGGTCTCTGGGTCTCTGGGTCTCAGTCTCTCAGTCTCTCAGTCTCTCAGTGTCTCAGTGTCTCAGGGTCTCAGTGTCTCAGGATTTCAGGGTCTCAGGGTCTCAGTCTCTCAGTGTCTCAGTCTCTCAGTCTCTCAGTCTCTCAGTCTCTCAGGGTCTCAGTCTCTCAGTCTCTCATGGTCTCAGTGTCTCAGTCTCTCAGTCTCTGAGTCGCTCAGTCTCTCAGTCTCTCAGTCTCTCAGTGTATCAGTCTCTCAGTGTCTCAGTGTCTCAGGGCCTCAGGGCCTCAGTGTCTCACTGTCTCAGTGTCTCAGGTCTCAGTGTCTCAGAGTCTCAGTGTCTCAGTCTCTCAGTCTCTCAGTCGATCAGTCTCTCAGTCTCTCAGTCTCTCTGTCTCTCAGTGTATCATTCTCTCAGTCTCTCAGTCTCTCAGGGTCTCAGTGTCTCAGGGTCTCAGTGTCTCAGTGCCTTATTCTCTCAGGCCCTCAGTCTCTCAGTCTCTCAGGGTCTCTGTGTCTCTGGCTCTCTGGGTCTCAGTCTCTCAGTCTCTCAACCTCTCAGTGTCTCAGTGTCTCAGGGTCTCAGTGTCTCAGGATCTCAGGATCTCAGTGTCTCAGTGTCTCAGGGTCTCTGGGTCTCAGTGTCTCAGGGTCTCAGGGTCTTAGTCTCTCAGTCTCTCAGTCTCTCAGTGTCTCAGGCTCTCTGGGTCTCAGTCTCTCAGTCCCTCAGTGTCTCAGTGTCGCAGGGTCTCAGGGTCTCAGTGTCTCAGTGTCTCAGGGCCTCTGGGTCTCTGGGTCTCAGTGTGTCAGTGTCTCAGAGTCTCAGGGTCCCTTGGTCTCAGGGTCTCTGGGTCTCAGTGTTGAGGTCTCTCAGTCTCTCAGTCTCTCAGTGTCTCAGGCTCTCTGGGTCTCAGTCTCTCAGTCCCTCAGTGTCTCAGTGTCTCAGTGTCTCAGGGTCTCAGTGTCTCAGTGTCTCAGGGTCTCTGCGTCTCAGGGTCTCAGGGTCTCAGTGTCTCAGTGTCTCAGTGTCTCAGTGTCTCTGGGTCTCTGGGTCTCAGTCTCTCATTCTCTCATTCTCTCTGTCTCTCAGTTTCTCAGTGTCTCAGAGTCTCAGTGTCTCAGTGTCTCAGTGTCTCGTGTCTCAGGGCCTCTGGGTCTCAGGATCTCAGGGTCTCAGGGTCTCAGTGTCTCAGTGTCTCATTGACTCAGGATCTCAGTGTCTCAGGGTCACAGGGTCTCAGGGTCTCGGTGTCTCAGGGTCTCAGGGTCTCTGGGTCTCAGTCTCTCAGTGTCTCAGTGTCTCAGGGTCCCAGGGTCTCAGTGTCTCAGGGTGTCAGTGTCTCAGGGTTTCAGGGTCTCAGGGTCTCAGGGTCTCAGTCTCTCAGTGTCTCAGTCTCTCAGGGTCTCAGTGTCTCAGTCTCTCAGGGTCTCAGTGTCTCTGTCTCTCAGTCTCTGAGTCGCTCAGTCTCTCAGTCTCTCAGTCTCTCAGTCTCTCAGTCTCTCAGTGTATCAGTCTCTCAGGGTCTCAGGGCCTCAGTGTCTCACTGTCTCAGTGCCTCAGGTCTCAGTGTCTCAGAGTCTCAGTGTCTCAGTCTCTCAGTCGCTCAGTCTCTCAGTCTCTCTGTCTCTCAGTGTATCATTCTCTCAGTCTCTCAGGGTCTCAGTGTCTCAGGGTCTCAGAGCCTTAGTCTCTCAGGCCCACAGTCTCTCAGTGTCTCAGTGTCTCAGGGTCTCAGTGTCTCAGGATCTCAGGAACTCAATGTCTCAGGGTCTCGGTGTCGCAGGGTCTCAGGGTCTCAGGGTCTTAGTCTCTCAGTCACTCAGTCTCTCAGTCTCTCAGTCTCTCAGTCTCTCAGTCTCTCAGTCTCTCAGTGTCTCAGGCTCTCTGGGTCTCTGGGTCTCAGTCTCTCATTCTCTCAGTCTCTCAGTTTCTCAGTGTCTCAGTGTCTCAGCGTCACAGTGTCTCAGGGTCTTAGTGTCTCACTGTCTCAGTATCTCAGGGTCTCTGGGTCTCAGTCTCTCAGTGTCTCAGTGACTCAGGGTCTCAGGGTCTCAGTGTCTCAGGGTCTCAGTGTATCAGGGTTTCAGGGTCTCAGGGTCTCAGGGTCTCAGGGTCTCAGTCTCTCAGTGTCTCAGTCTCTCAGTCTCTCAGGGTCTCAGTGTCTCAGTCTCTCAGGGTCTTAGTGTCTCAGTGTCTCAGTCGCTCAGTGTCTCAGTGTCTCAGGGTCTCAGGGCCTCAGTGTCTGACTGTCTCAGTGTCTCAGGTCTCAGTGACACAGAGTCTCAGTGTCTCAGTCTCTCAGTCGCTCAGTCTCTCAGTCTCTCAGTGTATCATTCTCTCAGTCTCTCAGTCTCTCCGTGTCTCAGTGTCTCAGTGTCTCAGGGTCTCAGTGTCTCAGGGTCTCAGTGTCTCAGTGTCTCAGGATCTCAGTGTCTCAGAGCCTTAGTCTCTCAGGCCCTCAGTCTCTCAGGGTCTCTGGGTCTCTGGCTCTCTGAGTCTCAGTCTCTCAGTGTCTCCGTCTCTCAGTCTCACAGTGTCTCAGTCTCTCAGGGTCTCAGTGTCTCAGTCTCTCAGGGTCTTAGTGTCTCAGTGTCTCAGTCGCTCAGTGTCTCAGTGTCTCAGGGTCTCAGGGCCTCAGTGTCTGACTGTCTCAGTGTCTCAGGTCTCAGTGACACAGAGTCTCAGTGTCTCAGTCTCTCAGTCGCTCAGTCTCTCAGTCTCTCAGTGTATCATTCTCTCAGTCTCTCAGTCTCTCCGTGTCTCAGTGTCTCAGTCTCTCAGGGTCTCAGTGTCTCAGGATCTCAGTGTCTCAGGGTCTCGGTGTCTCAGGGTCTCAGGGTCTTAGTCTCTCAGTCACTCGGTCTCTCAGTCTCTCAGTCTCGCAGTGTCTCAGTGTCTCAGGCTCTCTGGGTCTCTGTGTCTCAGTCTCTCAGTCTCTCAGTGTCTCAGTGTCTGAGTGTCTCAGGGTCTCAGGGTCTCAGTGTCTCTGTCTCTCAGTCTCTCAGTCTCTCATTCTCTCATTCTCTCAGTCTCTCAGTCTCTCAGTGTCTCAGGGTCCCATGGTCTCAGGGTCCCTGGGTCTCAGTGTCGAAGTCTCTCAGTCTCTCGGTTTCTCAGTGTCTCAGGGCCTCTAGGTCTCTGGGTCTCAGTGTCTCAGGGTCTCAGTGTCTCAGTCTCTCAGGGTCTCAGTGTCTCAGTCTCTCAGGGTCTCAGTGGATCAGGGTCTCAGTGTCTCAGTGCCTTATTCTCTCAGGCCCTCAGTCTCTCAGTCTCTCAGGGTCTCTGGGTGTCTGGCTCTCTGGGTCTCAGTCTCTCAGTCTCTCAGTCTCTCAGGGTCTCAGTGTCTCAGTCTCTCAGGGTCTCAGTGTCTCTGTCTCTCAGTCTCTGAGTCGCTCAGTCTCTCAGTCTCTCAGTCTCTCAGTCTCTCAGTCTCTCAGTGTATCAGTCTCTCAGGGTCTCAGGGCCTCAGTGTCTCACTGTCTCAGTGTCTCAGGTCTCAGTGTCTCAGAGTCTCAGTGTCTCAGTCTCTCAGTCGCTCAGTCTCTCAGTCTCTCTGTCTCTCAGTGTATCATTCTCTCAGTCTCTCAGGGTCTCAGTGTCTCAGGGTCTCAGAGCCTTAGTCTCTCAGGCCCACAGTCTCTCAGTGTCTCAGTGTCTCAGGGTCTCAGTGTCTCAGGATCTCAGGAACTCAATGTCTCAGGGTCTCGGTGTCGCAGGGTCTCAGGGTCTCAGGGTCTTAGTCTCTCAGTCACTCAGTCTCTCAGTCTCTCAGTCTCTCAGTCTCTCAGTCTCTCAGTCTCTCAGTGTCTCAGGCTCTCTGGGTCTCTGGGTCTCAGTCTCTCATTCTCTCAGTCTCTCAGTTTCTCAGTGTCTCAGTGTCTCAGCGTCACAGTGTCTCAGGGTCTTAGTGTCTCACTGTCTCAGTATCTCAGGGTCTCTGGGTCTCAGTCTCTCAGTGTCTCAGTGACTCAGGGTCTCAGGGTCTCAGTGTCTCAGGGTCTCAGTGTATCAGGGTTTCAGGGTCTCAGGGTCTCAGGGTCTCAGGGTCTCAGTCTCTCAGTGTCTCAGTCTCTCAGTCTCTCAGGGTCTCAGTGTCTCAGTCTCTCAGGGTCTTAGTGTCTCAGTGTCTCAGTCGCTCAGTGTCTCAGTGTCTCAGGGTCTCAGGGCCTCAGTGTCTGACTGTCTCAGTGTCTCAGGTCTCAGTGACACAGAGTCTCAGTGTCTCAGTCTCTCAGTCGCTCAGTCTCTCAGTCTCTCAGTGTATCATTCTCTCAGTCTCTCAGTCTCTCCGTGTCTCAGTGTCTCAGTGTCTCAGGGTCTCAGTGTCTCAGGGTCTCAGTGTCTCAGTGTCTCAGGATCTCAGTGTCTCAGAGCCTTAGTCTCTCAGGCCCTCAGTCTCTCAGGGTCTCTGGGTCTCTGGCTCTCTGAGTCTCAGTCTCTCAGTGTCTCCGTCTCTCAGTCTCACAGTGTCTCAGTCTCTCAGGGTCTCAGTGTCTCAGTCTCTCAGGGTCTTAGTGTCTCAGTGTCTCAGTCGCTCAGTGTCTCAGTGTCTCAGGGTCTCAGGGCCTCAGTGTCTGACTGTCTCAGTGTCTCAGGTCTCAGTGACACAGAGTCTCAGTGTCTCAGTCTCTCAGTCGCTCAGTCTCTCAGTCTCTCAGTGTATCATTCTCTCAGTCTCTCAGTCTCTCCGTGTCTCAGTGTCTCAGTCTCTCAGGGTCTCAGTGTCTCAGGATCTCAGTGTCTCAGGGTCTCGGTGTCTCAGGGTCTCAGGGTCTTAGTCTCTCAGTCACTCGGTCTCTCAGTCTCTCAGTCTCGCAGTGTCTCAGTGTCTCAGGCTCTCTGGGTCTCTGTGTCTCAGTCTCTCAGTCTCTCAGTGTCTCAGTGTCTGAGTGTCTCAGGGTCTCAGGGTCTCAGTGTCTCTGTCTCTCAGTCTCTCAGTCTCTCATTCTCTCATTCTCTCAGTCTCTCAGTCTCTCAGTGTCTCAGGGTCCCATGGTCTCAGGGTCCCTGGGTCTCAGTGTCGAAGTCTCTCAGTCTCTCGGTTTCTCAGTGTCTCAGGGCCTCTAGGTCTCTGGGTCTCAGTGTCTCAGGGTCTCAGTGTCTCAGTCTCTCAGGGTCTCAGTGTCTCAGTCTCTCAGGGTCTCAGTGGATCAGGGTCTCAGTGTCTCAGTGCCTTATTCTCTCAGGCCCTCAGTCTCTCAGGGTCTCTGGGTGTCTGGCTCTCTGGGTCTCAGTCTCTCAGTCTCTCAGCCTCTCAGTCTCTCAGTGTCTCAGTGTCTCAGTGTCTCAGGGCCTCAGTGTCTCAGGATCTCTGGATCTCAGTGTCTCACTGTCTCAGGGTCTCAGGGTCTTAGTCTCTCAGCCCTCAGTCTCTCAGTTTGTCTGTGTCTCTGGGTCTCTGGGTCTCAGTGTCTCAGTGAATCAGTGTCTCAGTGTCTCAGGGTCTCAGTGTCTCAGGATCTCAGGATGTCAGGATCTCAGGATCTCAGCGTCTCTGTGTCTCAGGGTCTCAGTGTCTCAGGGTCTCAGGGTCTTAGTCTCTCAGTCATTCAGTCTCTCAGTCTCTCAGTGTCTCAGGCTCTCTGGGTCTCTGGGTCTCAGTCTCTCATTTTCTCTGTCTCTCAGTTTCTCAGTGTCTCAGTCTCTCAGTGTCTCAGGCTCTCTGGGTCTCTGGGTCTCAGTCTCTCATTTTCTCTGTCTCTCAGTGTCTCAGTGTCTCAATGTCTCGTGTCTCAGGGCCTCTGGGTGTCTGGGTCTCAGGGTCTCAGGGTCTCAGTGTCTCAGTGTCTCAGGGTCTCAGTGTCTCTGGGTCTCTGGGTCTCAGTCTCTCATTTTCTCTGTCTCTCAGTTTCTCAGTGTCTCAGTGTCTCAGTGTCTCAGGGTCTCAGTGTCTCACTGTCTCAGTATCTCAGTGTCTCAGTGTCTCAGGGTCTCAGTCACTCAGTCTCTCAATCTCTCAGTCTCTCAGTCTCTCATTGTATCAGTCTCTCAAACTCTCAGTCTCTCAGTGTATCAGTCTCTCAGTCTCTCAGTGTCTCAGGTTCTCAGTGTCTCAGGGTCTCAGTGTCTCAGTGTCTCTGAGTCTCAGGGTCTCAGGGTCTCAGGGCCTTAGTCTCTCATGCCCTCAGTCTCTCAGTCTCTCTGGGTCTCTTGGTCTCTGCTTCTCTGGGACTCAGTCTCTCAGTGTCTCAGTATCTCAGTGTCTCAGTGTCTCAGTGTCTCAGTATCTCAGTGTCTCAGGATCTCAGGGTCTCAGTGACTCAGTGTCTCATTGACTCAGGGTCTCAGTGTCTCAGGGTCACCGGGTCTCAGGGTCTCAGTGTCCCAGGGTCTCAGGGTCTCTGGGTCTCCGTCTCTCAGTGTCTCAGTGTCTCAGGGTCTCAGGGTCTCAGTGTCTCAGGGTCTCAGTGTATCAGGGTTTCAGGGTCTCAGGGTGTCAGGGTCTCAGTCTCTCAGTCTCTCAGTCTCTCAGTCTCTCAGTCTCTCAGGGTCTCAGTGTCTCAGGGTCTCAGGGTCTCAGGGTCTCAGGGACTCAGTCTCTCAGTGTCTCAGTCTCTCTGTCTCTCAGGGTCTCAGTGTCTCAGTCTCTCAGTGTCTCAGTCTCAGGGACTCAGGGCCTCAGTGTCTCACTGTCTCAGTGTCTCAGTCTCTGAGACTCTCAGTCGCTCAGTCTCTAAGTCTTTCAGTCTCTCTGTCTCTCAGTGTGTCATTCTCTTAGTCTCTCAGTCTCTCAGGGTCTCAGTGTCTCAGGGTCTCAGTGTCTCAGTGTCTCAGGGTCTCAGTGTCTCAGAGCCTTAGTCTCTCAGGCCCTCAGTCTCTCAGGGTCTCTGGGTCTCTGGCTCTCTGGGTCTCAGTCTCTCAGTCTCTCAGTCTCTCCGTCTCTCAGTTTCTCAGTGTCTCAGTGTCTCAGGGTCTCAGTGTCTCAGGGGTCTCTGGGTCTCAGTGTCTCAGTGTCTCAGGGTCTCAGTGTCTCAGTGTCTCAGGATCGCAGGGTCTCTGGGTCACAGTGTCTCAGTCTCTCAGGGTCTCAGTGTCTCAGGGTCTCAGTGTCTCAGTGTCTCAGGGTCTCAGTGTCTCAGAGCCTTAGTCTCTCAGGCCCTCAGTCTCTCAGGGTCTCTGGGTCTCTGGCTCTCTGGGTCTCAGTGTCTCAGGGTCTCAGTGTCTCAGTGTCTCAGGATCGCAGGGTCTCTGGGTCACAGTGTCTCAGTCTCTCAGGGTCTCAGTGTCTCAGGGTCTCAGTGTCTCAGTGTCTCAGGGTCTCAGTGTCTCAGAGCCTTAGTCTCTCAGGCCCTCAGTCTCTCAGGGTCTCTGGGTCTCTGGCTCTCTGGGTCTCAGTGTCTCAGGGTCTCAGGGTCTCAATGTCTCAGTCTCTCAGTCTCTCATTCTCTCATTCTCTCAGTCTCTCAGTCTCTCAGTGACTCAGTGTCTCAGGTTCTCAGTGTCTCAGGGCCTCAGTGTCTCAGTGTCTCAGGGCCTCTGGGTCTCTGGGTCTCTGGGTCTCAGTGTGTCAGTGTCTCAGAGTCTCAAGGGTCCCATGGTCTCACGGTCCCTGGGTCTCAGTGTCGAAGTCTCTCAGTCTCTCAGTTTCTCAGTGTCTCAGTGTGTCAGGGCCTCTGGGTCTCTGCGTCTCAGGGTCTCAGGGTCTCAGGCTCTCAGTGTCTCAGTCTCTCAGTCTCTCAGTCTCTCAGAGTCTCAGAGTCTCAGTGTCTCAGCATCTCAGGGTTTCAGAGTCTCAGTTTCTCATAGTCTCAGGGTCTCAGTGTCTCTGGGTCTCAGGATCTCAGTTTCTCAGTGTCTCAGGGTCTCAGGGATTCAGGGTCTCTGTCTCAGTCTCTCAGTGTCTCAGTGAGATCATGAGACCCAGAGACACTGAGACCCTGAAACACTGAGACACTGAGCCCCTGAAACACTGAGACACTGAGACACTGAGACCCTGAGACACTGAGACCCTGAGACTATGAGAAACTGAGACTCTGAAACCCTGAGACGCTGAGACACTGAGACCCTGAGATTCTGAGAGACTGAGAGACTGAGAGACTTAGAGACTGAGACACTGAGAGGCTGAGACCCTGAGACTCTGAGACCCTGAGAACCTGAGACTCTAAGATCCTGAGAAACTGAGACACTGAGACCCTGAGACACTGAGACCCTGAGACACTGAGACACTGAGACACTGAGACCCTGAGACACTGAGACCCAGTGAACCAGTGACCCTGAGACCCAGAGACCCTGAAACACTGAGACACTGAGACTCTGCGACACTGAGACCCAGAGACCCTGAGACACTGAGACCCTGAGACCCTGAGACAATGAGACACTGAGACATTGAGACCCTGAGACCCTGAGACACTGAGACACTGAGACCCTGAGACCCTGACACACTGAGAGACTGAGAGACTGAGACCCTGAGACTCTGAGACACTGAGACACTGAGACCCTGAGACACTGAGAGACTGAGAGACTGAGACCCTGAGAGCCTGAGACACTGAGACACTGAGATCCTGAGACCCTGAGACACTGAGACACTGTGACCCTGAGACCGTGCGATCCGGAGACACTGAGACACTGAGACCCCGAGACGCTGAGACACTGAGACACTGAGACCCTGAGACACTGAGACCCTGAGACCCTGAGACACTGAGACACTGAGACACTGAGAGACTGAGAGACTGAGACCCAGAGACCCTGAGACCATGAGACCCTGAGACACTGAGACCCAGAGACCCTGAGACACTGTGAACCTGAGAACCTGAGATCCTGAGACCCTGAGACACTGAGAGACTGAGAGACTGAAACTCTGAGACCCTGAGACCCAGAGACACTGAGAGACTGTGACTCTGAGACCCTGAGACCCTGAGACACTGAGAGACTGAAAGACTGAGACCCAGAGACCCAGAGACCCTGAGAGACTGTGAGACTGAGACCCTGAAACCCTGTGAGACTGAGACCAGGAGACCCTGAGACACCGAGACACTGAGACCCTGAGACACTGAGACCCTGAGACACTGAGACACTGAGACAGTGAGACGCTGAGACACTGAGACACTGAGACACTGAGACCCTGAAACACTGAGACCCTGAGACACTGAGACACTGAGACACTGAGACCCTGAGACACTGAGACACTGAGACACTGAGAGACTGAGAGACTGATACACTGAGAGACTGAGAGACTGAGAGACTGAGAGACTGACACTCTGATACCCTGAGTCCCTGAGACCCTGGGACACTGAGAACCTGAGACACTGAGAGACTGAGACACTGAGGCACTGAGACCCTGAGACACTGAGAACCTGAGACACTGAGAGACTGAGAGGACTGATACAATGAGTGAATGAGAGACTGAGAGACTGAGAGACTGAGAGACTGAGACCCTGAGACAATGAGACACTGAGACACTGAGACACTGAGCCCCTGAGACACTGAGACACTGAGACACTGAGACCCTGAGACACTGAGACACTGAGACCCTGAGATCCTGAGACACTGAGACCCTGAGTTACTGGGACATGAGACACTGAGACTCTGAGACCCTGAGACCCAGTGACCCTGAGACACTGAGACCCAGTGAACCAGTGACCCTGAGACCCAGAGACCCTGAAACACTGAGACACTGAGACTCTGCGACACTGAGACCCAGAGACCCTGAGACACTGAGACCCTGAGACCCTGAGACAATGAGACACTGAGACATTGAGACCCTGAGACCCTGAGACACTGAGACACTGAGACCCTGAGACCCCTGACACACTGAGAGACTGAGAGACTGAGACCCTGAGACTCTGAGACACTGAGACACTGAGACCCTGAGACACTGAGAGACTGAGAGACTGAGACCCTGAGAGCCTGAGACACTGAGACACTGAGATCCTGAGACCCTGAGACACTGAGACACTGTGACCCTGAGACCGTGCGATCCGGAGACACTGAGACACTGAGACCCCGAGACACTGAGACACTGAGACACTGAGACCCTGAGACACTGAGACCCTGAGACCCTGAGACACTGAGACACTGAGACACTGAGAGACTGAGAGACTGAGACCCAGAGACCCTGAGACCATGAGACCCTGAGACACTGAGACCCAGAGACCCTGAGACACTGTGAACCTGAGAACCTGAGATCCTGAGACCCTGAGACACTGAGAGACTGAGAGACTGAAACTCTGAGACCCTGAGACCCAGAGACACTGAGAGACTGTGACTCTCTGAGACCCTGAGACCCTGAGACCCTGAGACACTGAGAGACTGAAAGACTGAGACCCAGAGACCCAGAGACCCTGAGAGACTGTGAGACTGAGACCCTGAAACCCTGTGACACTGAGACCAGGAGACCCTGAGACACCGAGACACTGAGACCCTGAGACACTGAGACCCTGAGACACTGAGACACTGAGACAGTGAGACGCTGAGACACTGAGACACTGAGACACTGAGACCCTGAAACACTGAGACCCTGAGACACTGAGACACTGAGACACTGAGACCCTGAGACACTGAGACACTGAGACACTGAGAGACTGAGAGACTGATACACTGAGAGACTGAGAGACTGAGAGACTGAGAGACTGAGACTCTGAGACCCTGAGTCCCTGAGACCCTGGGACACTGAGAACCTGAGACACTGAGAGACTGAGACACTGAGGCACTGAGACCCTGAGACACTGAGAACCTGAGACACTGAGAGACTGAGAGACTGATACAATGAGTGAATGAGAGACTGAGAGACTGAGAGACTGAGACCCTGAGACAATGAGACACTGAGACACTGAGACACTGAGCCCCTGAGACACTGAGACACTGAGACACTGAGACCCTGAGACACTGAGACACTGAGACCCTGAGATCCTGAGACACTGAGACCCTGAGTTACTGGGACATGAGACACTGAGACTCTGAGACCCTGAGACCCAGTGACCCTGAGACACTGAGACCCAGTGAACCAGTGACCCTGAGACCCAGAGACCCTGAAACACTGAGACTCTGAGACTCTGCGACACTGAGACCCAGAGACCCTGAGACACTGAGACTCTGCGACCCTGAGACAATGAGACACTGAGACAATGAGACCCTGAGACACTGAGACACTGAGATCCTGAGACACTGAGAGACTGAGAGACTGAGAGACTGAGACCCTGAGACCCTGAGACACTGAGACACTGAGACCCTGAGACACTGAGAGACTGAGAGACTGAGACCCTGAGACACTGAGAACCTGAGACACTGAGAGACTGAGAGACTGATACAATGAGTGAATGAGAGACTGAGAGACTGAGACCCTGAGACAATGAGACACTGAGACACTGAGACACTGAGCCCCTAAGACACTGAGACACTGAGACACTGAGACCCTGAGATCCTGAGACACTGAGACCCTGAGTTACTGGGACATGAGACACTGAGACTCTGAGACCCTGAGACCCAGTGACCCTGAGACACTGAGACCCAGTGAACCAGTGACCCTGAGACCCAGAGACCCTGAAACACTGAGACTCTGAGACTCTGCGACACTGAGACCCAGAGACCCTGAGACACTGAGACTCTGCGACCCTGAGACAATGAGACACTGAGACAATGAGACCCTGAGACCCTGAGACACTGAGACACTGAGATCCTGAGACACTGAGAGACTGAGAGACTGAGAGACTGAGACCCTGAGACCCTGAGACACTGAGACACTGAGACCCTGAGACACTGAGAGACTGAGAGACTGAGACCCTGAGACCCAGAGACCCTGAGACACAGAGACACTGAGACACTGAGATCCTGAGACCCTGAGACACTGAGACACTGTGACCCAGAGACCCCTGCGATCCTGAGACACTGAGACACTGAGACCCTGAGACACTGAGACACTGAGACCCAGAGACCCTGAGACACTGAGACCCTGAGACACTGAGACACTGAGACACTGAAACCCTGAGACCCAGAGACACTGAGACACTGAGAGACTGAGAGACTGAGAGACTGAGACCGAGTGACCCAGAGACCCTGAGACCATGAGACCCTGAGACACTGAGACCCAGAGACCCTGAGACACTGTGAACCTGAGAACCTGAGATCCTGAGACCCTGAGACACTGAGAGACTGAGAGACTGAGACTCTGAGACCCTGAGACCCTGAGACCCTGAGACCCTGAGACACTGAGAGACTGAGACTCTGAGACCCTGAGACCCTGAGACCCTGAGACACTGAGAGACTGAGAGACTGTGACCCAGAGACCCTGAGAGACTGTGAGACTGAGACCCTGAAACCCTGTGACACTGAGACCCGGAGACCCTGAGACACTGAGACACTGAGACCCTGAGACACTGAGACCCTGAGTCACTGAGACCCTGAGACACTGAGACACTGAGACCCTGAGACACTGAGACACTGAGACCCTGAGACACTGAGACCCTGAGACACTGAGACACTGAGACACTGAGACACTGAGACCCTGAGACACTGAGACACTGAGAGACTGAGAGACTGATACACTGAGAGACTGAGAGACTGAGACTCTGAGACCCTGAGTCCCTGAGACCCTGGGACACTGAAAACCTGAGACACTGAGAGACTGAGACACTGAGGCACTGAGACCCTGAGACACTGAGACACGGAGACACTGAGGCACTGAGACACGAGAAACTGAGAGACTGAGAGACTGAGACCCAGAGACACTGAGACCCTGAGACACTGAGACCCTGTGACCCTGAGACCCTGAGACAGTGAGAGACTGAGAGACACTGAGACCCTGAGACACTGAGATCCTGACACACTGAGACCCTGAGACACTGAAACACTGAGACACTGAGAGACTGAGAGACTGAGACCTGAGACCCTGAGACCCTGAGACACTGAGACCCTGAGACACTGAGATCCTGAGACCCTGAGACACTGAGACACTGTGACCCTGAGACCCTGCGATCCTGAGACACTGAGACACTGAGACCCTGAGACACTGAGACACTGAGACCCAGAGACCCTGAGACACTGAGACCCTGAGACACTGAGACACTGAAACCCTGAGACCCAGAGAAACTGAGACACTGATAGACTGAGAGACTGAGACACAGAGACCCAGAGACCCAGAGACCCTGAGACCATGAGACACTGAGAGACTGAAAGACTGAGACCCAGAGACCCAGAGACCCTGAGAGACTGTGAGACTGAGACCCTGAAACCCTGTGACACTGAGACCAGGAGACCCTGAGACACTGAGACACTGAGACCCTGAGACACTGAGACAGTGAGACGCTGTGACACTGAGACACTGAGACAGTGAGACGCTGAGACACTGAGACACTGAGACCCTGAAACACTGAGACCCTGAGGACACTGAGACACTGAGACACTGAGACACTGAGACACTGAGACCCTGAGACACTGAGACACTGAGAGACTGAGAGACTGATACACTGAGAGACTGAGACTCTGAGACCCTGAGTCCCTGAGACCCTGGGACACTGAGAACCTGAGACACTGAGAGACTGAGACACTGAGGCACTGAGACCCTGAGACACTGAGAACCTGAGACACTGAGAGACTGAGAGACTGAGAGACTGAGACCCTGAGACAATGAGACACTGAGACACTGAGCCCCTGAGATCCTGAGACACTGAGACACTGAGACCCTGAGCCCCTGAGATCCTGAGACACTGAGACACTGAGACCCTGAGACACTGAGACACTGAGACCCTGAGATCCTGAGACACTGAGACCCTGAGTTACTGGGACATGAGACACTGAGACTCTGAGACCCTGAGACCCAGTGACCCTGAGACACTGAGACCCAGTGAACCAGTGACCCTGAGACCCAGAGACCCTGAAACACTGAGACTCTGAGACTCTGCGACACTGAGACCCAGAGACCCTGAGACACTGAGACTCTGCGACCCTGAGACAATGAGACACTGAGACATTGAGACCCTGAGACCCTGAGACACCTAGACACTGAGACCCTGAGACCCTGAGACACTGAGAGACTGAGAGACTGAGACCCTGAGACCCTGAGACACTGAGACACTGAGACCCTGAGACACTGAGAGACTGAGAGACTGAGACCCTGAGACCCTGAGACCCTGAGACACTGAGACACTGAGACACTGAGATCCTGAGACCCTGAGACACTGAGACACTGTGACCCTGAGACCCTGCGATCCTGAGACACTGAGACACTGAGACCCTGAGACACTGAGACACTGAGACCCAGAGACCCTGAGACACTGAGACCCTGAGACACTGAGACACTGAAACCCTGAGACCCAGAGACACTGAGACACTGAGAGACTGAGAGACTGAGACCCAGAGACCCAGAGACCCTGAGACCCTGAGACACTGAGACCCAGAGACCCTGAGACACTGTGAACCTGAGAACCTGAGACCCTGAGACCCTGAGACACTGAGAGACTGAGACTCTGAGACCCTGAGACCCTGAGACCCTGAGACACTGAGAGACTGAGAGACTGTGACCCAGAGACCCAGGGACCCTGAGAGACTGTGAGACTGAGACCCTGAAACCCTGTGACACTGAGACCCGGAGACCCTGAGACACTGAGACACTGAGACCCTGAGACACTGAGACCCTGAGTCACTGAGACCCTGAGACACTGAGACACTGAGACCCCTGAGACACTGAGACACTGAGACCCTGAGACACTGAGACCCTGAGACACTGAGACACTGAGACACTGAGACACTGAGACCCTGAGACACTGAGACACTGAGAGGCTGAGAGACTGATACACTGAGAGACTGAGAGACTGAGACTCTGAGACCCTGAGTCCCTGAGACCCTGGGACACTGAGAACCTGAGACACTGATAGACTGAGAGACTGATACAATGAGTGAATGAGAGACTGAGAGACTGAGACCCTGAGATCCTGAGGCACTGAGACACTGAGACAGTGAGACACTGAGACCCTGAGACCCTGAAACACAGAGACACTGAGACCCTGAGATACTGAGACCCTGTGACCCTGAGACCCTGAGACAGTGAGAGACTGAGAGACACTGAGACCCTGAGACACTCAGATCCTGACACACTGAGACCCTGAGACACTGAAACACTGAGACACTGAGAGACTGAGAGAATGAGACCCTGAGACCCTGAGACACTGAGATCCTGAGACCCTGAGGCACTGAGACACTGTGACCCTGAGACCCTGCGATCCTGAGACACTGAGACACTGAGACCCTGAGACACTGAGACACTGAGACCCAGAGACCCTGAGACACTGAGATCCTGAGACCCTGAGGCACTGAGACACTGTGACCCTGAGACCCTGCGATCCTGAGACACTGAGACACTGAGACCCTGAGACACTGAGACACTGAGACCCAGAGACCCTGAGACCCTGAGACACTGAAACCCTGAGACCCAGAGAAACTGAGACACTGAGAGACTGAGAGACTGAGACCCCAGAGATCCAGAGACCCAGAGACCCTGAGACCATGAGACCCTGAGACACTGAGACCCAGAGACCCTGAGACCCTGTGAACCTGAGAACCTGAGATCCTGAGACACTGAGACCCTGAGAGACTGAGAGACTGAGAGACTGAGAGACTGAGACTCTGAGACCCTGAGACCCTGAGACACTGAGAGACTGAGACAGTGAGAGACTGAGAGACTGTGACCCAGAGACAGTGAGAGACTGAGAGACTGAGACCCGGAGACCCTGAGACCCTGAGAGACTGAGACCCTGAGACACTGAGACCCTGAGACACTGAGACCCTGAGTCACGGAGACCCTGAGACACTGAGACACTGAGACCCTGAGACACTGAGACACTGAGACCCTGAGACACTGAGACCCTGAGACACTGAGACACTGAGACACTGAGACCCTGAGACACTGAGAGACTGAGAGACTGAGAGACTGATACACTCAGAGACTGAGAGACTGAGACTGAGAGACTGAGAGACTGATACACTGAAAGACTGAGAGACTGAGAGACTGAGCGACTGAGAGACTGAGAAATGGAGAGACTGAGATACTGAGACACTGAGACCCTGAGACACTGAGACACTGAGACCCTGAGATACTGAGACCCTGAGACCCTGAGACACTGAAAACTGAGACCCTGAGCACCTGATATACTGGGACATGAGACACTGAGACCCTGAGACCTGGGGAACCTGAGACCAAGAGACCCTGAGACACTGAGAGACTGAGAGACTGAGACCCTGAGACCCTGAGACCCTGAGACACTGAGACCCTGAGACCCTGAGACACTGAGAGACTGAGAGACTGAGACCCTGAGAACCTGAGACACTGAGACACTGAGATCCTGAGACCCTGAGACCCTGAGACACTGAGACACTGAGACCCTGAGACCCTGAGACACTGAGAGACTGAGAGACTGAGACACTGAGACCCTGAGACACTGAGACACTGAGACACTGAGACACTGAGACCCAGAGACCCTGAGACACTGAGACCCTGAGACACTGAGACACTGAGACACTGAAACCCTGAGACCCAGAGACACTGAGACACTGAGAGACTGAGAGACTGAGACCCAGAGACCCTGAGACCATGCGACCCAGAGACACTGAGACCCAGAGACCCTGAGACACTGTGAACCTGAGAGACTGAGAGACTGAGTCTCTGAGACCCTGAGACCCTGAGACCCTGAGACACTGAGAGACTGAGAGACTGAGAGACTGAGACTCTGAGACCCTGAGACCCTGAGACACTGAGAGACTGAGAGACTGAGACTCTGAGACCCTGAGACCCTGAGACACTGAGAGACTGAGAGACTGAGAGACTGAGACCCAGAGACCCTGAGAGACTGTGAGACTGAGACCCTACACAGTGAGCACGTGGAGACCCGGAGACCCTGAGACCCTGAGACACTGAGACCCTGAGACACTGAGACACTGAGACACTGAGACCCTGAGACACTGAGACACTGAGACCCTGAGACACTGAGACCCTGAGACACTGAGACACTGAGACACTGAGAGACTGAGAGACTGATACACTGAGAGACTGAGAGACTGAGAGACTGAGACTCTGAGACCCTGAGTCCCTGAGACCCTGGGACACTGAGAACCTGAGACACTGAGAGACTGAGACACTGAGGCACTGAGACCCTGAGACACTGAGAAACTGAGACACTGAGAGACTGAGAGACTGATACAATGAGTGAATGAGAGACTGAGAGACTGAGGCCCTGAGATCCTGAGGCACTGAGACCCTGAGATACTGAGACAGTGAGACACTGAGACCCTGAGACACAGAGACACTGAGACACTGAGACACGGAGACACTGAGGCACTGAGACACGAGAAACTGAGAGACTGAGAGACTGAGACCCAGAGACACTGAAACACTGAGACACTGTGGCCCTGAGACCCTGAGACAGTGAGAGACTGAGAGACACTGAGACCCTGAGACACTGAGACCCTGATACACTGAGACCCTGAGACACTGTGACCCTGAGACACTGAGACACTGAGACCCTGAGACACGAAAACACTGAGACACTGAGAGAATGAGACTGAGAGACTGATACACAGAAAGACTGAGAGACTGAGAGACCTAGCGACTGAGAGACTGAGAGATGGAGAGACTGAGACACTGGAACACTGAGACACTGAGACCCTGAGACACTGAGACACTGAGACAATGAGACACTGAGACACTGAGACCCTGCGAGCCTGAGACACTGAGACACTGAGACACTGAGACCCTGAGACCCTGAGACACTGAGACCCTGAAACAATGAGACACTGAGACACTGAGACCCTGAGAGCCTGAGACACTGAGTCCCTTAGACACTGAGACACTCAGACCCGGAGACACTGAGACACTGAGACCCTGAGACACTGAGACCCTGAGACACTGAGACACTGAGACACTGAGACACTGAGACCCTGAGACACTGAGACACCGAGAGACTGAGAGACTGATACACTGAGAGACTGAGAGACTGAGAGAATGAGAGACTGAGACACTGTGAACCTGAGACACTGATAACCTGAGACCCTGAGACACTGAGGCACTGAGACACTGAGACCCTGAAACACTGAGACACTGAGACACTGAGACACTGAGGCACTGAGACACTGAGACACTGAGACCCTGAGACCCAGAGAGCCTGAGACACTGAGACACTGAGGCACTGAGAGACTGAGACACTGAGACACTGATACACAGAAAGACTGAGACAATGAGACACTGAGACACTGAGACCTGAGACACTGAGACCTTGAGACCCTGAGACACTGAGACCTGAGACACTGAGACCCTGAGACCCTGAGACCCTGAGACACTGAGACACTGAGACCCTGAAACACAGAGACACTGAGACACTGAGACCCAGAGACACTGAGACCCTGAGACACTGAGACCCTGAGACCATGAGACACTGAGACTCTGAGGCACTGAGGCACTGAGACACTGAGACACTGAGACCCTGAGACCCAGAGAGCCTGAGACACTGAGACACAGAGAGAATGAGACTGAGAGACTGAGCGACTGAGAGACTGAGACACTGAGAAACTGAGACACTGAGAGAATGAGACTGAGAGACTGATACACAGAAAGACTGAGAGACTGAGCGACTGAGAGACTGAGAGACGGAGAGACTGAGACACTGAGGCCCCTTGACACTGAAACCCTGAGACACTGAGACACTGAGAGAATGAGACTGAGAGACTGATACACAGAAAGACTGAGAGACTGAGAGACTGAGAGACTGAAAGACTGAGACCCTGAGACACTGAGACCCTGAGACCCTGAGACACTGAGACACTGAGACAATGAGACACTGAGACGCTGAGACCCAGAGACACTGAGACCCTGAGAGACTGAGACACTGAGACCCTGAGAGACAGAGAGACTGAGAGACTGAGACGCTGAGAGACTGAGACCCTGAGACCCTGAGACTCTGAGACCCTGAGACCCTAAGACCTTGAGACCCTGAGACACTTTGACCCTGAGACACTGAGACGCTGAATCCCTGAGACCCTGAGACCCTGAGACACTGAGAGACTGAGAGACTGAGACCCAGAGACCGTGAGGCACTGAGACACTGAGAGACAGAGTGACTGAGAGAATAAGACCCTGAGACACTGAGACCCTGAGACCCTGAGACACTGAGACACTGAGACAGTGAGACACGGAGACACTGAGAGACTGAGACCCAGAGACACTGAGACCCTGAGACACTGAGACCCTGTGACCCTGAGACCCTGAGACAGTGAGAGACTGAGAGACACTGAGACCCTGAGACACTGAGACCCTGACACACTGAGACCCTGAGACACTGAAACACTGAGACACTGAGACACTGAGAGAATGAGACTGAGAGACTGAGAGACTGAGACACTGTGACCCTGAGACACTGAGACACTGAGACCCTGAGACACGCAAACACTGAGACACTGAGTGAATGAGACTGAGAGACTGATACACAGAAAGACTGAGAGACTGAGAGACTTAGCGACTGTGAGACTGAGAGATGGAGAGACTGAGACACTGGGACCCTGAGACACTGAGACCATGAGACACTGAGACACTGAGACCCTGCGACCCTGAGACCCTGAGACACTGAGACCCTGAGACAATGAGACACTGAGACACTGAGACCCTGAGAGCCTGAGACACTGAGACCCTGAGACAATGAGACACTGAGACACTGAGACCCTGAGAGCCTGAGACACTGAGACCCTGAGTCACTGAGACACTGAGACCCTGAGACCCTGAGACACTGAGACCCTGAGACAATGAGACACTGAGACACTGAGACCCTGAGAGCCTGAGACACTGAGACCCTGAGACACTGAGACACTGAGACACTGAGACCCTGAGACACTGAGACACTGAGACACTGAGAGACTGATACACTGAGAGACTGAGAGACTGAGAGACTGAGACTCTGAGACCCTGAGTCCCTGAGACCCTGGGACACTGAGAACCTGAGATACTGAGAGACTGAGACACCGAGGCACTGAGACCCTGAGACACTGAGAACCTGAGACACTGAGAGACTGAGAGACTGATGCAATGAGTGAATGAGAGACTGAGAGACTGAGACCCTGAGACAATGAGACACTGAGACACTGAGACCCTGAGATCCTGAGACACTGAGACACTGAGACACTGAGACCCTGAGACACTGAGAGACTGAGAGACTGAGAGACTGAGACTCTGAGACCCTGAGACCCTGAGACCCTGAGACACTGAGAGACTGAGACTCTGAGACCCTGAGACCCTGAGACCTTGAGACAGTGAGAGACTGAGAGACTGTGACCCAGAGACACTGAGAGACTGTGAGACTGAGACCCTGAAACCCTGTGACACTGAGACCCGGTGACCCTGAGACACTGAGACTCTGAGACAATGAGACCCTGAGTCACGGAGACCCTGAGACACTGAGACCCTGAGACACTGAGACACTGAGACCCTGAGACACTGAGAGACTGAGAGACTGAGAGACTGATACACTCAGAGACTGAGAGACTGAGACTGAGAGACTGATACACTGAAAGACTGAGAGACTGAGAGACTGAGCGACTGAGAGACTGAGAAATGGAGAGACTGAGATACTGAGACCCTGAGACCCAGAGACACTGAAAACTGAGACCCTGAGCACCTGATATACTGGGACATGAGTCACTGAGACCCTGAGACCCGGGGAACCTGAGACCAAGAGACCCTGAGACACTGAGAGACTGAGACACTGAGACACTGTGACCCTGAGACCCTGCGATCCTGAGACACTGAGACACTGAGACCCTGAGACACTGAGACCCTGAGACCCTGAGACACTGAGAGACTGAGAGACTGAGACCCTGAGACCCTGAGACACTGAGACACTGAGATCCTGAGACCCTGAGACACTGAGACACTGTGACCCTGAGACCCTGCGATCCTGAGACACTGAGACACTGAGACCCTGAGACACTGAGACGCTGAGACACTGAGACCCAGAGACCCTGAGACACTGAGACCCTGAGACACTGAGAAACTGAGACACTGAAACCCTGAGACCCAGAGACACTGAGAGACTGAGAGACTGAGACCCAGAGACCCTGAGACCATGCGACCCAGAGACACTGAGACCCAGAGACCCTGAGACACTGTGAACCTGAGAGACTGAGAGACTGAGTCTCTGAGACCCTGAGACCCTGAGACCCTGAGACACTGAGAGACTGAGAGACTGAGAGACTGAGACTCTGAGACCCTGAGACCCTGAGACCCTGAGACACTGAGAGACTGAGAGACTGAGACTCTGAGACCTGAGACCCTGAGACACTGAGAGACTGAGAGACTGAGACCCAGAGACCCTGAGAGACTGAGAAACTGAGACACTGAGACACTGAGACACTGAGAGACTGAGAGACTGATACACTGAGAGACTGAGAGACTGAGAGACTGAGAGACTGACACTCTGATACCCTGAGTCCCTGAGACCCTGGGACACTGAGAACCTGAGACACTGAGAGACTGAGACACTGAGGCACTGAGACCCTGAGACACTGAGAACCTGAGACACTGAGAGACTGAGAGACTGATACAATGAGTGAATGAGAGACTGAGAGACTGAGAGACTGAGAGACTGAGACCCTGAGACAATGAGACACTGAGACACTGAGACACTGAGCCCCTGAGACACTGAGACACTGAGACACTGAGACCCTGAGACACTGAGACACTGAGACCCTGAGATCCTGAGACACTGAGACCCTGAGTTACTGGGACATGAGACACTGAGACTCTGAGACCCTGAGACCCAGTGACCCTGAGACACTGAGACCCAGTGAACCAGTGACCCTGAGACCCAGAGACCCTGAAACACTGAGACACTGAGACTCTGCGACACTGAGACCCAGAGACCCTGAGACACTGAGACCCTGAGACCCTGAGACAATGAGACACTGAGACATTGAGACCCTGAGACCCTGAGACACTGAGACACTGAGACCCTGAGACCCTGACACACTGAGAGACTGAGAGACTGAGACCCTGAGACTCTGAGACACTGAGACACTGAGACCCTGAGACACTGAGAGACTGAGAGACTGAGACCCTGAGAGCCTGAGACACTGAGACACTGAGATCCTGAGACCCTGAGACACTGAGACACTGTGACCCTGAGACCGTGCGATCCGGAGACACTGAGACACTGAGACCCCGAGACACTGAGACACTGAGACACTGAGACCCTGAGACACTGAGACCCTGAGACCCTGAGACACTGAGACACTGAGACACTGAGAGACTGAGAGACTGAGACCCAGAGACCCTGAGACCATGAGACCCTGAGACACTGAGACCCAGAGACCCTGAGACACTGTGAACCTGAGAACCTGAGATCCTGAGACCCTGAGACACTGAGAGACTGAGAGACTGAAACTCTGAGACCCTGAGACCCAGAGACACTGAGAGACTGTGACTCTGAGACCCTGAGACCCTGAGACCCTGAGACACTGAGAGACTGAAAGACTGAGACCCAGAGACCCAGAGACCCTGAGAGACTGTGAGACTGAGACCCTGAAACCCTGTGACACTGAGACCAGGAGACCCTGAGACACCGAGACACTGAGACCCTGAGACACTGAGACCCTGAGACACTGAGACACTGAGACAGTGAGACGCTGAGACACTGAGACACTGAGACACTGAGACCCTGAAACACTGAGACCCTGAGACACTGAGACACTGAGACACTGAGACCCTGAGACACTGAGACACTGAGACACTGAGAGACTGAGAGACTGATACACTGAGAGACTGAGAGACTGAGAGACTGAGAGACTGAGACTCTGAGACCCTGAGTCCCTGAGACCCTGGGACACTGAGAACCTGAGACACTGAGAGACTGAGACACTGAGGCACTGAGACCCTGAGACACTGAGAACCTGAGACACTGAGAGACTGAGAGACTGATACAATGAGTGAATGAGAGACTGAGAGACTGAGAGACTGAGACCCTGAGACAATGAGACACTGAGACACTGAGACACTGAGCCCCTGAGACACTGAGACACTGAGACACTGAGACCCTGAGACACTGAGACACTGAGACCCTGAGATCCTGAGACACTGAGACCCTGAGTTACTGGGACATGAGACACTGAGACTCTGAGACCCTGAGACCCAGTGACCCTGAGACACTGAGACCCAGTGAACCAGTGACCCTGAGACCCAGAGACCCTGAAACACTGAGACTCTGAGACTCTGCGACACTGAGACCCAGAGACCCTGAGACACTGAGACTCTGCGACCCTGAGACAATGAGACACTGAGACAATGAGACCCTGAGACACTGAGACACTGAGATCCTGAGACACTGAGAGACTGAGAGACTGAGAGACTGAGACCCTGAGACCCTGAGACACTGAGACACTGAGACCCTGAGACACTGAGAGACTGAGAGACTGAGACCCTGAGACACTGAGAACCTGAGACACTGAGAGACTGAGAGACTGATACAATGAGTGAATGAGAGACTGAGAGACTGAGAGACTGAGACCCTGAGACAATGAGACACTGAGACACTGAGACACTGAGCCCCTAAGACACTGAGACACTGAGACACTGAGACCCTGAGATCCTGAGACACTGAGACCCTGAGTTACTGGGACATGAGACACTGAGACTCTGAGACCCTGAGACCCAGTGACCCTGAGACACTGAGACCCAGTGAACCAGTGACCCTGAGACCCAGAGACCCTGAAACACTGAGACTCTGAGACTCTGCGACACTGAGACCCAGAGACCCTGAGACACTGAGACTCTGCGACCCTGAGACAATGAGACACTGAGACAATGAGACCCTGAGACCCTGAGACACTGAGACACTGAGATCCTGAGACACTGAGAGACTGAGAGACTGAGAGACTGAGACCCTGAGACCCTGAGACACTGAGACACTGAGACCCTGAGACACTGAGAGACTGAGAGACTGAGACCCTGAGACCCAGAGACCCTGAGACACAGAGACACTGAGACACTGAGATCCTGAGACCCTGAGACACTGAGACACTGTGACCCAGAGACCCTGCGATCCTGAGACACTGAGACACTGAGACCCTGAGACACTGAGACACTGAGACCCAGAGACCCTGAGACACTGAGACCCTGAGACACTGAGACACTGAGACACTGAAACCCTGAGACCCAGAGACACTGAGACACTGAGAGACTGAGAGACTGAGAGACTGAGACCGAGTGACCCAGAGACCCTGAGACCATGAGACCCTGAGACACTGAGACCCAGAGACCCTGAGACACTGTGAACCTGAGAACCTGAGATCCTGAGACCCTGAGACACTGAGAGACTGAGAGACTGAGACTCTGAGACCCTGAGACCCTGAGACCCTGAGACCCTGAGACACTGAGAGACTGAGACTCTGAGACCCTGAGACCCTGAGACCCTGAGACACTGAGAGACTGAGAGACTGTGACCCAGAGACCCTGAGAGACTGTGAGACTGAGACCCTGAAACCCTGTGACACTGAGACCCGGAGACCCTGAGACACTGAGACACTGAGACCCTGAGACACTGAGACCCTGAGTCACTGAGACCCTGAGACACTGAGACACTGAGACCCTGAGACACTGAGACACTGAGACCCTGAGACACTGAGACCCTGAGACACTGAGACACTGAGACACTGAGACACTGAGACCCTGAGACACTGAGACACTGAGAGACTGAGAGACTGATACACTGAGAGACTGAGAGACTGAGACTCTGAGACCCTGAGTCCCTGAGACCCTGGGACACTGAAAACCTGAGACACTGAGAGACTGAGACACTGAGGCACTGAGACCCTGAGACACTGAGACACGGAGACACTGAGGCACTGAGACACGAGAAACTGAGAGACTGAGAGACTGAGACCCAGAGACACTGAGACCCTGAGACACTGAGACCCTGTGACCCTGAGACCCTGAGACAGTGAGAGACTGAGAGACACTGAGACCCTGAGACACTGAGATCCTGACACACTGAGACCCTGAGACACTGAAACACTGAGACACTGAGAGACTGAGAGACTGAGACCCTGAGACCCTGAGACACTGAGACCCTGAGACACTGAGATCCTGAGACCCTGAGACACTGAGACACTGTGACCCTGAGACCCTGCGATCCTGAGACACTGAGACACTGAGACCCTGAGACACTGAGACACTGAGACCCAGAGACCCTGAGACACTGAGACCCTGAGACACTGAGACACTGAAACCCTGAGACCCAGAGAAACTGAGACACTGATAGACTGAGAGACTGAGACACAGAGACCCAGAGACCCAGAGACCCTGAGACCATGAGACACTGAGAGACTGAAAGACTGAGACCCAGAGACCCAGAGACCCTGAGAGACTGTGAGACTGAGACCCTGAAACCCTGTGACACTGAGACCAGGAGACCCTGAGACACTGAGACACTGAGACCCTGAGACACTGAGACAGTGAGACGCTGTGACACTGAGACACTGAGACAGTGAGACGCTGAGACACTGAGACACTGAGACCCTGAAACACTGAGACCCTGAGACACTGAGACACTGAGACACTGAGACACTGAGACCCTGAGACACTGAGACACTGAGAGACTGAGAGACTGATACACTGAGAGACTGAGACTCTGAGACCCTGAGTCCCTGAGACCCTGGGACACTGAGAACCTGAGACACTGAGAGACTGAGACACTGAGGCACTGAGACCCTGAGACACTGAGAACCTGAGACACTGAGAGACTGAGAGACTGAGAGACTGAGACCCTGAGACAATGAGACACTGAGACACTGAGCCCCTGAGATCCTGAGACACTGAGACACTGAGACCCTGAGCCCCTGAGATCCTGAGACACTGAGACACTGAGACCCTGAGACACTGAGACACTGAGACCCTGAGATCCTGAGACACTGAGACCCTGAGTTACTGGGACATGAGACACTGAGACTCTGAGACCCTGAGACCCAGTGACCCTGAGACACTGAGACCCAGTGAACCAGTGACCCTGAGACCCAGAGACCCTGAAACACTGAGACTCTGAGACTCTGCGACACTGAGACCCAGAGACCCTGAGACACTGAGACTCTGCGACCCTGAGACAATGAGACACTGAGACATTGAGACCCTGAGACCCTGAGACACCTAGACACTGAGACCCTGAGACCCTGAGACACTGAGAGACTGAGAGACTGAGACCCTGAGACCCTGAGACACTGAGACACTGAGACCCTGAGACACTGAGAGACTGAGAGACTGAGACCCTGAGACCCTGAGACCCTGAGACACTGAGACACTGAGACACTGAGATCCTGAGACCCTGAGACACTGAGACACTGTGACCCTGAGACCCTGCGATCCTGAGACACTGAGACACTGAGACCCTGAGACACTGAGACACTGAGACCCAGAGACCCTGAGACACTGAGACCCTGAGACACTGAGACACTGAAACCCTGAGACCCAGAGACACTGAGACACTGAGAGACTGAGAGACTGAGACCCAGAGACCCAGAGACCCTGAGACCCTGAGACACTGAGACCCAGAGACCCTGAGACACTGTGAACCTGAGAACCTGAGATCCTGAGACCCTGAGACACTGAGAGACTGAGAGACTGAGACTCTGAGACCCTGAGACCCTGAGACCCTGAGACCCTGAGACACTGAGAGACTGAGACTCTGAGACCCTGAGACCCTGAGACCCTGAGACACTGAGAGACTGAGAGACTGTGACCCAGAGACCCAGGGACCCTGAGAGACTGTGAGACTGAGACCCTGAAACCCTGTGACACTGAGACCCGGAGACCCTGAGACACTGAGACACTGAGACCCTGAGACACTGAGACCCTGAGTCACTGAGACCCTGAGACACTGAGACACTGAGACCCTGAGACACTGAGACACTGAGACCCTGAGACACTGAGACCCTGAGACACTGAGACACTGAGACACTGAGACACTGAGACCCTGAGACACTGAGACACTGAGAGGCTGAGAGACTGATACACTGAGAGACTGAGAGACTGAGACTCTGAGACCCTGAGTCCCTGAGACCCTGGGACACTGAGAACCTGAGACACTGATAGACTGAGAGACTGATACAATGAGTGAATGAGAGACTGAGAGACTGAGACCCTGAGATCCTGAGGCACTGAGACACTGAGACAGTGAGACACTGAGACCCTGAGACCCTGAAACACAGAGACACTGAGACCCTGAGATACTGAGACCCTGTGACCCTGAGACCCTGAGACAGTGAGAGACTGAGAGACACTGAGACCCTGAGACACTCAGATCCTGACACACTGAGACCCTGAGACACTGAAACACTGAGACACTGAGAGACTGAGAGAATGAGACCCTGAGACCCTGAGACACTGAGATCCTGAGACCCTGAGGCACTGAGACACTGTGACCCTGAGACCCTGCGATCCTGAGACACTGAGACACTGAGACCCTGAGACACTGAGACACTGAGACCCAGAGACCCTGAGACACTGAGATCCTGAGACCCTGAGGCACTGAGACACTGTGACCCTGAGACCCTGCGATCCTGAGACACTGAGACACTGAGACCCTGAGACACTGAGACACTGAGACCCAGAGACCCTGAGACCCTGAGACACTGAAACCCTGAGACCCAGAGAAACTGAGACACTGAGAGACTGAGAGACTGAGACCCAGAGATCCAGAGACCCAGAGACCCTGAGACCATGAGACCCTGAGACACTGAGACCCAGAGACCCTGAGACCCTGTGAACCTGAGAACCTGAGATCCTGAGACACTGAGACCCTGAGAGACTGAGAGACTGAGAGACTGAGAGACTGAGACTCTGAGACCCTGAGACCCTGAGACACTGAGAGACTGAGACAGTGAGAGACTGAGAGACTGTGACCCAGAGACAGTGAGAGACTGAGAGACTGAGACCCGGAGACCCTGAGACCCTGAGAGACTGAGACCCTGAGACACTGAGACCCTGAGACACTGAGACCCTGAGTCACGGAGACCCTGAGACACTGAGACACTGAGACCCTGAGACACTGAGACACTGAGACCCTGAGACACTGAGACCCTGAGACACTGAGACACTGAGACACTGAGACCCTGAGACACTGAGAGACTGAGAGACTGAGAGACTGATACACTCAGAGACTGAGAGACTGAGACTGAGAGACTGAGAGACTGATACACTGAAAGACTGAGAGACTGAGAGACTGAGCGACTGAGAGACTGAGAAATGGAGAGACTGAGATACTGAGACACTGAGACCCTGAGACACTGAGACACTGAGACCCTGAGATACTGAGACCCTGAGACCCTGAGACACTGAAAACTGAGACCCTGAGCACCTGATATACTGGGACATGAGACACTGAGACCCTGAGACCTGGGGAACCTGAGACCAAGAGACCCTGAGACACTGAGAGACTGAGAGACTGAGACCCTGAGACCCTGAGACCCTGAGACACTGAGACCCTGAGACCCTGAGACACTGAGAGACTGAGAGACTGAGACCCTGAGAACCTGAGACACTGAGACACTGAGATCCTGAGACCCTGAGACCCTGAGACACTGAGACACTGAGACCCTGAGACCCTGAGACACTGAGAGACTGAGAGACTGAGACACTGAGACCCTGAGACACTGAGACACTGAGACACTGAGACACTGAGACCCAGAGACCCTGAGACACTGAGACCCTGAGACACTGAGACACTGAGACACTGAAACCCTGAGACCCAGAGACACTGAGACACTGAGAGACTGAGAGACTGAGACCCAGAGACCCTGAGACCATGCGACCCAGAGACACTGAGACCCAGAGACCCTGAGACACTGTGAACCTGAGAGACTGAGAGACTGAGTCTCTGAGACCCTGAGACCCTGAGACCCTGAGACACTGAGAGACTGAGAGACTGAGAGACTGAGACTCTGAGACCCTGAGACCCTGAGACACTGAGAGACTGAGAGACTGAGACTCTGAGACCCTGAGACCCTGAGACACTGAGAGACTGAGAGACTGAGAGACTGAGACCCAGAGACCCTGAGAGACTGTGAGACTGAGACCCTGAAACCCTGTGACACAGAGACCCGGAGACCCTGAGACCCTGAGACACTGAGACCCTGAGACACTGAGACACTGAGACACTGAGACCCTGAGACACTGAGACACTGAGACCCTGAGACACTGAGACCCTGAGACACTGAGACACTGAGACACTGAGAGACTGAGAGACTGATACACTGAGAGACTGAGAGACTGAGAGACTGAGACTCTGAGACCCTGAGTCCCTGAGACCCTGGGACACTGAGAACCTGAGACACTGAGAGACTGAGACACTGAGGCACTGAGACCCTGAGACACTGAGAAACTGAGACACTGAGAGACTGAGAGACTGATACAATGAGTGAATGAGAGACTGAGAGACTGAGGCCCTGAGATCCTGAGGCACTGAGACCCTGAGATACTGAGACAGTGAGACACTGAGACCCTGAGACACAGAGACACTGAGACACTGAGACACGGAGACACTGAGGCACTGAGACACGAGAAACTGAGAGACTGAGAGACTGAGACCCAGAGACACTGAAACACTGAGACACTGTGGCCCTGAGACCCTGAGACAGTGAGAGACTGAGAGACACTGAGACCCTGAGACACTGAGACCCTGATACACTGAGACCCTGAGACACTGTGACCCTGAGACACTGAGACCCTGAGACACGAAAACACTGAGACACTGAGAGAATGAGACTGAGAGACTGATACACAGAAAGACTGAGAGACTGAGAGACCTAGCGACTGAGAGACTGAGAGATGGAGAGACTGAGACACTGGAACACTGAGACACTGAGACCCTGAGACACTGAGACACTGAGACAATGAGACACTGAGACACTGAGACCCTGCGAGCCTGAGACACTGAGACACTGAGACACTGAGACCCTGAGACCCTGAGACACTGAGACCCTGAAACAATGAGACACTGAGACACTGAGACCCTGAGAGCCTGAGACACTGAGTCCCTTAGACACTGAGACACTCAGACCCGGAGACACTGAGACACTGAGACCCTGAGACACTGAGACCCTGAGACACTGAGACACTGAGACACTGAGACACTGAGACCCTGAGACACTGAGACACCGAGAGACTGAGAGACTGATACACTGAGAGACTGAGAGACTGAGAGAATGAGAGACTGAGACACTGTGAACCTGAGACACTGATAACCTGAGACCCTGAGACACTGAGGCACTGAGACACTGAGACCCTGAAACACTGAGACACTGAGACACTGAGACACTGAGGCACTGAGACACTGAGACACTGAGACCCTGAGACCCAGAGAGCCTGAGACACTGAGACACTGAGGCACTGAGAGACTGAGACACTGAGACACTGATACACAGAAAGACTGAGACAATGAGACACTGAGACACTGAGACCTGAGACACTGAGACCTTGAGACCCTGAGACACTGAGACCTGAGACACTGAGACCCTGAGACCCTGAGACCCTGAGACACTGAGACACTGAGACCCTGAAACACAGAGACACTGAGACACTGAGACCCAGAGACACTGAGACCCTGAGACACTGAGACCCTGAGACCATGAGACACTGAGACTCTGAGGCACTGAGGCACTGAGACACTGAGACACTGAGACCCTGAGACCCAGAGAGCCTGAGACACTGAGACACAGAGAGAATGAGACTGAGAGACTGAGCGACTGAGAGACTGAGACACTGAGAAACTGAGACACTGAGAGAATGAGACTGAGAGACTGATACACAGAAAGACTGAGAGACTGAGCGACTGAGAGACTGAGAGACGGAGAGACTGAGACACTGAGGCCCCTTGACACTGAAACCCTGAGACACTGAGACACTGAGAGAATGAGACTGAGAGACTGATACACAGAAAGACTGAGAGACTGAGAGACTGAGAGACTGAAAGACTGAGACCCTGAGACACTGAGACCCTGAGACCCTGAGACACTGAGACACTGAGACAATGAGACACTGAGACGCTGAGACCCAGAGACACTGAGACCCTGAGAGACTGAGACACTGAGACCCTGAGAGACAGAGAGACTGAGAGACTGAGACGCTGAGAGACTGAGACCCTGAGACCCTGAGACTCTGAGACCCTGAGACCCTAAGACCTTGAGACCCTGAGACACTTTGACCCTGAGACACTGAGACGCTGAATCCCTGAGACCCTGAGACCCTGAGACACTGAGAGACTGAGAGACTGAGACCCAGAGACCGTGAGGCACTGAGACACTGAGAGACAGAGTGACTGAGAGAATAAGACCCTGAGACACTGAGACCCTGAGACCCTGAGACACTGAGACACTGAGACAGTGAGACACGGAGACACTGAGAGACTGAGACCCAGAGACACTGAGACCCTGAGACACTGAGACCCTGTGACCCTGAGACCCTGAGACAGTGAGAGACTGAGAGACACTGAGACCCTGAGACACTGAGACCCTGACACACTGAGACCCTGAGACACTGAAACACTGAGACACTGAGACACTGAGAGAATGAGACTGAGAGACTGAGAGACTGAGACACTGTGACCCTGAGACACTGAGACACTGAGACCCTGAGACACGCAAACACTGAGACACTGAGTGAATGAGACTGAGAGACTGATACACAGAAAGACTGAGAGACTGAGAGACTTAGCGACTGTGAGACTGAGAGATGGAGAGACTGAGACACTGGGACCCTGAGACACTGAGACCATGAGACACTGAGACACTGAGACCCTGCGACCCTGAGACCCTGAGACACTGAGACCCTGAGACAATGAGACACTGAGACACTGAGACCCTGAGAGCCTGAGACACTGAGACCCTGAGACAATGAGACACTGAGACACTGAGACCCTGAGAGCCTGAGACACTGAGACCCTGAGTCACTGAGACACTGAGACCCTGAGACCCTGAGACACTGAGACCCTGAGACAATGAGACACTGAGACACTGAGACCCTGAGAGCCTGAGACACTGAGACCCTGAGACACTGAGACACTGAGACCCTGAGACACTGAGACACTGAGACACTGAGAGACTGATACACTGAGAGACTGAGAGACTGAGAGACTGAGACTCTGAGACCCTGAGTCCCTGAGACCCTGGGACACTGAGAACCTGAGATACTGAGAGACTGAGACACCGAGGCACTGAGACCCTGAGACACTGAGAACCTGAGACACTGAGAGACTGAGAGACTGATGCAATGAGTGAATGAGAGACTGAGAGACTGAGACCCTGAGACAATGAGACACTGAGACACTGAGACCCTGAGATCCTGAGACACTGAGACACTGAGACACTGAGACCCTGAGACACTGAGAGACTGAGAGACTGAGAGACTGAGACTCTGAGACCCTGAGACCCTGAGACCCTGAGACACTGAGAGACTGAGACTCTGAGACCCTGAGACCCTGAGACCTTGAGACAGTGAGAGACTGAGAGACTGTGACCCAGAGACACTGAGAGACTGTGAGACTGAGACCCTGAAACCCTGTGACACTGAGACCCGGTGACCCTGAGACACTGAGACTCTGAGACAATGAGACCCTGAGTCACGGAGACCCTGAGACACTGAGACCCTGAGACACTGAGACACTGAGACCCTGAGACACTGAGAGACTGAGAGACTGAGAGACTGATACACTCAGAGACTGAGAGACTGAGACTGAGAGACTGATACACTGAAAGACTGAGAGACTGAGAGACTGAGCGACTGAGAGACTGAGAAATGGAGAGACTGAGATACTGAGACCCTGAGACCCAGAGACACTGAAAACTGAGACCCTGAGCACCTGATATACTGGGACATGAGTCACTGAGACCCTGAGACCCGGGGAACCTGAGACCAAGAGACCCTGAGACACTGAGAGACTGAGACACTGAGACACTGTGACCCTGAGACCCTGCGATCCTGAGACACTGAGACACTGAGACCCTGAGACACTGAGACCCTGAGACCCTGAGACACTGAGAGACTGAGAGACTGAGACCCTGAGACCCTGAGACACTGAGACACTGAGATCCTGAGACCCTGAGACACTGAGACACTGTGACCCTGAGACCCTGCGATCCTGAGACACTGAGACACTGAGACCCTGAGACACTGAGACGCTGAGACACTGAGACCCAGAGACCCTGAGACACTGAGACCCTGAGACACTGAGAAACTGAGACACTGAAACCCTGAGACCCAGAGACACTGAGAGACTGAGAGACTGAGACCCAGAGACCCTGAGACCATGCGACCCAGAGACACTGAGACCCAGAGACCCTGAGACACTGTGAACCTGAGAGACTGAGAGACTGAGTCTCTGAGACCCTGAGACCCTGAGACCCTGAGACACTGAGAGACTGAGAGACTGAGAGACTGAGACTCTGAGACCCTGAGACCCTGAGACCCTGAGACACTGAGAGACTGAGAGACTGAGACTCTGAGACCTGAGACCCTGAGACACTGAGAGACTGAGAGACTGAGACCCAGAGACCCTGAGAGACTGAGAAACTGAGACACTGAGACACTGAGACACTGAGAGACTGAGAGACTGATACACTGAGAGACTGAGAGACTGAGAGACTGAGAGACTGACACTCTGATACCCTGAGTCCCTGAGACCCTGGGACACTGAGAACCTGAGACACTGAGAGACTGAGACACTGAGGCACTGAGACCCTGAGACACTGAGAACCTGAGACACTGAGAGACTGAGAGACTGATACAATGAGTGAATGAGAGACTGAGAGACTGAGAGACTGAGAGACTGAGACCCTGAGACAATGAGACACTGAGACACTGAGACACTGAGCCCCTGAGACACTGAGACACTGAGACACTGAGACCCTGAGACACTGAGACACTGAGACCCTGAGATCCTGAGACACTGAGACCCTGAGTTACTGGGACATGAGACACTGAGACTCTGAGACCCTGAGACCCAGTGACCCTGAGACACTGAGACCCAGTGAACCAGTGACCCTGAGACCCAGAGACCCTGAAACACTGAGACACTGAGACTCTGCGACACTGAGACCCAGAGACCCTGAGACACTGAGACCCTGAGACCCTGAGACAATGAGACACTGAGACATTGAGACCCTGAGACCCTGAGACACTGAGACACTGAGACCCTGAGACCCTGACACACTGAGAGACTGAGAGACTGAGACCCTGAGACTCTGAGACACTGAGACACTGAGACCCTGAGACACTGAGAGACTGAGAGACTGAGACCCTGAGAGCCTGAGACACTGAGACACTGAGATCCTGAGACCCTGAGACACTGAGACACTGTGACCCTGAGACCGTGCGATCCGGAGACACTGAGACACTGAGACCCCGAGACACTGAGACACTGAGACACTGAGACCCTGAGACACTGAGACCCTGAGACCCTGAGACACTGAGACACTGAGACACTGAGAGACTGAGAGACTGAGACCCAGAGACCCTGAGACCATGAGACCCTGAGACACTGAGACCCAGAGACCCTGAGACACTGTGAACCTGAGAACCTGAGATCCTGAGACCCTGAGACACTGAGAGACTGAGAGACTGAAACTCTGAGACCCTGAGACCCAGAGACACTGAGAGACTGTGACTCTGAGACCCTGAGACCCTGAGACCCTGAGACACTGAGAGACTGAAAGACTGAGACCCAGAGACCCAGAGACCCTGAGAGACTGTGAGACTGAGACCCTGAAACCCTGTGACACTGAGACCAGGAGACCCTGAGACACCGAGACACTGAGACCCTGAGACACTGAGACCCTGAGACACTGAGACACTGAGACAGTGAGACGCTGAGACACTGAGACACTGAGACACTGAGACCCTGAAACACTGAGACCCTGAGACACTGAGACACTGAGACACTGAGACCCTGAGACACTGAGACACTGAGACACTGAGAGACTGAGAGACTGATACACTGAGAGACTGAGAGACTGAGAGACTGAGAGACTGAGACTCTGAGACCCTGAGTCCCTGAGACCCTGGGACACTGAGAACCTGAGACACTGAGAGACTGAGACACTGAGGCACTGAGACCCTGAGACACTGAGAACCTGAGACACTGAGAGACTGAGAGACTGATACAATGAGTGAATGAGAGACTGAGAGACTGAGAGACTGAGACCCTGAGACAATGAGACACTGAGACACTGAGACACTGAGCCCCTGAGACACTGAGACACTGAGACACTGAGACCCTGAGACACTGAGACACTGAGACCCTGAGATCCTGAGACACTGAGACCCTGAGTTACTGGGACATGAGACACTGAGACTCTGAGACCCTGAGACCCAGTGACCCTGAGACACTGAGACCCAGTGAACCAGTGACCCTGAGACCCAGAGACCCTGAAACACTGAGACTCTGAGACTCTGCGACACTGAGACCCCAGAGACCCTGAGACACTGAGACTCTGCGACCCTGAGACAATGAGACACTGAGACAATGAGACCCTGAGACACTGAGACACTGAGATCCTGAGACACTGAGAGACTGAGAGACTGAGAGACTGAGACCCTGAGACCCTGAGACACTGAGACACTGAGACCCTGAGACACTGAGAGACTGAGAGACTGAGACCCTGAGACACTGAGAACCTGAGACACTGAGAGACTGAGAGACTGATACAATGAGTGAATGAGAGACTGAGAGACTGAGAGACTGAGACCCTGAGACAATGAGACACTGAGACACTGAGACACTGAGCCCCTAAGACACTGAGACACTGAGACACTGAGACCCTGAGATCCTGAGACACTGAGACCCTGAGTTACTGGACATGAGACACTGAGACTCTGAGACCCTGAGACCCAGTGACCCTGAGACACTGAGACCCAGTGAACCAGTGACCCTGAGACCCACACAGTGAGCACGTGATGAGACTCTGAGACTCTGCGACACTGAGACCCAGAGACCCTGAGACACTGAGACTCTGCGACCCTGAGACAATGAGACACTGAGACAATGAGACCCTGAGACCCTGAGACACTGAGACACTGAGATCCTGAGACACTGAGAGACTGAGAGACTGAGAGACTGAGACCCTGAGACCCTGAGACACTGAGACACTGAGACCCTGAGACACTGAGAGACTGAGAGACTGAGACCCTGAGACCCAGAGACCCTGAGACACAGAGACACTGAGACACTGAGATCCTGAGACCCTGAGACACTGAGACACTGTGACCCAGAGACCCTGCGATCCTGAGACACTGAGACACTGAGACCCTGAGACACTGAGACACTGAGACCCAGAGACCCTGAGACACTGAGACCCTGAGACACTGAGACACTGAGACACTGAAACCCTGAGACCCAGAGACACTGAGACACTGAGAGACTGAGAGACTGAGAGACTGAGACCGAGTGACCCAGAGACCCTGAGACCATGAGACCCTGAGACACTGAGACCCAGAGACCCTGAGACACTGTGAACCTGAGAACCTGAGATCCTGAGACCCTGAGACACTGAGAGACTGAGAGACTGAGACTCTGAGACCCTGAGACCCTGAGACCCTGAGACCCTGAGACACTGAGAGACTGAGACTCTGAGACCCTGAGACCCTGAGACCCTGAGACACTGAGAGACTGAGAGACTGTGACCCAGAGACCCTGAGAGACTGTGAGACTGAGACCCTGAAACCCTGTGACACTGAGACCCGGAGACCCTGAGACACTGAGACACTGAGACCCTGAGACACTGAGACCCTGAGTCACTGAGACCCTGAGACACTGAGACACTGAGACCCTGAGACACTGAGACACTGAGACCCTGAGACACTGAGACCCTGAGACACTGAGACACTGAGACACTGAGACACTGAGACCCTGAGACACTGAGACACTGAGAGACTGAGAGACTGATACACTGAGAGACTGAGAGACTGAGACTCTGAGACCCTGAGTCCCTGAGACCCTGGGACACTGAAAACCTGAGACACTGAGAGACTGAGACACTGAGGCACTGAGACCCTGAGACACTGAGACACGGAGACACTGAGGCACTGAGACACGAGAAACTGAGAGACTGAGAGACTGAGACCCAGAGACACTGAGACCCTGAGACACTGAGACCCTGTGACCCTGAGACCCTGAGACAGTGAGAGACTGAGAGACACTGAGACCCTGAGACACTGAGATCCTGACACACTGAGACCCTGAGACACTGAAACACTGAGACACTGAGAGACTGAGAGACTGAGACCCTGAGACCCTGAGACACTGAGACCCTGAGACACTGAGATCCTGAGACCCTGAGACACTGAGACACTGTGACCCTGAGACCCTGCGATCCTGAGACACTGAGACACTGAGACCCTGAGACACTGAGACACTGAGACCCAGAGACCCTGAGACACTGAGACCCTGAGACACTGAGACACTGAAACCCTGAGACCCAGAGAAACTGAGACACTGATAGACTGAGAGACTGAGACACAGAGACCCAGAGACCCAGAGACCCTGAGACCATGAGACACTGAGAGACTGAAAGACTGAGACCCAGAGACCCAGAGACCCTGAGAGACTGTGAGACTGAGACCCTGAAACCCTGTGACACTGAGACCAGGAGACCCTGAGACACTGAGACACTGAGACCCTGAGACACTGAGACAGTGAGACGCTGTGACACTGAGACACTGAGACAGTGAGACGCTGAGACACTGAGACACTGAGACCCTCAAACACTGAGACCCTGAGACACTGAGACACTGAGACACTGAGACACTGAGACCCTGAGACACTGAGACACTGAGAGACTGAGAGACTGATACACTGAGAGACTGAGACTCTGAGACCCTGAGTCCCTGAGACCCTGGGACACTGAGAACCTGAGACACTGAGAGACTGAGACACTGAGGCACTGAGACCCTGAGACACTGAGAACCTGAGACACTGAGAGACTGAGAGACTGAGAGACTGAGACCCTGAGACAATGAGACACTGAGACACTGAGCCCCTGAGATCCTGAGACACTGAGACACTGAGACCCTGAGCCCCTGAGATCCTGAGACACTGAGACACTGAGACCCTGAGACACTGAGACACTGAGACCCTGAGATCCTGAGACACTGAGACCCTGAGTTACTGGGACATGAGACACTGAGACTCTGAGACCCTGAGACCCAGTGACCCTGAGACACTGAGACCCAGTGACTGATACAATGAGTGAATGAGAGACTGAGGCCCTGAGATCCTGAGGCACTGAGACCCTGAGATACTGAGACAGTGAGACACTGAGACCCTGAGACACAGAGACACTGAGACACTGAGACACGGAAACACTGAGGCACTGAGACACGAGAAACTGAGAGACTGAGAGACTGAGACCCAGAGACACTGAAACACTGAGACACTGTGACCCTGAGACCCTGAGACAGTGAGAGACTGAGAGACACTGAGACCCTGACACACTGAGACCCTGAGACACTGAAACACTGAGACACTGTGACCCTGAGACACTGAGACACTGAGACCCTGAGACACGAAAACACTGAGACACTGAGAGAATGAGACTGAGAGACTGATACACAGAAAGACTGAGAGACTGAGAGACTTAGCGACTGAGAGACTGAGAGATGGAGAGACTGAGACACTGGAACACTGAGACACTGAGACCCTGCCACCCTGAGACCCTGAGACACTGAGACCCTGAGACAATGAGACACTGAGACACTGAGACCCTGCGAGCCTGAGACACTGAGACACTGAGACCCTGAGACAATGAGACACTGAGACACTGAGACCCTGAGAGCCTGAGACACTGAGTCCCTTAGACACTGAGACACTGAGACCCGGAGACACTGAGACACTGAGACCCTGAGACACTGAGACCCTGAGACACTGAGACACTGAGACACTGAGACACTGAGACACTGAGACACTGAGACCTTGAGACACTGAGACACCGAGAGACTGAGAGACTGATACACTGAGAGACTGAGAGACTGAGAGACTGAGACTCTGAGACCCTGAGTCCCTGAGACCCTGGGACACTGAGAACCTGAGACACTGAGAGACTGTGACACTGAGGCACTGAGACCCTGAGACACTGAGGAACTGAGAGACTGATACAATGAGTGAATGAGAGACTGAGAGACAGAGAACCTGAGATCCTGAGGCACTGAGACCCTGAGATACTGAGACAGTGAGACACTGAGACCCTGAGACACAGAGACACTGAGACACGGAGACACTGAGGCACTGAGGCACTGAGACACGGAGAAACTGAGAGACTGAGACCCAGAGACACTGAGACCCTGAGACCCTGAGACACTGAGACCCTGTGACCCTGAGACCCTGAGACAGTGAGAGACTGAGAGACACTGAGACCCTGAGACACTGAGGCCCTGATACACTGAGACCCTGAGACACTGAAACACTGAGACACTGAGACACTGAGAGAATGAGACTGAGAGACTGATAATCAGAAAGACTGAGAGACTGAGACACTGTGACCCTGAGACACTGAGACACTGAGACCCTGAGACAGGCAAACACTGAGACACTGAGAGAATGAGACTGAGAGACTGATACACAGAAAGACTGAGAGACTGAGAGACTTAGCGACTGAGAGACTGAGAGATGGAGAGACTGAGACACTGGGACCCTGAGACACTGAGACCCTGACACACTGAGACCCTGCGACCCTGAGACCCTGAGACCCTGATACAATGAGACACTGAAACACTGAGACCCTGAGAGTCTGAGACACTGAGACCCTGATACACTGAGAGACTGAGACCCTGAGACACTGAGACCCTGAGACAATGAGACACTGAGACACTGAGACCCTGAGAGCCTGAGACACTGAGACCCTTAGACACTGAGACACTGAGAACCTGAGACACTGAGTCACTGAGAGACTGATACAATGAGAGAATGGGAGACTGAGAGACTGAGACCCAGAGACCCTGAGGCACTGAGAGACTGAGAGAATGAGGGCATGAGAGACTAAGGCACTGAGACCCTGAGACCCTGAGACACTGAGACACTGAGACCCTGAGACACTGAGAGACTGATACACTGAGAGACTGAGCGATGAGTGACTGAGATACTGAGAGACTGAGAGACTGAGACACTGAGACACTGTGAACCTGAGACACTGATAACCTGAGACCCTGAGACACTGAGGCACTGAGACACTGAGACCCTGAAACACTGAGACACTGAGACACTGAGGCACTGAGACTCTGAGACACTGAGACCCTGAGACCCAGAGATCCTGAGACACTGAGACGCTGAGAGACTGAGAGACTGAGACACTGAGACACTGATACACAGAAAGACTGAGAGACTGAGACAATGAGACACTGATACACTGAGACCTGAGACACTGAGACCCTGAGACCCTGAGACACTGAGACCTGAGACACTGAGACCCTGAGACCCTGAGACACTGAGACACTGAGACCCTGAAACACAGAGACACTGAGACACTGAGACCCTGAGACACTGAGACCCTGAGACACTGAGACCCTGAGACCATGAGACACTGAGACACTGAGGCACTGAGGCACTGAGAGACTGAGACCCAGAGAACCTGAGGCACTGAGAGACTGAGAGAATGAGGGCATGAGAGACTAAGGCACTGAGACCCTGAGACCCTGAGACACTGAGACACTGAGACACTGAGAGACTGAGAGACTGATACACTGAGAGACTGAGCGACTGAGTGACTGAGATACTGAGAGACTGAGAGACTGAGAGACTGAGACACTGAGACACTGTGAACCTGAGACACTGATAACCTGAGACCCTGAGACACTGAGGCACTGAGACACTGAGACCCTGAAACTCTGAGACACTGAGACACTGAGACACTGAGGCACTGAGACACTGAGACACTGAGACCCTGAGACCCAGAGAGCCTGAGACACTGAGACACTGAGGCACTGAGACACTGAGACACTGATACACAGAAAGACTGAGAGACTGAGACAATGAGACACTGATACACTGAGACCTGAGACACTGAGACCCTGAGACCCTGAGACACTGAGACCTGAGACACTGAGACCCTGAGACCCTGAGACCCCGAGACACTGAGGCACTGAGACCCTGAAACACAGAGACACTGAGACACTGAGACCCTGAGACACTGAGACCCTGAGACACTGAGACCCTGAGACCATGAGACACTGAGACTCTGAGGCACTGAGACACTGAGACACTGAGACCCTGAGACCCAGAGAGCCTGAGACACTGAGACACAGAGAGAATGAGACTGAGAGACTGAGCGACTGAGAGACTGAGAGACTGATACACAGAAAGACTGAGAGACTGAGAGACCTAGCGACTGAGAGACTGAGAGATGGAGAGACTGAGACACTGGAACACTGAGACACTGAGACCCTGAGACACTGAGACACTGAGACAATGAGACACTGAGACACTGAGACCCTGCGAGCCTGAGACACTGAGACACTGAGACACTGAGACCCTGAGACCCTGAGACACTGAGACCCTGAGACAATGAGACACTGAGACACTGAGACCCTGAGAGCCTGAGACACTGAGTCCCTTAGACACTGAGACACTCAGACCCGGAGACACTGAGACACTGAGACCCTGAGACACTGAGACCCTGAGACACTGAGACACTGAGACACTGAGACACTGAGACCCTGAGACACTGAGACACCGAGAGACTGAGAGACTGATACACTGAGAGACTGAGAGACTGAGAGACTGAGAGACTGAGAGACTGAGACTCTGAGACCCTGAGTCCCTGAGACCCTGGGACACTGAGAACCTGAGACACTGAGAGACTGAGACACTGAGGCACTGAGACCCTGAGACACTGAGAACCTGAGACACTGAGGAACTGAGAGACTGATACAATGAGTGAATGAGAGACTGAGAGACTGAGAACCTGAGATCCTGAGGCACTGAGACCCTGAGATACTGAGACAGTGAGACACTGAGACCCTGAGACACAGAGACACTGAGACACGGAGACACTGAGGCACTGAGACACAGAGAAACTGAGAGACTGAGACCCAGAGACACTGAGACCCTGAGACCCTGAGACACTGAGACCCTGTGACCCTGAGACCCTGAGACAGTGAGAGACTGAGAGACACTGAGACCCTGAGACACTGAGGCCCTGATACACTGAGACCCTGAGACACTGAAACACTGAGACACTGAGAGAATGAGACTGAGAGACTGATACACAGAAAGACTGAGAGACTGAGACACTGTGACCCTGAGACACTGAGACACTGAGACCCTGAGACACGCAAACACTGAGACACTGAGAGAATGAGACTGAGAGACTGATACACAGAAAGACTGAGAGACTGAGAGACTTAGCGACTGAGAGACTGAGAGATGGAGAGACTGAGAAACTGGGACCCTGAGACACTGAGACACTGAGACTCTGAGACACTGAGACCCTGCGACCCTGTGACACTGAGACCCTGAGACAATGAGACACTGAAACACTGAGACCCTGAGAGCCTGAGACACTGAGACCCTGATACACTGAGAGACTGAGACCCTGAGACACTGAGACCCTGAGACAATGAGACACTGAGACACTGAGACCCTGAGAGCCTGAGACACTGAGACCCTTAGACACTGAGACACTGAGAAACTGAGACACTGAGTCACTGAGAGACTGAGAGACTGATACAATGAGAGTTTGGGAGACTGAGAGACTGAGACCCAGAGACCCTGAGGCACTGAGAGACAGAGAGAATGAGGGCATGAGAGACTAAGGCACTGAGACCCTGAGACCCTGAGACACTGAGACACTGAGACCCTGAGACACTGAGAGACTGAGAGACTGATACACTGAGAGACTGAGCGACTGAGTGACTGAGATACTGAGAGACTGAGAGACTGAGATACTGAGACACTGTGAACCTGAGACACTGATAACCTGAGACCCTGAGACACTGAGGCACTGAGACACTGAGACCCTGAAACACTGAGACACTGAGACACTGAGGCACTGAGACTCTGAGGCGCTGAGACCCTGAGACCCAGAGAGCCTAAGACACTGAGACACTGAGACACTGAGAGACTGAGAGACTGAGACACTGAGACACTGATACACAGAAAGACTGAGAGACTGAGACAATGAGACACTGATACACTGAGACCCTGAGACCCTGAGACACTGAGACCTGAGACACTGAGACCCTGAGACCCTGAGACACTGAGACACTGAGACCCTGAAACACAGAGACGCTGAGACACTGAGACCCTGAGACACTGAGACCCTGAGACACTGAGACCCTGAGACCACGAGACACTGAGACACTGAGGCACTGAGGCACTGAGAGACTGAGACCCAGAGACCCTGAGGCACTGAGAGACTGAGAGAATGAGGGCATGAGAGACTAAGGCACTGAGACCCTGAGACCCTGAGACACTGAGACACTGAGACCGTGAGACACTGAGAGACTGAGAGACTGATGCACTGAGAGACTGAGCGACTGAGTGACTGAGATACTGAGAGACTGAGAGAATGAGAGACTGAGACACTGTGAACCTGAGACACTGATAACCTGAGACCCTGAGACACTGAGGCACTGAGACACTGAGACCCTGAAACACTGAGACACTGAGACACTGAGACACTGAGGCACTGAGACACTGAGACACTGAGACCCTGAGACCCAGAGAGCCTGAGACACTGAGACACTGAGGCACTGAGAGACTGAGACACTGAGACACTGATACACAGAAAGACTGAGACAATGAGACACTGAGACACTGAGACCTGAGACACTGAGACCTTGAGACCCTGAGACACTGAGACCTGAGACACTGAGACCCTGAGACCCTGAGACACTGAGACACTGAGACCCTGAAACACAGAGACACTGAGACACTGAGACCCTGAGACACTGAGACCCTGAGACACTGAGACCCTGAGACCATGAGACACTGAGACTCTGAGGCACTGAGGCACTGAGACACTGAGACACTGAGACCCTGAGACCCAGAGAGCCTGAGACACTGAGACACAGAGAGAATGAGACTGAGAGACTGAGCGACTGAGAGACTGAGACACTGAGAAACTGAGACACTGAGAGAATGAGACTGAGAGACTGATACACAGAAAGACTGAGAGACTGAGCGACTGAGAGACGGAGAGACTGAGACACTGAGGCCCCTTGACACTGAAACCCTGAGACACTGAGACACTGAGAGAATGAGACTGAGAGACTGATACACAGAAAGACTGAGAGACTGAGAGACTGAGAGACTGAAAGACTGAGACCCTGAGACACTGAGACCCTGAGACCCTGAGACACTGAGACACTGAGACAATGAGACACTGAGACGCTGAGACCCAGAGACACTGAGACCCTGAGAGACTGAGACACTGAGACCCTGAGAGACAGAGAGACTGAGAGACTGAGAGACTGAGACGCTGAGAGACTGAGACCCTGAGACCCTGAGACTCTGAGACCCTGAGACCCTAAGACCTTGAGACCCTGAGACACTTTGACCCTGAGACACTGAGACGCTGAATCCCTGAGACCCTGAGACCCTGAGACACTGAGAGACTGAGATACTGAGACCCAGAGACCGTGAGGCACTGAGACACTGAGAGACAGAGTGACTGAGAGAATAAGACCCTGAGACACTGAGACCCTGAGACACTGAGACACTGAGACACTGAGACACGGAGACACTGAGAGACTGAGACCCAGAGACACTGAGACCCTGATACACTGAGACCCTGTGACCCTGAGACCCTGAGACAGTGAGAGACTGAGAGACACTGAGACCCTGAGACACTGAGTCCCTGACACACTGAGACCCTGAGACACTGAAACACTGAGACACTGAGACACTGAGAGAATGAGACTGAGAGACTGAGAGACTGAGACACTGTGACCCTGAGACACTGAGACACTGAGACCCTGAGACACGCAAGCACTGAGACACTGAGTGAATGAGACTGAGAGACTGATACACAGAAAGACTGAGAGACTGAGAGACTTAGCGACTGAGAGACTGAGAGATGGAGAGACTGAGACACTGGGACCCTGAGACACTGAGACCCTGAGACACTGAGACACTGAGACCCTGCGACCCTGAGACCCTGAGACACTGAGACCCTGTGACAATGAGACACTGAGACACTGAGACCCTGAGAGCCTGAGACACTGAGACCCTGAGACAATGAGACACTGAGACACTGAGACCCTGAGAGCCTGAGACACTGAGACCCTGAGTCACTGAGACACTGAGACCCTGAGACCCTGAGACACTGAGACCCTGAGACAATGAGACACTGAGACACTGAGACCCTGAGAGCCTGAGACACTGAGACCCTGAGACACTGAGACACTGAGACACTGAGACCCTGAGACACTGAGACACTGAGACACTGAGAGACTGATACACTGAGAGACTGAGAGACTGAGAGACTGAGACTCTGAGACCCTGAGTCCCTGAGACCCTGGGACACTGAGAACCTGAGACACTGAGAGACTGAGACACCGAGGCACTGAGACCCTGAGACACTGAGAACCTGAGACACTGAGAGACTGAGAGACTGATACAATGAGTGAATGAGAGACTGAGAGACTGAGACTCTGAGACCCTGAGACCCTGAGACCCTGAGACACTGAGAGACTGAGACTCTGAGACCCTGAGACCCTGAGACCTTGAGACAGTGAGAGACTGAGAGACTGTGACCCAGAGACACTGAGAGACTGTGAGACTGAGACCCTGTAACCCTGTGACACTGAGACCCGGTGACCCTGAGACACTGAGACACTGAGACTCTGAGACACTGAGACCCTGAGTCACGGAGACCCTGAGACACTGAGACCCTGAGACACTGAGACACTGAGACCCTGAGACACTGAGAGACTGAGAGACTGAGAGACTGATACACTCAGAGACTGAGAGACTGAGACTGAGAGACTGATACACTGAAAGACTGAGAGACTGAGAGACTGAGCGACTGAGAGACTGAGAAATGGAGAGACTGAGATACTGAGACCCTGAGACCCAGAGACACTGAAAACTGAGACCCTGAGCACCTGATATACTGGGACATGAGTCACTGAGACCCTGAGACCCGGGGAACCTGAGACCAAGAGACCCTGAGACACTGAGAGACTGAGACACTGAGACACTGTGACCCTGAGACCCTGCGATCCTGAGACACTGAGACACTGAGACCCTGAGACACTGAGACCCTGAGACCCTGAGACACTGAGAGACTGAGAGACTGAGACCCTGAGACCCTGAGACACTGAGACACTGAGATCCTGAGACCCTGAGACACTGAGACACTGTGACCCTGAGACCCTGCGATCCTGAGACACTGAGACACTGAGACCCTGAGACACTGAGACGCTGAGACACTGAGACCCAGAGACCCTGAGACACTGAGACCCTGAGACACTGAGAAACTGAGACACTGAAACCCTGAGACCCAGAGACACTGAGACACTGAGAGACTGAGAGACTGAGACCCAGAGACCCTGAGACCATGCGACCCAGAGACACTGAGACCCAGAGACCCTGAGACACTGTGAACCTGAGAGACTGAGAGACTGAGTCTCTGAGACCCTGAGACCCTGAGACCCTGAGACACTGAGAGACTGAGAGACTGAGAGACTGAGACTCTGAGACCCTGAGACCCTGAGACCCTGAGACACTGAGAGACTGAGAGACTGAGACTCTGAGACCTGAGACCCTGAGACACTGAGAGACTGAGAGACTGAGACCCAGAGACCCTGAGAGACTGAGAAACTGAGACACTGAGACACTGAGACACTGAGAGACTGAGACTGATACACTGAGAGACTGAGAGACTGAGAGACTGAGAGACTGAGACTCTGAGACCCTGAGTCCCTGAGACCCTGGGACACTGAGAACCTGAGAAACTGAGAGACTGAGACACTGAGGCACTGAGACCCTGAGACACTGAGAAACTGAGACACTGAGAGACTGAGAGACTGATACAATGAGTGAATGAGAGACTGAGAGACTGAGAGACTGAGGCCCTGAGATCCTGAGGCACTGAGACCCTGAGATACTGAGACAGTGAGACACTGAGACCCTGAGACACAGAGACACTGAGACACTGAGACACGGAGACACTGAGGCACTGAGACACGAGAAACTGAGAGACTGAGAGACTGAGACCCAGAGACACTGAAACACTGAGACACTGTGACCCTGAGACCCTGAGACAGTGAGAGACTGAGAGACACTGAGACCCTGAGACACTGAGACCCTGACACACTGAGACCCTGAGACACTGAAACACTGAGACACTGTGACCCTGAGACACTGAGACACTGAGACCCTGAGACACGAAAACACTGAGACACTGAGAGAATGAGACTGAGAGACTGATACACAGAAAGGCTGAGAGACTGAGAGACTTAGCGACTGAGAGACTGAGAGATGGAGAGACTGAGACACTGGAACACTGAGACACTGAGACCCTGAGACACTGAGACACTGAGACCCTGCCACCCTGAGACCCTGAGACACTGAGACCCTGAGACAATGAGACACTGAGACACTGAGACCCTGCGAGCCTGAGACACTGAGACACTGAGACCCTGAGACCCTGAGACACTGAGACCCTGAGACAATGAGACACTGAGACACTGAGACCCTGAGAGCCTGAGACACTGAGTCCCTTAGACACTGAGACACTGAGACCCGGAGACACTGAGACACTGAGACCCTGAGACACTGAGACCCTGAGACACTGAGACACTGAGACACTGAGACACTGAGACACTGAGACCTTGAGACACTGAGACACCGAGAGACTGAGAGACTGATACACTGAGAGACTGAGAGACTGAGAGACTGAGAGACTGAGACTCTGAGACCCTGAGTCCCTGAGACCCTGGGACACTGAGAACCTGAGACACTGAGAGACTGTGACACTGAGGCACTGAGACCCTGAGACACTGAGAACCTGAGACACTGAGGAACTGAGAGACTGATACAATGAGTGAATGAGAGACTGAGAGACTGAGACCCAGAGACCCTGAGGCACTGAGACCCTGAGATACTGAGACAGTGAGACACTGAGACCCTGAGACACAGAGACACTGAGACACGGAGACACTGAGGCACTGAGGCACTGAGACCCTGAGACACTGAGAGACTGATACACTGAGAGACTGAGCGATGAGTGACTGAGATACTGAGAGACTGAGAGACTGAGACACTGAGACACTGTGAACCTGAGACACTGATAACCTGAGACCCTGAGACACTGAGGCACTGAGACACTGAGACCCTGAGACACTGAGACCCTGTGACCCTGAGACCCTGAGACAGTGAGAGACTGAGAGACACTGAGACCCTGAGACACTGAGGCCCTGATACACTGAGACCCTGAGACACTGAAACACTGAGACACTGAGACACTGAGACACTGAGAGAATGAGACTGAGAGACTGATACACAGAAAGACTGAGAGACTGAGACACTGTGACCCTGAGACACTGAGACACTGAGACCCTGAGACAGGCAAACACTGAGACACTGAGAGAATGAGACTGAGAGACTGATACACAGAAAGACTGAGAGACTGAGAGACTTAGCGACTGAGAGACTGAGAGATGGAGAGACTGAGACACTGGGACCCTGAGACACTGAGACCCTGACACACTGAGACCCTGCGACCCTGAGACCCTGAGACCCTGATACAATGAGACACTGAAACACTGAGACCCTGAGAGCCTGAGACACTGAGACCCTGATACACTGAGAGACTGAGACCCTGAGACACTGAGACCCTGAGACAATGAGACACTGAGACACTGAGACCCTGAGAGCCTGAGACACTGAGACCCTTAGACACTGAGACACTGAGAACCTGAGACACTGAGTCACTGAGAGACTGATACAATGAGAGAATGGGAGACTGAGAGACTGAGACCCAGAGACCCTGAGGCACTGAGAGACTGAGAGAATGAGGGCATGAGAGACTAAGGCACTGAGACCCTGAGACCCTGAGACACTGAGACACTGAGACCCTGAGACACTGAGAGACTGATACACTGAGAGACTGAGCGATGAGTGACTGAGATACTGAGAGACTGAGAGACTGAGACACTGAGACACTGTGAACCTGAGACACTGATAACCTGAGACCCTGAGACACTGAGGCACTGAGACACTGAGACCCTGAAACACTGAGACACTGAGACACTGAGGCACTGAGACTCTGAGACACTGAGACCCTGAGACCCAGAGATCCTGAGACACTGAGACACTGAGAGACTGAGAGACTGAGACACTGAGACACTGATACACAGAAAGACTGAGAGACTGAGACAATGAGACACTGATACACTGAGACCTGAGACACTGAGACCCTGAGACCCTGAGACACTGAGACCTGAGACACTGAGACTCTGAGACCCTGAGACCCTGAGACACTGAGACACTGAGACCCTGAAACACAGAGACACTGAGACACTGAGACCCTGAGACACTGAGACCCTGAGACACTGAGACCCTGAGACCATGAGACACTGAGACACTGAGGCACTGAGGCACTGAGAGACTGAGACCCAGAGAACCTGAGGCACTGAGAGACTGAGAGAATGAGGGCATGAGAGACTAAGGCACTGAGACCCTGAGACCCTGAGACACTGAGACACTGAGACACTGAGAGACTGAGAGACTGATACACTGAGAGACTGAGCGACTGAGTGACTGAGATACTGAGAGACTGAGAGACTGAGAGACTGAGACACTGAGACACTGTGAACCTGAGACACTGATAACCTGAGACCCTGAGACACTGAGGCACTGAGACACTGAGACCCTGAAACTCTGAGACACTGAGACACTGAGACACTGAGGCACTGAGACACTGAGACACTGAGACCCTGAGACCCAGAGAGCCTGAGACACTGAGACACTGAGGCACTGAGAGACTGAGACACTGAGACACTGATACACAGAAAGACTGAGAGACTGAGACAATGAGACACTGAGACACTGAGACCTGAGACACTGAGACCCTGAGACCCTGAGACACTGAGACCTGAGACACTGAGACCCTGAGACCCTGAGACCCCGAGACACTGAGACACTGAGACCCTGAAACACAGAGACACTGAGACACTGAGACACTGAGACCCTGAGACACTGAGACCCTGAGACACTGAGACCCTGAGACCATGAGACACTGAGACTCTGAGGCACTGAGACACTGAGACACTGAGACCCTGTGACCCTGAGACCCTGAGACAGTGAGAGACTGAGAGACACTGAGACCCTGAGACACTGAGGCCCTGATACACTGAGACCCTGAGACACTGAAACACTGAGACACTGAGACACTGAGACACTGAGAGAATGAGACTGAGAGACTGATACACAGAAAGACTGAGAGACTGAGACACTGTGACCCTGAGACACTGAGACACTGAGACCCTGAGACAGGCAAACACTGAGACACTGAGAGAATGAGACTGAGAGACTGATACACAGAAAGACTGAGAGACTGAGAGACTTAGCGACTGAGAGACTGAGAGATGGAGAGACTGAGACACTGGGACCCTGAGACACTGAGACCCTGACACACTGAGACCCTGCGACCCTGAGACCCTGAGACCCTGATACAATGAGACACTGAAACACTGAGACCCTGAGAGCCTGAGACACTGAGACCCTGATACACTGAGAGACTGAGACCCTGAGACACTGAGACCCTGAGACAATGAGACACTGAGACACTGAGACCCTGAGAGCCTGAGACACTGAGACCCTTAGACACTGAGACACTGAGAACCTGAGACACTGAGTCACTGAGAGACTGATACAATGAGAGAATGGGAGACTGAGAGACTGAGACCCAGAGACCCTGAGGCACTGAGAGACTGAGAGAATGAGGGCATGAGAGACTAAGGCACTGAGACCCTGAGACCCTGAGACACTGAGACACTGAGACCCTGAGACACTGAGAGACTGATACACTGAGAGACTGAGCGATGAGTGACTGAGATACTGAGAGACTGAGAGACTGAGACACTGAGACACTGTGAACCTGAGACACTGATAACCTGAGACCCTGAGACACTGAGGCACTGAGACACTGAGACCCTGAAACACTGAGACACTGAGACACTGAGGCACTGAGACTCTGAGACACTGAGACCCTGAGACCCAGAGATCCTGAGACACTGAGACACTGAGAGACTGAGAGACTGAGACACTGAGACACTGATACACAGAAAGACTGAGAGACTGAGACAATGAGACACTGATACACTGAGACCTGAGACACTGAGACCCTGAGACCCTGAGACACTGAGACCTGAGACACTGAGACTCTGAGACCCTGAGACCCTGAGACACTGAGACACTGAGACCCTGAAACACAGAGACACTGAGACACTGAGACCCTGAGACACTGAGACCCTGAGACACTGAGACCCTGAGACCATGAGACACTGAGACACTGAGGCACTGAGAGACTGAGACCCAGAGAACCTGAGGCACTGAGAGACTGAGAGAATGAGGGCATGAGAGACTAAGGCACTGAGACCCTGAGACCCTGAGACACTGAGACACTGAGACACTGAGAGACTGAGAGACTGATACACTGAGAGACTGAGCGACTGAGTGACTGAGATACTGAGAGACTGAGAGACTGAGAGACTGAGACACTGAGACACTGTGAACCTGAGACACTGATAACCTGAGACCCTGAGACACTGAGGCACTGAGACACTGAGACCCTGAAACTCTGAGACACTGAGACACTGAGACACTGAGGCACTGAGACACTGAGACACTGAGACCCTGAGACCCAGAGAGCCTGAGACACTGAGACACTGAGGCACTGAGAGACTGAGACACTGAGACACTGATACACAGAAAGACTGAGAGACTGAGACAATGAGACACTGAGACACTGAGACCTGAGACACTGAGACCCTGAGACCCTGAGACACTGAGACCTGAGACACTGAGACCCTGAGACCCTGAGACCCCGAGACACTGAGACACTGAGACCCTGAAACACAGAGACACTGAGACACTGAGACCCTGAGACACTGAGACCCTGAGACACTGAGACCCTGAGACCATGAGACACTGAGACTCTGAGGCACTGAGACACTGAGACACTGAGACCCTGAGACCCAGAGAGCCTGAGACACTGAGACACAGAGAGAATGAGACTGAGAGACTGAGCGACTGAGAGACTGAGAGACTGAGACACTGAGAAACTGAGACACTGAGAGAATGAGACTGAGAGACTGATACACAGAAAGACTGAGAGACTGAGCGACTGAGAGACTGAGAGACGGAGAGACTGAGACACTGAGGCCCCTTGACACTGAAACCCTGAGACACTGAGACACTGAGAGAATGAGACTGAGAGACTGATACACAGAAAGACTGAGCGACTGAGAGACTGAGAGACTGAGAGACTGAGAGACTGAAAGACTGAGACCCTGAGACACTGAGACCCTGAGACCCTGAGACACTGAGACACTGAGACAATGAGACACTGAGACGCTGAGACCCAGAGACACTGAGACCCTGAGAGACTGAGACACTGAGACCCTGAGAGACAGAGAGACTGAGAGACTGAGAGACTGAGACGCTGAGAGACTGAGACCCTGAGACCCTGAGACTCTGAGACCCTGAGACCCTAAGACCTTGAGACCCTGAGACACTTTGACCCTGAGACACTGAGACGCTGAATCCCTGAGACCCTGAGACCCTGAGACACTGAGACACTGAGAGACTGAGACCCAGAGACCTTGAGGCACTGAGACACTGAGAGACAGAGTGACTGAGAGAATAAGACCCTGAGACACTGAGACCCTGAGACCCTGAGACACTGAGACACTGAGACACTGAGAGACTGTAACCCTGAGACCCTGAGACACAGAGACACTGAGACACTGAGACACGGAGACACTGAGGCACTGAGACACGGAGAAACTGAGAGACTGAGATCCAGAGACACTGAGGCACTGAGACACGGAGAAACTGAGAGACTGAGACCCAGAGACACTGAGACCCTGAGACGCTGAGACCCTGTGACCCTGAGACCCTGAGACAGTGAGAGACTGAGAGACACTGAGACCCTGAGACACTGAGACCCTGACACACTGAGACCCTGAGACACTGAAACACTGAGACACTGAGACACTGAGACCCTGAGAGCCTGAGACACTGAGACCCTTAGACACTGAGACACTGAGAAACTGAGACACTGAGTCACTGAGAGACTGAGAGACTGATACAATGAGAGAATGGGAGACTGAGAGACTGAGACCCAGAGACCCTGAGGCACTGAGAGACTGAGAGAATGAGGGCATGAGAGACTAAGGCACTGAGACCCTGAGACCCTGAGACACTGAGACACTGAGACCCTGAGACACTGAGAGACTGAGAGATTGATACACTGAGAGACTGAGCGACTGAGTGACTGAGATACTGAGAGACTGAGAGACTGAGACACTGAGACACTGTGAACCTGAGACACTGATAACCTGAGACCCTGAGACACTGAGGCACTGAGACACTGAGACCCTGAAACACTGAGACACTGAGACACTGAGGCACTGAGACTCTGAGACGCTGAGACCCTGAGACCCAGAGAGCCTGAGACACTGAGACACTGAGACACTGAGAGACTGAGAGACTGAGACACTGAGACACTGATACACAGAAAGACTGAGAGACTGAGACAATGAGACACTGATACACTGAGACCCTGAGACCCTGAGACACTGAGACCTGAGACACTGAGACCCTGAGACCCTGAGACACTGAGACACTGAGACCCTGAAACACAGAGACACTGAGACACTGAGACCCTGAGACACTGAGACCCTGAGACACTGAGACCCTGAGACCACGAGACACTGAGACACTGAGGCACTGAGGCACTGAGAGACTGAGACCCAGAGACCCTGAGGCACTGAGAGACTGAGAGAATGAGGGCATGAGAGACTAAGGCACTGAGACCCTGAGACCCTGAGACACTGAGACACTGAGACCCTGAGACACTGAGAGACTGAGAGACTGATGCACTGAGAGACTGAGCGACTGAGTGACTGAGATACTGAGAGACTGAGAGACTGAGAGACTGAGACACTGAGACACTGAGACACTGTGAACCTAAGACACTGATAACCTGAGACCCTGAGACACTGAGGCACTGAGACACTGAGACCCTGAAACACTGAGACACTGAGACACTGAGGCACTGAGACACTGAGACACTGAGACCCTGAGACCCAGAGAGCCTGAGACACTGAGACACTGAGGCACTGAGAGACTGAGACACTGAGACACTGATACACAGAAAGACTGAGAGACTGAGACAATGAGACACTGAGACACTGAGACCTGAGACACTGAGACCCTGAGACCCTGAGACACTGAGACCTGAGACACTGAGACCCTGAGACCCTGAGACCCTGAGACACTGAGACCCTGAAACACAGAGACACTGAGACACTGAGACCCTGAGACACTGAGACCCTGAGACACTGAGACCCTGAGACCATGAGACACTGAGACTCTGAGGCACTGAGGCACTGAGACACTGAGACACTGAGAACCTGAGACCCAGAGAGCCTGAGACACTGAGACACAGAGAGAATGAGACTGAGAGACTGAGCGACTGAGAGACTGAGAGACTGAGACACTGAGAAACTGAGACACTGAGAGAATGAGACTGAGAGACTGATACACAGAAAGACTGAGAGACTGAGCGACTGAGAGACGGAGAGACTGAGACACTGAGGCCCCTTGACACTGAAACCCTGAGACACTGAGACACTGAGAGAATGAGACTGAGAGACTGATACACAGAAAGACTGAGAGACTGAGAGACTGAAAGACTGAGACCCTGAGACACTGAGACCCTGAGACCCTGAGACACTGAGACACTGAGACAATGAGACACTGAGACGCTGAGACCCAGAGACACTGAGACCCTGAGAGACTGAGACACTGAGACCCTGAGAGACAGAGAGACTGAGAGACTGAGAGACTGAGACGCTGAGAGACTGAGACCCTGAGACCCTGAGACTCTGAGACCCTGAGACCCTAAGACCTTGAGACTCTGAGACACTTTGACCCTGAGACACTGAGACGCTGAATCCCTGAGACCCTGAGACCCTGAGACACTGAGACACTGAGAGACTGAGACCCAGAGACCCTGAGGCACTGAGACACTGAGAGACAGAGTGACTGAGAGAATAAGACCCTGAGACACTGAGACCCTGAGACCCTGAGACCCTGAGACACTCAGACACTGAGACACTGAGACACGGAGACACTGAGAGACTGAGACCCAGAGACACTGAGACCCTGAGACACTGAGACCCTGTGACCCTGAGACCCTGTGACAGTGAGAGACTGAGAGACACTGAGACCCTGAGACACTGAGACCCTGACACACTGAGACCCTGAGACACTGAAACACTGAGACACTGAGATACTGAGAGAATGAGACTGAGAGACTGAGACACTGTGACCCTGAGACACTGAGACACTGAGACCCTGAGACACGCAAACACTGAGACACTGAGTGAATGAGACTGAGAGACTGATACACAGAAAGACTGAGAGACTGAGAGACTTAGCGACTGAGAGACTGAGAGATGGAGAGACTGAGACACTGCGACCCTGAGACACTGAGACCCTGAGACACTGAGACACTGAGACACTGAGACCCTGCGACCCTGAGACCCTGAGACACTGAGACCCTGAGACAATGAGACACTGAGTCACTGAGACCCTGAGAGCCTGAGACACTGAGACCCTGAGTCACTGAGACACTGAGACCCTGAGACCCTGAGACACTGAGACCCTGAGACAATGAGACACTGAGACACTGAGAGCCTGAGAGCCTGAGACACTGAGACCCTGAGACACTGAGACACTGAGACACTGAGAGACTGATACACTGAGAGACTGAGAGACTGAGAGACTGAGACTCTGAGACCCTGAGTCCCTGAGACCCTGGGACACTGAGAACCTGAGACACTGAGAGACTGAGACACCGAGGCACTGAGACCCTGAGACACTGAGAACCTGAGACACTGAGAGACTGAGAGACTGATACAATGAGTGAATGAGAGACTGAGAGACTGAGACCCTGAGACAATGAGACACTGAGACACTGAGACACTGAGACCCTGAGATCCTGAGACACTGAGACACTGAGACACTGAGACCCTGAGACACTGAGAGACTGAGAGACTGAGACTCTGAGACCCTGAGACCCTGAGACCCTGAGACACCGAGAGACTGAGACTCTGAGACCCTGAGACCCTGAGACCTTGAGACAGTGAGAGACTGAGAGACTGTGACCCAGAGACACTGAGAGACTGTGAGACTGAGACCCTGAAACCCTGTGACACTGAGACCCGGTGACCCTGAGACACTGAGACACTGAGACTCTGAGACACTGAGACCCTGAGTCACGGAGACCCTGAGACACTGAGACCCTGAGACACTGAGACACTGAGACCCTGAGACACTGAGAGACTGAGAGACTGAGAGACTGATACACTCAGAGACTGAGAGACTGAGACTGAGAGACTGAGAGACTGATACACTGAAAGACTGAGAGACTGAGAGACTGAGCGACTGAGAGACTGAGAAATGGAGAGACTGAGATACTGAGACCCTGAGACCCAGAGACACTGAAAACTGAGACCCTGAGCACCTGATATACTGGGACATGAGTCACTGAGACCCTGAGACCCGGGGAACCTGAGACCAAGAGACCCTGAGACACTGAGAGACTGAGACACTGAGACACTGTGACCCTGAGACCCTGCGATCCTGAGACACTGAGACACTGAGACCCTGAGACACTGAGACCCTGAGACCCTGAGACACTGAGAGACTGAGAGACTGAGACCCTGAGACCCTGAGACACTGAGACACTGAGATCCTGAGACCCTGAGACACTGAGACACTGTGACCCTGAGACCCTGAGACACTGAGACACTGAGACCCTGAGACACTGAGACACTGAGACACTGAGACCCAGAGACCCTGAGACACTGAGACCCTGAGACACTGAGAAACTGAGACACTGAAACCCTGAGACCCAGAGACACTGAGATGCTGAGAGACTGAGACCCAGAGACCCTGAGACCATGCGACCCAGAGACACTGAGACCCAGAGACCCTGAGACACTGTGAACCTGAGAACCTGAGATCCTGAGACACTGAGACCCTGAGAGACTGAGAGACTGAGTCTCTGAGACCCTGAGACCCTGAGACCCTGAGACACTGAGAGACTGAGAGACTGAGAGACTGAGACTCTGAGACCCTGAGACCCTGAGACCCTGAGACACTGAGAGACTGAGAGACTGAGACTCTGAGACCTGAGACCCTGAGACACTGAGAGACTGAGACCCAGAGACCCTGAGAGACTGAGAAACTGAGACACTGAGACACTGAGAGACTGAGAGACTGATACACTGAGAGACTGAGAGACTGAGAGACTGAGAGACTGAGACTCTGAGACCCTGAGTCCCTGAGACCCTGGGACACTGAGAACCTGAGAAACTGAGAGACTGAGACACTGAGGCACTGAGACCCTGAGACACTGAGAAACTGAGACACTGAGAGACTGAGAGACTGATACAATGAGTGAATGAGAGACTGAGAGACTGAGAGACTGAGGCCCTGAGATCCTGAGGCATTGAGACCCTGAGATACTGAGACAGTGAGACACTGAGACCCTGAGACACAGAGAAACTGAGACACTGAGACACGGAGACACTGAGGCACTGAGACACGAGAAACTGAGAGACTGAGAGACTGAGACCCAGAGACACTGAAACACTGAGACACTGTGACCCTGAGACCCTGAGACAGTGAGAGACTGAGAGACACTGAGACACTGAGACACTGAGACCCTGACACACTGAGACCCTGAGACACTGAAACACTGAGACACTGTGACCCTGAGACACTGAGACACTGAGACCCTGAGACACGCAAACACTGAGACACTGAGAGAATGAGACTGAGAGACTGATACACAGAAAGACTGAGAGACTGAGAGACTTAGCGACTGAGAGACTGAGAGATGGAGAGACTGAGACACTGGAACACTGAGACACTGAGACCCTGAGACACTGAGACACTGAGACCCTGTCACCCTGAGACCCTGAGACACTGAGACCCTGAGACAATGAGACACTGAGACACTGAGACCCTGCGAGCCTGAGACACTGAGACACTGAGACCCTGAGACCCTGAGACACTGAGACCCTGAGACAATGAGACACTGAGACACTGAGACCCTGAGAGCCTGAGACACTGAGTCCCTTAGACACTGAGACACTGAGACCCGGAGACACTGAGACACTGAGACCCTGAGACACTGAGACCCTGAGACACTGAGACACTGAGACACTGAGACACTGAGACACTGAGACCTTGAGACACTGAGACACCGAGAGACTGAGAGACTGATACACTGAGAGACTGAGAGACTGAGAGACTGAGACTCTGAGACCCTGAGTCCCTGAGACCCTGGGACACTGAGAACCTGAGACACTGAGAGACTGTGACACTGAGGCACTGAGACCCTGAGACACTGAGAACCTGAGACACTGAGGAACTGAGAGACTGATACAATGAGTGAATGAGAGACTGAGAGACTGAGAACCTGAGATCCTGAGGCACTGAGACCCTGAGATACTGAGACAGTGAGACACTGAGACCCTGAGACACAGAGACACTGAGACACGGAGACACTGAGGCACTGAGGCACTGAGACACGGAGAAACTGAGAGACTGAGACCCAGAGACACTGAGACCCTGAGACCCTGAGACACTGAGGCCCTGATACACTGAGACCCTGAGACACTGAAACACTGAGACACTGAGAGAATGAGACTGAGAGACTGATACACAGAAAGACTGAGAGACTGAGACACTGTGACCCTGAGACACTGAGACACTGAGACCCTGAGACAGGCAAACACTGAGACACTGAGAGAATGAGACTGAGAGAATGATACACAGAAAGACTGAGAGACTGAGAGACTTAGCGACTGAGAGACTGAGAGATGGAGAGACTGAGACACTGGGACCCTGAGACACTGAGACCCTGAGACACTGAGACCCTGCGACCCTGAGACCCTGAGACCCTGATACAATGAGACACTGAAACACTGAGACCCTGAGAGCCTGAGACACTGAGACCCTGATACACTGAGAGACTGAGATCCTGAGACAATGAGACCCTGAGACAATGAGACACTGAGACACTGAGACCCTGAGAGCCTGAGACACTGAGACCCTTAGACACTGAGACACTGAGAACCTGAGACACTGAGTCACTGAGAGACTGATACAATGAGAGAATGGGAGACTGAGAGACTGAGACCCAGAGACCCTGAGGCACTGAGAGACTGAGAGAATGAGGGCATGAGAGACTAAGGCACTGAGACCCTGAGACCCTGAGACACTGAGACACTGAGACCCTGAGACACTGAGAGACTGAGAGACTGATACACTGAGAGACTGAGCGACTGAGTGACTGAGATACTGAGAGACTGAGAGACTGAGACACTGAGACACTGAGACACTGTGAACCTGAGACACTGATAACCTGAGACCCTGAGACACTGAGGCACTGAGACACTGAGACCCTGAAACACTGAGACACTGAGACACTGAGGCACTGAGACTCTGAGACACTGAGACCCTGAGACCCAGAGATCCTGAGACACTGAGACACTGAGACCCTGAGAGACTGAGACACTGAGACCCTGAGAGACAGAGAGACTGAGAGACTGAGAGACTGAGACGCTGAGAGACTGAGACCCTGAGACCCTGAGACTCTGAGACCCTGAGATCCTAAGACCTTGAGACCCTGAGACACTTTGACCCTGAGACACTGAGATGCTGAATCCCTGAGACCCTGAGACACTGAGAGACTGAGACCCAGAGACCCTGAGGCACTGAGACACTGAGAGACAGAGTGACTGAGAGAATAAGACCCTGAGACACTGAGACCCTGAGACACTGAGACACTGAGAGACTGTAACCCTGAGACCCTGAGACACAGAGACACTGAGACACTGAGACACGGAGACACTGAGGCACTGAGACACGGAGAAACTGAGAGACTGAGACCCAGAGACACTGAGACCCTGAGACGCTGAGACCCTGTGACCCTGAGACCCTGAGACAGTGAGAGACTGAGAGACACTGAGACCCTGAGACACTGAGACCCTGACACACTGAGACCCTGAGACACTGAAACACTGAGACACTGAGACACTGAGAGAATGAGACTGAGAGACTGAGAGACTGAGACACTGTGACCCTGAGACACTGAGACACTGAGACCCTGAGACACGCAAACACTGAGACACTGAGAGAATGAGACTGAGAGACTGATACACAGAAAGACTGAGAGACTGAGAGACTTAGCGACTGAGAGACTGAGAGATGGAGAGACTGAGACACTGGGACCCTGAGACACTGGGACCCTGAGACACTGAGACACTGAGACCCTGCGACCCTGAGACCGTGAGACACTGAGACCCTGAGACAATGAGACACTGAGACACTGAGACCCTGAGAGCCTGAGACACTGAGACCCTGAGTCACTGAGACACTGAGACCCTGAGACCCTGAGACACTGAGACCCTGAGACAATGAGACACTGAGACACTGAGACCCTGAGAGCCTGAGACACTGAGACCCTGAGACACTGAGACACTGAGACACTGAGACCCTGAGACACTGAGACACTGAGACACTGAGAGACTGATACACTGAGAGACTGAGAGACTGAGAGACTGAGACTCTGAGACCCTGAGTCCCTGAGACCCTGGGACACTGAGAACCTGAGACACTGAGAGACTGAGACACCGAGGCACTGAGACCCTGAGACACTGAGAACCTGAGACACTGAGAGACTGAGAGACTGATACAATGAGTGAATGAGAGACTGAGAGACTGAGACCCTGAGACAATGAGACACTGAGACACTGAGACACTGAGACACTGAGACCCTGAGATCCTGAGACACTGAAACACTGAGACACTGAGACCCTGAGACACTGAGACACTGAGACACTGAGAGACTGAGAGACTGAGACCAGAGACCAAGAGACCCAGAGAGACTGAGGGCATGAGAGACTAAGGCCCTGAGATCCTGAGACGCTGAGACCCTGAGATCCTGAGACACTGAGACACTGAGACACTGAGACCCTGAGATACTGGGACATGAGACACTGAGACTCTGAGACCCTGAGACACAGTGACCCTGAGACACTGAGACCCAGTGAACCAGTGGCGCTGAGACCCAGAGACCCTGAAACACTGAGACTCTGAGACTCTGCGACACTGGGACCCAGAGACCCTGAGACACTGAGACCCTGAGACCCTGAGACAATGAGACACTGAGACATTGAGACCCTGAGACCCTGAGACACTGAGACACTGGGACACTGAGACCCTGAGACCCTGAGACACTGAGAGACTGAGAGACTGAGACCCTGAGACCCTGAGACACTGAGACACTGAGACCCTGAGATCCTGAGACACTGTGAGACTGAGAGACTGAGACCCTGAGACCCTGAGACACTGAGACACTGAGATCCTGAGACCCTGAGACACTGAGACACTGTGACCCTGAGACCCTGCGATCCTGAGACACTGAGACACTGAGACCCTGAGACACTGAGACACTGAGACCCAGAGACCCTGAGACACTGAGACCCTGAGACACTGAGACACTGAGACACTGAAACCCTGAGACCCAGAGACACTGAGACACTGAGAGACTGAGAGACTGAGAGACTGAGACCCAGAGACCCTGAGACCCTGAGACACTGAGAGACTGAGAGACTGAGAGACTGAGACTCTGAGACCCTGAGACCCTGGGACACTGAGAGGCTGAGACACTGAGACCCAGAGACCCTGAGACACTGTGAACCTGAGAACCTGAGATCCTGAGACACTGAGACCCTGAGAGACTGAGAGACTGAGTCTCTGAGACCCTGAGACCCTGAGACACTGAGAGACTGAGAGACTGAGAATCTGAGACCCTGAGACCCTGGGACACTGAGAGACTGCGAGACTGAGACTCTGAGACCCTGAGACCCTGAGACCCTGAGACACTGAGAGACTGAGAGACTGAGACCCAGAGAACCCGAGAGACTGTGAGACTGAGACCCTGAAACCCTGTGACACAGAGACCCGGAGACCCTGAGACACTGAGACACTGAGACCCTGAGACACTGAGACCCTGAGTCACTGAGACACGGAGGCACTGAGACCCTGAGACACTGAGAACCTGAGACACTGAGAGACTGAGAGACTGAGAGACTGAGACCCAGAGACCCTGAGACCCTGAGACCCTGAGACACTGAGAGACTGAGAGACTGAGACCCAGAGAACCTGAGAGACTGTGAGACTGAGACCCTGAAACCCTGTGACACAGAGACCCGGAGACCCTGAGACACTGAGACACTGAGACCCTGAGACACTGAGACCCTGAGTCACTGAGACACGGAGGCACTGAGACCCTGAGACACTGAGAACCTGAGACACTGAGAGACTGAGAGACTGAGAGACTGAGACTCTGAGACCCTGAGTCCCTGAGACCCTGGGACACTGAGAACCTGAGACACTGAGAGACTGAGACACTGAGGCACTGAGACCCTGAGACACTGAGAACCTGAGACACTGAGAGACTGAGAGACTGATACAATGAGTGAATGAGAGACTGAGAGACTGAGACCCTGAGATCCTGAGGCACTGAGACCCTGAGATACTGAGACAGTGAGACACTGAGACCCTGAGACACAGAGACACTGAGACACTGAGACACGGAGACACTGAGGCACTGAGACACGAGAAACTGAGAGACTGAGAGACTGAGACCCAGAGACACTGAAACACTGAGACACTGTGACCCTGAGACAGTGAGAGACTGAGAGACACTGAGACCCTGAGACACTGAGACCCTGACACACTGAGACCCTGAGACACTGAAACACTAAGACACTGTGACCCTGAGACACTGAGACACTGAGACCCTGAGACACGCAAACACTGAGACACTGAGAGAATGAGACTGAGAGACTGATACACAGAAAGACTGAGAGACTGAGAGACTTAGCGACTGAGAGACTGAGAGATGGAGAGACTGAGACACTGGGACCCTGAGACACTGAGACCCTGAGACACTGAGACACTGAGACCCTGCCACCCTGAGACCCTGAGACACTGAGACCCTGAGACAATGAGACACTGAGACACTGAGACCCTGCGAGCCTGAGACACTGAGACACTGAGACACTGAGACCCTGAGACACTGAGACCCTGAGACAATGAGACACTGAGACACTGAGACCCTGAGAGCCTGAGACACTGAGACACTGAGACCCGGAGACACTGAGACACTGAGACCCTGAGACACTTAGACCCTGAGACACTGAGACACTGAGACACTGAGACACTGAGACCCTGAGACACTGAGACACCGAGAGACTGAGAGACTGATACACTGAGAGACTGAGAGACTGAGAGACTGAGACTCTGAGACCCTGAGTCCCTGAGACCCTGGGCCACTGAGAACCTGAGACACTGAGAGACTGAGACACTGAGGCACTGAGACCCTGAGACACTGAGAACCTGAGTCACTGAGGAACTGAGACACTGAGAGAATGAGACTGAGAGACTGATACACAGAAAGACTGAGAGACTGAGAGACTGAGACACTGTGACCCTGAGACACTGAGACCCTGAGACACGCAAACACTGAGACACTGAGAGAATGAGACTGAGAGACTGATACACAGAAAGACTGACAGACTGAGAGACTTAGCGACTGAGAGACTGAGAGATGGAGAGACTGAGACACTGGGACCCTGAGACACTGAGACCCTGAGACACTGAGACCCCGCGACCCTGAGACCCTGAGACCCTGAGACAATGAGACACTGAGACACTGAGACCCTGCGAGCCTGAGACACTGAGACCCTGATACACTGAGAGACTGAGACCCTGAGACCCTGAGACACTGAGACCCTGAGACAATGAGACACTGAGACACTGAGACCCTGGGAGCCTGAGACACTGAGACCCTTCGACACTGAGAACCTGAGACACTGAGTCACTGAGAGACTGAGAGACTGATACAATGAGAGAATGAGAGACTGAGAGACTGAGACCCAGAGACCCTGAGGCACTGAGAGACTGAGAGAATGAGGGCATGAGAGACTAAGGCACTGAGACCCTGAGACCCTGAGACACTGAGACAATGAGACCCTGAGACACTGAGAGACTGAGAGACTGATACACTGAGAGACTGAGCGACTGAGTGACTGAGATACTGAGAGACTGAGAGACTGAGAGACTGAGACACTGAGACACTGTGAACCTGAGACATTGAGAACCTGAGACCCTGAGACACTGAGACCCTGAAACACTGAGACACTGAGACACTGAGGCACTGAGACACTGAGACACTGAGACCCTGAGACCCAGAGAGCCTGAGACACTGAGACACTGAGAGACTGAGACACTGAGACACTGATACACAGAAAGACTGAGAGACTGAGACAATGAGACACTGAGACACTGAGACCTGAAACACTGAGACCCTGAGACCCTGAGACACTGAGACCTGAGACACTGAGACCCTGAGACCCTGAGACCCTGAGACCCTGAGACACTGAGACACTGAGACACTGAGACCCTGAAACACAGAGACACTGAGACACTGAGACCCTGAGACACTGAGACCCTGAGACACTGAGACCCTGAGACCACGAGAGACTGAGACACTGAGGCACTGAGGCACTGAGACACTGAGACACTGAGACCCTGAGACCCAGAGAGCCTGAGACACTGATACACAGAGAGAATGAGACTGAGAGACTGAGCGACTGAGAGACTGAGAGACTGAGACACTGAGAAACTGAGACACTGAGACACTGAGAGAATGAGACTGAGAGACTGATACACAGAAAGACTGAGAGACTGAGCGACTGAGAGACTGAGAGACGGAGAGACTGAGACACTGAGGCCCCTTGACACTGAAACCCTGAGACACTGAGACACTGAGAGAATGAGACTGAGAGACTGATACACAGAAAGACTGAGAGACTGAGAGACTGAGAGACTGAGAGACTGAAAGACTGAGACCCTGAGACACTGAGACCCTGAGACTCTGAGACACTGAGACACTGAGACGCTGAGACCCAGAGACACTGAGACCCTGAGAGACTGAGACACTGAGACCCTGAGAGACAGAGAGACTGAGAGACTGAGAGACTGAGACGCTGAGAGACTGAGACCCTGAGACACTGAGACTCTGAGACCCTGAGACCCTAAGACCTTGAGACCCTGAGACACTTTGACCCTGAGACACTGAGACGCTGAATCCCTGAGACCCTGAGACCCTGAGACACTGAGACACTGAGACCCAGAGACCCTGAGGCACTGAGACACTGAGAGACAGAGTGACTGAGAGAATAAGACCCTGAGACACTGAGACCCTGAGACCCTGAGACACTGAGAGACTGTAACCATGAGACCCTGAGACACAGAGACACTGAGACACTGAGACACGGAGACACTGAGGCACTGAGACACGGAGAAACTGAGAGACTGAGACCCAGAGACACTGAGACCCTGAGACACTGAGACACTGAGACCCTGTGACCCTGAGACTCTGAGACAGTGAGAGACTGAGAGACACTGAGACCCTGAGACACTGAGACCCTGACACACTGAGACCCTGAGACACAGAAACACTGAGACACTGAGACACTGAGAGAATGAGACTGAGAGACTGATACACAGAAAGACTGAGAGACTGAGAGACTGAGATGCTGTGACCCTGAGACACTGAGACACTGAGGCCCCTTGAGACTGAAACCCTGAGACACTGAGACACTGAGAGACTGAGAGACTGAGAGACTGAAAGACTGAGACCCTGAGACACTAAGACTCTGAGACCCTGAGACACTGAGACACTGAGACACTGAGACGCTGAGTCCCAGAGACACTGAGACACTGAGACCCTGAGAGACTGAGACACTGAGACCCTGAGACACAGAGAGACTGAGAGACTGAGACGCTGAGAGACTGAGACCCGAAGACCCTAAGGTCTGAGACCCTGAGACACTTTGACCCTGAGACACTGAGTCGCTGAATCCCTGAGATCCTGAGACCCTGAGACACTGAGACACTGAGAGACTGAGACCCAGAGACCCTGAGGCACTGAGACACTGAGAGACAGAGTGACTGAGAGAATAAGACCCTGAGACACTGAGACCCTGAGACCCTGAGACACTGAGACACTGAGAGACTGTAACCCTGAGACCCTGAGACACAGAGACACTGAGACACGGTGACACTGAGGCACTGAGACACGAAGAAACTGAGAGACTGAGACCCAGAGACACTGAGACCCTGAGACCCTGAGACCCTGAGACAGTGAGAGACTGAGAGACACTGAGACCCAGAGACACTGAGACCCTGAGACACTGAGACACTGAGACCCTGTGACCCTGAGACTCTGAGACAGTGAGAGACTGAGAGACACTGAGACCCTGAGACACTGAGACCCTGACACACTGAGACCCTGAGACACAGAAACACTGAGACACTGAGACACTGAGAGAATGAGACTGAGAGACTGATACACAGAAAGACTGAGAGACTGAGAGACTGAGACGCTGTGACCCTGAGACACTGAGACACTGAGGCCCCTTGAGACTGAAACCCTGAGACACTGAGACACTGAGAGACTGAGAGACTGAGAGACTGAAAGACTGAGACCCTGAGACACTGAGACTCTGAGACCCTGAGACACTGAGACACTGAGACACTGAGACGCTGAGTCCCAGAGACACTGAGACACTGAGACCCTGAGAGACTGAGACACTGAGACCCTGAGACACAGAGAGACTGAGAGACTGAGACGCTGAGAGACTGAGACCCGAAGACCCTAAGGTCTGAGACCCTGAGACACTTTGACCCTGAGACACTGAGTCGCTGAATCCCTGAGATCCTGAGACCCTGAGACACTGAGACACTGAGAGACTGAGACCCAGAGACCCTGAGGCACTGAGACACTGAGAGACAGAGTGACTGAGAGAATAAGACCCTGAGACACTGAGACCCTGAGACCCTGAGACACTGAGACACTGAGAGACTGTAACCCTGAGACCCTGAGACACAGAGACACTGAGACACGGTGACACTGAGGCACTGAGACACGGAGAAACTGAGAGACTGAGACCCAGAGACACTGAGACCCTGAGACCCTGAGACACTGAGACCCTGTGACCCTGAGACCCTGAGACAGTGAGAGACTGAGAGACACTGAGACCCTGAGACACTGAGACCCTGAGACACTGAGACCCTGACACACTGAGACCCTGAGACACTGAAACACTGAGACACTGGGACACTGAGAGAATGAGACTGAGAGACTGATACACAGAAAGACTGAGAGACTGAGAGACTGAGACACTGTGACCCTGGGACACTGAGACACTGAGACCCTGAGACATGCAAACACTGAGACACTGAGAGGATGAGACTGAGAGACTGATACACAGAAAGACTGAGAGACTTAGCGACTGAGAGACTGAGAGATGGAGAGACTGAGACACTGGGACCCTGAGACACTGAGACCCTGAGACACTGAGACACTGAGACACTGAGACCCTGCGACCCTGAGACCCTGAGACACTGAGACCCTGAGAAAATGAGACACTGAGACACTGAGACCCTGAGAGCCTGAGACACTGAGACCCTGAGACACTGAGACACTGAGACCCTGAGACCTTGAGACACTGAGACACCGAGAGACTGAGAGACTGATACACTGAGAGACTGAGAGACTGAGAGACTGAGACTCTGAGACCCTGAGTCCCTGAGACCCTGGGACACTGAGAACCTGAGACACTGAGAGACTGTGACACTGAGGCACTGAGACCCTGAGACACTGAGAACCTGAGACACTGAGGAACTGAGAGACTGATACAATGAGTGAATGAGAGACTGAGAGACTGAGAACCTGAGATCCTGAGGCACTGAGACCCTGAGATACTGAGACAGTGAGACACTGAGACCCTGAGACACAGAGACACTGAGACACGGAGACACTGAGGCACTGAGGCACTGAGACACGGAGAAACTGAGAGACTGAGACCCAGAGACACTGAGACCCTGAGACCCTGAGACACTGAGACCCTGTGACCCTGAGACCCTGAGACAGTGAGAGACTGAGAGACACTGAGACCCTGAGACACTGAGGCCCTGATACACTGAGACCCTGAGACACTGAAACACTGAGACACTGAGACACTGAGAGAATGAGACTGAGAGACTGATACACAGAAAGACTGAGAGACTGAGACACTGTGACCCTGAGACACTGAGACACTGAGACCCTGAGACAGGCAAACACTGAGACACTGAGAGAATGAGACTGAGAGAATGATACACAGAAAGACTGAGAGACTGAGAGACTTAGCGACTGAGAGACTGAGAGATGGAGAGACTGAGACACTGGGACCCTGAGACACTGAGACCCTGAGACACTGAGACCCTGCGACCCTGAGACCCTGAGACCCTGATACAATGAGACACTGAAACACTGAGACCCTGAGAGCCTGAGACACTGAGACCCTGATACACTGAGAGACTGAGATCCTGAGACAATGAGACCCTGAGACAATGAGACACTGAGACACTGAGACCCTGAGAGCCTGAGACACTGAGACCCTTAGACACTGAGACACTGAGAACCTGAGACACTGAGTCACTGAGAGACTGATACAATGAGAGAATGGGAGACTGAGAGACTGAGACCCAGAGACCCTGAGGCACTGAGAGACTGAGAGAATGAGGGCATGAGAGACTAAGGCACTGAGACCCTGAGACCCTGAGACACTGAGACACTGAGACCCTGAGACACTGAGAGACTGAGAGACTGATACACTGAGAGACTGAGCGACTGAGTGACTGAGATACTGAGAGACTGAGAGACTGAGACACTGAGACACTGAGACACTGTGAACCTGAGACACTGATAACCTGAGACCCTGAGACACTGAGGCACTGAGACACTGAGACCCTGAAACACTGAGACACTGAGACACTGAGGCACTGAGACTCTGAGACACTGAGACCCTGAGACCCAGAGATCCTGAGACACTGAGACACTGAGACACTGAGAGACTGAGACACTGAGACACTGATACACAGAAAGACTGAGAGACTGAGACAATGAGACACTGATACACTGAGACCTGAGACACTGAGACCCTGAGACCCTGAGACACTGAGACCTGAGACACTGAGACCCTGAGACCCTGAGACCCTGAGACCCTGAGACCCTGAGACACTGAGACACTGAGACCCTGAAACACAGAGACACTGAGACCCTGAGACACTGAGACCCTGAGACACTGAGACCCTGAGACCATGAGACACTGAGACACTGAGGCACTGAGGCACTGAGAGACTGAGACCCAGAGAACCTGAGGCACTGAGAGACTGAGAGAATGAGGGCATGAGAGACTAAGGCACTGAGACCCTGAGACCCTGAGACCCCGAGACACTGAGACACTGAGACCCTGAAACACAGAGACACTGAGACACTGAGACCCTGAGACACTGAGACCCTGAGACACTGAGACCCTGAGACCATGAGACACTGAGACTCTGAGGCACTGAGACACTGAGACCCTGAGACCCAGAGAGCCTGAGACACTGAGACACAGAGAGAATGAGACTGAGAGACTGAGCGACTGAGAGACTGAGAGACTGAGACACTGAGAAACTGAGACACTGAGAGAATGAGACTGAGAGACTGATACACAGAAAGACTGAGAGACTGAGCGACTGAGAGACTGAGAGACGGAGAGACTGAGACACTGAGGCCCCTTGACACTGAAACCCTGAGACATTGAGACACTGAGAGAATGAGACTGAGAGACTGATACACAGAAAGACTGAGAGACTGAGAGACTGAGAGACTGAGAGACTGAGAGACTGAAAGACTGAGACCCTGAGACACTGAGACCCTGAGACCCTGAGACACTGAGACACTGAGACAATGAGACACTGAGACGCTGAGACCCAGAGACACTGAGACCCTGAGAGACTGAGACACTGAGACCCTGAGAGACAGAGAGACTGAGAGACTGAGAGACTGAGACGCTGAGAGACTGAGACCCTGAGACCCTGAGACTCTGAGACCCTGAGACCCTAAGACCTTGAGACCCTGAGACACTTTGACCCTGAGACACTGAGATGCTGAATCCCTGAGACCCTGAGACACTGAGACACTGAGACACTGAGAGACTGAGACCCAGAGACCCTGAGGCACTGAGACACTGAGAGACAGAGTGACTGAGAGAATAAGACCCTGAGACACTGAGACCCTGAGACACTGAGACACTGAGAGACTGTAACCCTGAGACCCTGAGACACAGAGACACTGAGACACTGAGACACGGAGACACTGAGGCACTGAGACACGGAGAAACTGAGAGACTGAGACCCAGAGACACTGAGACCCTGAGACGCTGAGACCCTGTGACCCTGAGACCCTGAGACAGTGAGAGACTGAGAGACACTGAGACCCTGAGACACTGAGACCCTGACACACTGAGACCCTGAGACACTGAAACACTGAGACACTGAGACACTGAGAGAATGAGACTGAGAGACTGATACACAGAAAGACTGAGAGACTGAGAGACTGAGACGCTGTGACCCTGAGACACTGAGACACTGAGGCCCCTTGAGACTGAAACCCTGAGACACTGAGACACTGAGAGACTGAGAGACTGAGAGACTGAAAGACTGAGACCCTGAGACACTGAGACTCTGAGACCCTGAGACACTGAGACACTGAGACACTGAGACGCTGAGTCCCAGAGACACTGAGACACTGAGACCCTGAGAGACTGAGACACTGAGAGAATGAGACTGAGAGACTGATACACAGAAAGACTGAGAGACTGAGACACTGTGACCCTGAGACACTGAGACACTGAGACCCTGAGACAGGCAAACACTGAGACACTGAGAGAATGAGACTGAGAGAATGATACACAGAAAGACTGAGAGACTGAGAGACTTAGCGACTGAGAGACTGAGAGATGGAGAGACTGAGACACTGGGACCCTGAGACACTGAGACCCTGAGACACTGAGACCCTGCGACCCTGAGACCCTGAGACCCTGATACAATGAGACACTGAAACACTGAGACCCTGAGAGCCTGAGACACTGAGACCCTGATACACTGAGAGACTGAGATCCTGAGACAATGAGACCCTGAGACAATGAGACACTGAGACACTGAGACCCTGAGAGCCTGAGACACTGAGACCCTTAGACACTGAGACACTGAGAACCTGAGACACTGAGTCACTGAGAGACTGATACAATGAGAGAATGGGAGACTGAGAGACTGAGACCCAGAGACCCTGAGGCACTGAGAGACTGAGAGAATGAGGGCATGAGAGACTAAGGCACTGAGACCCTGAGACCCTGAGACACTGAGACACTGAGACCCTGAGACACTGAGAGACTGAGAGACTGATACACTGAGAGACTGAGCGACTGAGTGACTGAGATACTGAGAGACTGAGAGACTGAGACACTGAGACACTGAGACACTGTGAACCTGAGACACTGATAACCTGAGACCCTGAGACACTGAGGCACTGAGACACTGAGACCCTGAAACACTGAGACACTGAGACACTGAGGCACTGAGACTCTGAGACACTGAGACCCTGAGACCCAGAGATCCTGAGACACTGAGACACTGAGACCCTGAGAGACTGAGACACTGAGACCCTGAGAGACAGAGAGACTGAGAGACTGAGAGACTGAGACGCTGAGAGACTGAGACCCTGAGACCCTGAGACTCTGAGACCCTGAGATCCTAAGACCTTGAGACCCTGAGACACTTTGACCCTGAGACACTGAGATGCTGAATCCCTGAGACCCTGAGACACTGAGACACTGAGACACTGAGAGACTGAGACCCAGAGACCCTGAGGCACTGAGACACTGAGAGACAGAGTGACTGAGAGAATAAGACCCTGAGACACTGAGACCCTGAGACACTGAGACACTGAGAGACTGTAACCCTGAGACCCTGAGACACAGAGACACTGAGACACTGAGACACGGAGACACTGAGGCACTGAGACACGGAGAAACTGAGAGACTGAGACCCAGAGACACTGAGACCCTGAGACGCTGAGACCCTGTGACCCTGAGACCCTGAGACAGTGAGAGACTGAGAGACACTGAGACCCTGAGACACTGAGACCCTGACACACTGAGACCCTGAGACACTGAAACACTGAGACACTGAGACACTGAGAGAATGAGACTGAGAGACTGAGAGACTGAGACACTGTGACCCTGAGACACTGAGACACTGAGACCCTGAGACACGCAAACACTGAGACACTGAGAGAATGAGACTGAGAGACTGATACACAGAAAGACTGAGAGACTGAGAGACTTAGCGACTGAGAGACTGAGAGATGGAGAGACTGAGACACTGGGACCCTGAGACACTGGGACCCTGAGACACTGAGACACTGAGACCCTGCGACCCTGAGACCGTGAGACACTGAGACCCTGAGACAATGAGACACTGAGACACTGAGACCCTGAGAGCCTGAGACACTGAGACCCTGAGTCACTGAGACACTGAGACCCTGAGACCCTGAGACACTGAGACCCTGAGACAATGAGACACTGAGACACTGAGACCCTGAGAGCCTGAGACACTGAGACCCTGAGACACTGAGACACTGAGACACTGAGACCCTGAGACACTGAGACACTGAGACACTGAGAGACTGATACACTGAGAGACTGAGAGACTGAGACTCTGAGACCCTGAGTCCCTGAGACCCTGGGACACTGAGAACCTGAGACACTGAGAGACTGAGACACCGAGGCACTGAGACCCTGAGACACTGAGAACCTGAGACACTGAGAGACTGAGAGACTGAGACAATGAGACACTGAGGCACTGAGACACTGAGAGACAGAGTGACTGAGAGAATAAGACCCTGAGACACTGAGACCCTGAGACCCTGAGACACTGAGAGACTGTAACCATGAGACCCTGAGACACAGAGACACTGAGACACTGAGACACTGAGACACGGAGACACTGAGGCACTGAGACACGGAGAAACTGAGAGACTGAGACCCAGAGACACTGAGACCCTGAGACACTGAGACACTGAGACCCTGTGACCCTGAGACTCTGAGACAGTGAGAGACTGAGAGACACTGAGACCCTGAGACACTGAGACCCTGACACACTGAGACCCTGAGACACAGAAACACTGAGACACTGAGACACTGAGAGAATGAGACTGAGAGACTGATACACAGAAAGACTGAGAGACTGAGAGACTGAGATGCTGTGACCCTGAGACACTGAGACACTGAGGCCCCTTGAGACTGAAACCCTGAGACACTGAGACACTGAGAGACTGAGAGACTGAGAGACTGAAAGACTGAGACCCTGAGACACTAAGACTCTGAGACCCTGAGACACTGAGACACTGAGACACTGAGACGCTGAGTCCCAGAGACACTGAGACACTGAGACCCTGAGAGACTGAGACACTGAGACCCTGAGACACAGAGAGACTGAGAGACTGAGACGCTGAGAGACTGAGACCCGAAGTCCCTAAGGTCTGAGACCCTGAGACACTTTGACCCTGAGACACTGAGTCGCTGAATCCCTGAGATCCTGAGACCCTGAGACACTGAGACACTGAGAGACTGAGACCCAGAGACCCTGAGGCACTGAGACACTGAGAGACAGAGTGACTGAGAGAATAAGACCCTGAGACACTGAGACCCTGAGACCCTGAGACACTGAGACACTGAGAGACTGTAACCCTGAGACCCTGAGACACAGAGACACTGAGACACGGTGACACTGAGGCACTGAGACACGAAGAAACTGAGAGACTGAGACCCAGAGACACTGAGACCCTGAGACCCTGAGACCCTGAGACAGTGAGAGACTGAGAGACACTGAGACCCAGAGACACTGAGACCCTGAGACACTGAGACACTGAGACCCTGTGACCCTGAGACTCTGAGACAGTGAGAGACTGAGAGACACTGAGACCCTGAGACACTGAGACCCTGACACACTGAGACCCTGAGACACAGAAACACTGAGACACTGAGACACTGAGAGAATGAGACTGAGAGACTGATACACAGAAAGACTGAGAGACTGAGAGACTGAGACGCTGTGACCCTGAGACACTGAGACACTGAGGCCCCTTGAGACTGAAACCCTGAGACACTGAGACACTGAGAGACTGAGAGACTGAGAGACTGAAAGACTGAGACCCTGAGACACTGAGACTCTGAGACCCTGAGACACTGAGACACTGAGACACTGAGACGCTGAGTCCCAGAGACACTGAGACACTGAGACCCTGAGAGACTGAGACACTGAGACCCTGAGACACAGAGAGACTGAGAGACTGAGACGCTGAGAGACTGAGACCCGAAGACCCTAAGGTTTGAGACCCTGAGACACTTTGACCCTGAGACACTGAGTCGCTGAATCCCTGAGATCCTGAGACCCTGAGACACTGAGACACTGAGAGACTGAGACCCAGAGACCCTGAGGCACTGAGACACTGAGAGACAGAGTGACTGAGAGAATAAGACCCTGAGACACTGAGACCCTGAGACCCTGAGACACTGAGACACTGAGAGACTGTAACCCTGAGACCCTGAGACACAGAGACACTGAGACACGGTGACACTGAGGCACTGAGACACGGAGAAACTGAGAGACTGAGACCCAGAGACACTGAGACCCTGAGACCCTGAGACACTGAGACCCTGTGACCCTGAGACCCTGAGACAGTGAGAGACTGAGAGACACTGAGACCCTGAGACACTGAGACCCTGAGACACTGAGACCCTGACACACTGAGACCCTGAGACACTGAAACACTGAGACACTGGGACACTGAGAGAATGAGACTGAGAGACTGATACACAGAAAGACTGAGAGACTGAGAGACTGAGACACTGTGACCCTGGGACACTGAGACACTGAGACCCTGAGACATGCAAACACTGAGACACTGAGAGGATGAGACTGAGAGACTGATACACAGAAAGACTGAGAGACTTAGCGACTGAGAGACTGAGAGATGGAGAGACTGAGACACTGGGACCCTGAGACACTGAGACCCTGAGACACTGAGACACTGAGACACTGAGACCCTGCGACCCTGAGACCCTGAGACACTGAGACCCTGAGAAAATGAGACACTGAGACACTGAGACCCTGAGAGCCTGAGACACTGAGACCCTGAGACACTGAGACACTGAGACCCTGAGACCTTGAGACACTGAGACACCGAGAGACTGAGAGACTGATACACTGAGAGACTGAGAGACTGAGAGACTGAGACTCTGAGACCCTGAGTCCCTGAGACCCTGGGACACTGAGAACCTGAGACACTGAGAGACTGTGACACTGAGGCACTGAGACCCTGAGACACTGAGAACCTGAGACACTGAGGAACTGAGAGACTGATACAATGAGTGAATGAGAGACTGAGAGACTGAGAACCTGAGATCCTGAGGCACTGAGACCCTGAGATACTGAGACAGTGAGACACTGAGACCCTGAGACACAGAGACACTGAGACACGGAGACACTGAGGCACTGAGGCACTGAGACACGGAGAAACTGAGAGACTGAGACCCAGAGACACTGAGACCCTGAGACCCTGAGACACTGAGACCCTGTGACCCTGAGACCCTGAGACAGTGAGAGACTGAGAGACACTGAGACCCTGAGACACTGAGGCCCTGATACACTGAGACCCTGAGACACTGAAACACTGAGACACTGAGACACTGAGAGAATGAGACTGAGAGACTGATACACAGAAAGACTGAGAGACTGAGACACTGTGACCCTGAGACACTGAGACACTGAGACCCTGAGACAGGCAAACACTGAGACACTGAGAGAATGAGACTGAGAGAATGATACACAGAAAGACTGAGAGACTGAGAGACTTAGCGACTGAGAGACTGAGAGATGGAGAGACTGAGACACTGGGACCCTGAGACACTGAGACCCTGAGACACTGAGACCCTGCGACCCTGAGACCCTGAGACCCTGATACAATGAGACACTGAAACACTGAGACCCTGAGAGCCTGAGACACTGAGACCCTGATACACTGAGAGACTGAGATCCTGAGACAATGAGACCCTGAGACAATGAGACACTGAGACACTGAGACCCTGAGAGCCTGAGACACTGAGACCCTTAGACACTGAGACACTGAGAACCTGAGACACTGAGTCACTGAGAGACTGATACAATGAGAGAATGGGAGACTGAGAGACTGAGACCCAGAGACCCTGAGGCACTGAGAGACTGAGAGAATGAGGGCATGAGAGACTAAGGCACTGAGACCCTGAGACCCTGAGACACTGAGACACTGAGACCCTGAGACACTGAGAGACTGAGAGACTGATACACTGAGAGACTGAGCGACTGAGTGACTGAGATACTGAGAGACTGAGAGACTGAGACACTGAGACACTGAGACACTGTGAACCTGAGACACTGATAACCTGAGACCCTGAGACACTGAGGCACTGAGACACTGAGACCCTGAAACACTGAGACACTGAGACACTGAGGCACTGAGACTCTGAGACACTGAGACCCTGAGACCCAGAGATCCTGAGACACTGAGACACTGAGAGACTGAGACACTGAGACACTGATACACAGAAAGACTGAGAGACTGAGACAATGAGACACTGATACACTGAGACCTGAGACACTGAGACCCTGAGACCCTGAGACACTGAGACCTGAGACACTGAGACCCTGAGACCCTGAGACCCTGAGACCCTGAGACACTGAGACACTGAGACCCTGAAACACAGAGACACTGAGACACTGAGACCCTGAGACACTGAGACCCTGAGACACTGAGACCCTGAGACCATGAGACACTGAGACACTGAGGCACTGAGGCACTGAGAGACTGAGACCCAGAGAACCTGAGGCACTGAGAGACTGAGAGAATGAGGGCATGAGAGACTAAGGCACTGAGACCCTGAGACCCTGAGACCCCGAGACACTGAGACACTGAGACCCTGAAACACAGAGACACTGAGACACTGAGACCCTGAGACACTGAGACCCTGAGACACTGAGACCCTGAGACCATGAGACACTGAGACTCTGAGGCACTGAGACACTGAGACACTGAGACCCTGAGACCCAGAGAGCCTGAGACACTGAGACACAGAGAGAATGAGACTGAGAGACTGAGCGACTGAGAGACTGAGAGACTGAGACACTGAGAAACTGAGACACTGAGAGAATGAGACTGAGAGACTGATACACAGAAAGACTGAGAGACTGAGCGACTGAGAGACTGAGAGACGGAGAGACTGAGACACTGAGGCCCCTTGACACTGAAACCCTGAGACATTGAGACACTGAGAGAATGAGACTGAGAGACTGATACACAGAAAGACTGAGAGACTGAGAGACTGAGAGACTGAGAGACTGAGAGACTGAAAGACTGAGACCCTGAGACACTGAGACCCTGAGACCCTGAGACACTGAGACACTGAGACAATGAGACACTGAGACGCTGAGACCCAGAGACACTGAGACCCTGAGAGACTGAGACACTGAGACCCTGAGAGACAGAGAGACTGAGAGACTGAGAGACTGAGACGCTGAGAGACTGAGACCCTGAGACCCTGAGACTCTGAGACCCTGAGACCCTAAGACCTTGAGATCCTGAGACACTTTGACCCTGAGACACTGAGATGCTGAATCCCTGAGACCCTGAGACACTGAGACACTGAGAGACTGAGACCCAGAGACCCTGAGGCACTGAGACACTGAGAGACAGAGTGACTGAGAGAATAAGACCCTGAGACACTGAGACCCTGAGACACTGAGACACTGAGAGACTGTAACCCTGAGACCCTGAGACACAGAGACACTGAGACACTGAGACACGGAGACACTGAGGCACTGAGACACGGAGAAACTGAGAGACTGAGACCCAGAGACACTGAGACCCTGAGACGCTGAGACCCTGTGACCCTGAGACCCTGAGACAGTGAGAGACTGAGAGACACTGAGACCCTGAGACACTGAGACCCTGACACACTGAGACCCTGAGACACTGAAACACTGAGACACTGAGACACTGAGAGAATGAGACTGAGAGACTGAGAGACTGAGACACTGTGACCCTGAGACACTGAGACACTGAGACCCTGAGACACGCAAACACTGAGACACTGAGAGAATGAGACTGAGAGACTGATACACAGAAAGACTGAGAGACTGAGAGACTTAGCGACTGAGAGACTGAGAGATGGAGAGACTGAGACACTGGGACCCTGAGACACTGGGACCCTGAGACACTGAGACACTGAGACCCTGCGACCCTGAGACCGTGAGACACTGAGACCCTGAGACAATGAGACACTGAGACACTGAGACCCTGAGAGCCTGAGACACTGAGACCCTGAGTCACTGAGACACTGAGACCCTGAGACCCTGAGACACTGAGACCCTGAGACAATGAGACACTGAGACACTGAGACCCTGAGAGCCTGAGACACTGAGACCCTGAGACACTGAGACACTGAGACACTGAGACCCTGAGACACTGAGACACTGAGACACTGAGAGACTGATACACTGAGAGACTGAGAGACTGAGACTCTGAGACCCTGAGTCCCTGAGACCCTGGGACACTGAGAACCTGAGACACTGAGAGACTGAGACACCGAGGCACTGAGACCCTGAGACACTGAGAACCTGAGACACTGAGAGACTGAGAGACTGATACAATGAGTGAATGAGAGACTGAGAGACTGAGACCCTGAGACAATGAGACACTGAGACACTGAGACACTGAGACACTGAGACCCTGAGATCCTGAGACACTGAAACACTGAGACACTGAGACCCTGAGACACTGAGACACTGAGAGACTGAGAGACTGAGAGACTGAGACCAGAGACCAAGAGACCCAGAGAGACTGAGGGCATGAGAGACTAAGGCCCTGAGATCCTGAGACGCTGAGACCCTGAGATCCTGAGACACTGAGACACTGAGACACTGAGACCCTGAGATACTGGGACATGAGACACTGAGACTCTGAGACCCTGAGACACAGTGACCCTGAGACACTGAGACCCAGTGAACCAGTGGCGCTGAGACCCAGAGACCCTGAAACACTGAGACTCTGAGACTCTGCGACACTGGGACCCAGAGACCCTGAGACACTGAGACCCTGAGACCCTGAGACAATGAGACACTGAGACATTGAGACCCTGAGACCCTGAGACACTGAGACACTGGGACACTGAGACCCTGAGACCCTGAGACACTGAGAGACTGAGAGACTGAGACCCTGAGACCCTGAGACACTGAGACACTGAGACCCTGAGATCCTGAGACACTGTGAGACTGAGAGACTGAGACCCTGAGACCCTGAGACACTGAGACACTGAGATCCTGAGACCCTGAGACACTGAGACACTGTGACCCTGAGACCCTGCGATCCTGAGACACTGAGACACTGAGACCCTGAGACACTGAGACACTGAGACCCAGAGACCCTGAGACACTGAGACCCTGAGACACTGAGACACTGAGACACTGAAACCCTGAGACCCAGAGACACTGAGACACTGAGAGACTGAGAGACTGAGAGACTGAGACCCAGAGACCCTGAGACCCTGAGACACTGAGAGACTGAGAGACTGAGAGACTGAGACTCTGAGACCCTGAGACCCTGGGACACTGAGAGGCTGAGACACTGAGACCCAGAGACCCCGAGACACTGCGAACCTGAGAACCTGAGATCCTGAGACACTGAGACCCTGAGAGACTGAGAGACTGAGTCTCTGAGACCCTGAGACCCTGAGACACTGAGAGACTGAGAGACTGAGAGACTGAGAATCTGAGACCCTGAGACCCTGGGACACTGAGAGACTGCGAGACTGAGACTCTGAGACCCTGAGACCCTGAGACCCTGAGACACTGAGAGACTGAGAGACTGAGACCCAGAGAACCTGAGAGACTGTGAGACTGAGACCCTGAAACCCTGTGACACAGAGACCCGGAGACCCTGAGACACTGAGACCCTGAGACACTGAGACCCTGAGTCACTGAGACACGGAGGCACTGAGACCCTGAGACACTGAGAACCTGAGACACTGAGAGACTGAGAGACTGAGAGACTGAGACTCTGAGACCCTGAGTCCCTGAGACCCTGGGACACTGAGAACCTGAGACACTGAGAGACTGAGACACTGAGGCACTGAGACCCTGAGACACTGAGAACCTGAGACACTGAGAGACTGATACAATGAGTGAATGAGAGACTGAGAGACTGAGACCCTGAGATCCTGAGGCACTGAGACCCTGAGATACTGAGACAGTGAGACACTGAGACCCTGAGACACAGAGACACTGAGACACTGAGACACGGAGACACTGAGGCACTGAGACACGAGAAACTGAGAGACTGAGAGACTGAGACCCAGAGACACTGAAACACTGAGACACTGTGACCCTGAGACAGTGAGAGACTGAGAGACACTGAGACCCTGAGACACTGAGACCCTGACACACTGAGACCCTGAGACACTGAAACACTAAGACACTGTGACCCTGAGACACTGAGACACTGAGACCCTGAGACACGCAAACACTGAGACACTGAGAGAATGAGACTGAGAGACTGATACACAGAAAGACTGAGAGACTGAGAGACTTAGCGACTGAGAGACTGAGAGATGGAGAGACTGAGACACTGGGACCCTGAGACACTGAGACCCTGAGACACTGAGACACTGAGACCCTGCCACCCTGAGACCCTGAGACACTGAGACCCTGAGACAATGAGACACTGAGACACTGAGACCCTGCGAGCCTGAGACACTGAGACACTGAGACCCTGAGACACTGAGACAATGAGACACTGAGACACTGAGACCCTGAGAGCCTGAGACACTGAGACACTGAGACCCGGAGACACTGAGACACTGAGACCCTGAGACACTTAGACCCTGAGACACTGAGACACTGAGACACTGAGACACTGAGACCCTGAGACACTGAGACACCGAGAGACTGAGAGACTGATACACTGAGAGACTGAGAGACTGAGAGACTGAGACTCTGAGACCCTGAGTCCCTGAGACCCTGGGACACTGAGAACCTGAGACACTGAGAGACTGAGACACTGAGGCACTGAGACCCTGAGACACTGAGAACCTGAGTCACTGAGGAACTGAGACACTGAGAGAATGAGACTGAGAGACTGATACACAGAAAGACTGAGAGACTGAGAGACTGAGACACTGTGACCCTGAGACACTGAGAGACTGAGACCCTGAGACCCTGAGACACTGAGACCCTGAGACAATGAGACACTGAGACACTGAGACCCTGGGAGCCTGAGACACTGAGACCCTTCGACACTGAGAACCTGAGACACTGAGTCACTGAGAGACTGAGAGACTGATACAATGAGAGAATGAGAGACTGAGAGACTGAGACCCAGAGACCCTGAGGCACTGAGAGACTGAGAGAATGAGGGCATGAGAGACTAAGGCACTGAGACCCTGAGACCCTGAGACACTGAGACAATGAGACCATGAGACACTGAGAGACTGAGAGACTGATACACTGAGAGACTGAGCGACTGAGTGACTGAGATACTGAGAGACTGAGAGACTGAGAGACTGAGACACTGAGACACTGAGACACTGTGAACCTGAGACATTGAGAACCTGAGACCCTGAGACACTGAGACCCTGAAACACTGAGACACTGAGACACTGAGGCACTGAGACACTGAGACACTGAGACCCTGAGACCCAGAGAGCCTGAGACACTGAGACACTGAGAGACTGAGACACTGAGACACTGATACACAGAAAGACTGAGAGACTGAGACAATGAGACACTGAGACACTGAGACCTGAAACACTGAGACCCTGAGACCCTGAGACACTGAGACCTGAGACACTGAGACCCTGAGACCCTGAGACCCTGAGACCCTGAGACACTGAGACACTGAGACACTGAGACACTGAGACCCTGAAACACAGAGACACTGAGACACTGAGACCCTGAGACACTGAGACCCTGAGACACTGAGACCCTGAGACCACGAGAGACTGAGACACTGAGGCACTGAGGCACTGAGACACTGAGACACTGAGACCCTGAGACCCAGAGAGCCTGAGACACTGATACACAGAGAGAATGAGACTGAGAGACTGAGCGACTGAGAGACTGAGAGACTGAGACACTGAGAAACTGAGACACTGAGACACTGAGAGAATGAGACTGAGAGACTGATACACAGAAAGACTGAGAGACTGAGCGACTGAGAGACTGAGAGACGGAGAGACTGAGACACTGAGGCCCCTTGACACTGAAACCCTGAGACACTGAGACACTGAGAGAATGAGACTGAGAGACTGATACACAGAAAGACTGAGAGACTGAGAGACTGAGAGACTGAGAGACTGAAAGAGTGAGACCCTGAGACACTGAGACCCTGAGACTCTGAGACACTGAGACACTGAGACGCTGAGACCCAGAGACACTGAGACCCTGAGAGACTGAGACACTGAGACCCTGAGAGACAGAGAGACTGAGAGACTGAGAGACTGAGACGCTGAGAGACTGAGACCCTGAGATACTGAGACTCTGAGACCCTGAGACCCTAAGACCTTGAGACCCTGAGACACTTTGACCCTGAGACACTGAGACGCTGAATCCCTGAGACCCTGAGACCCTGAGACACTGAGACACTGAGACCCAGAGACCCTGAGGCACTGAGACACTGAGAGACAGAGTGACTGAGAGAATAAGACCCTGAGACACTGAGACCCTGAGACCCTGAGACACTGAGAGACTGTAACCATGAGACCCTGAGACACAGAGACACTGAGACACTGAGACACTGAGACACGGAGACACTGAGGCACTGAGACACGGAGAAACTGAGAGACTGAGACCCAGAGACACTGAGACCCTGAGACACTGAGACACTGAGACCCTGTGACCCTGAGACTCTGAGACAGTGAGAGACTGAGAGACACTGAGACCCTGAGACACTGAGACCCTGACACACTGAGACCCTGAGACACAGAAACACTGAGACACTGAGAGAATGAGACTGAGAGACTGATACACAGAAAGACTGAGAGACTGAGAGACTGAGACGCTGTGACCCTGAGACACTGAGACACTGAGGCCCCTTGAGACTGAAACCCTGAGACACTGAGACACTGAGAGACTGAGAGACTGAGAGACTGAAAGACTGAGACCCTGAGACACTGTGACTCTGAGACCCTGAGACACTGAGACACTGAGACACTGAGACGCTGAGTCCCAGAGACACTGAGACACTGAGACCCTGAGAGACTGAGACACTGAGACCCTGAGACACAGAGAGACTGAGAGACTGAGACGCTGAGAGACTGAGACCCGAAGACCCTAAGGTCTGAGACCCTGAGACACTTTGACCCTGAGACACTGAGTCGCTGAATCCCTGAGATCCTGAGACCCTGAGACACTGAGACACTGAGAGACTGAGACCCAGAGACCCTGAGGCACTGAGACACTGAGAGACAGAGTGACTGAGAGAATAAGACCCTGAGACACTGAGACCCTGAGACCCTGAGACACTGAGACACTGAGAGACTGTAACCCTGAGACCCTGAGACACAGAGACACTGAGACACGGTGACACTGAGGCACTGAGACACGAAGAAACTGAGAGACTGAGACCCAGAGACACTGAGACCCTGAGACCCTGAGACCCTGAGACAGTGAGAGACTGAGAGACACTGAGACCCAGAGACACTGAGACCCTGAGACACTGAGACACTGAGACCCTGTGACCCTGAGACTCTGAGACAGTGAGAGACTGAGAGACACTGAGACCCTGAGACACTGAGACCCTGACACACTGAGACCCTGAGACACAGAAACACTGAGACACTGAGACACTGAGAGAATGAGACTGAGAGACTGATACACAGAAAGACTGAGAGACTGAGAGACTGAGACGCTGTGACCCTGAGACACTGAGACACTGAGGCCCCTTGAGACTGAAACCCTGAGACACTGAGACACTGAGAGACTGAGAGACTGAGAGACTGAAAGACTGAGACCCTGAGACACTGAGACTCTGAGACCCTGAGACACTGAGACACTGAGACACTGAGACGCTGAGTCCCAGAGACACTGAGACACTGAGACCCTGAGAGACTGAGACACTGAGACCCTGAGACACAGAGAGACTGAGAGACTGAGACGCTGAGAGACTGAGACCCGAAGACCCTAAGGTCTGAGACCCTGAGACACTTTGACCCTGAGACACTGAGTCGCTGAATCCCTGAGATCCTGAGACCCTGAGACACTGAGACACTGAGAGACTGAGACCCAGAGACCCTGAGGCACTGAGACACTGAGAGACAGAGTGACTGAGAGAATAAGACCCTGAGACACTGAGACCCTGAGACCCTGAGACACTGAGACACTGAGAGACTGTAACCCTGAGACCCTGAGACACAGAGACACTGAGACACGGTGACACTGAGGCACTGAGACACGGAGAAACTGAGAGACTGAGACCCAGAGACACTGAGACCCTGAGACCCTGAGACACTGAGACCCTGTGACCCTGAGACCCTGAGACAGTGAGAGACTGAGAGACACTGAGACCCTGAGACACTGAGACCCTGAGACACTGAGACCCTGACACACTGAGACCCTGAGACACTGAAACACTGAGACACTGGGACACTGAGAGAATGAGACTGAGAGACTGATACACAGAAAGACTGAGAGACTGAGAGACTGAGACACTGTGACCCTGGGACACTGAGACACTGAGACCCTGAGACACGCAAACACTGAGACACTGAGAGGATGAGACTGAGAGACTGATACACAGAAAGACTGAGAGACTTAGCGACTGAGAGACTGAGAGATGGAGAGACTGAGACACTGGGACCCTGAGACACTGAGACCCTGAGACACTGAGACACTGAGACACTGAGACCCTGCGACCCTGAGACCCTGAGACACTGAGACCCTGAGAAAATGAGACACTGAGACACTGAGACCCTGAGAGCCTGAGACACTGAGACCCTGAGACACTGAGACACTGAGACCCTGAGACCTTGAGACACTGAGACACCGAGAGACTGAGAGACTGATACACTGAGAGACTGAGAGACTGAGAGACTGAGACTCTGAGACCCTGAGTCCCTGAGACCCTGGGACACTGAGAACCTGAGACACTGAGAGACTGTGACACTGAGGCACTGAGACCCTGAGACACTGAGAACCTGAGACACTGAGGAACTGAGAGACTGATACAATGAGTGAATGAGAGACTGAGAGACTGAGAACCTGAGATCCTGAGGCACTGAGACCCTGAGATACTGAGACAGTGAGACACTGAGACCCTGAGACACAGAGACACTGAGACACGGAGACACTGAGGCACTGAGGCACTGAGACACGGAGAAACTGAGAGACTGAGACCCAGAGACACTGAGACCCTGAGACCCTGAGACACTGAGACCCTGTGACCCTGAGACCCTGAGACAGTGAGAGACTGAGAGACACTGAGACCCTGAGACACTGAGGCCCTGATACACTGAGACCCTGAGACACTGAAACACTGAGACACTGAGACACTGAGAGAATGAGACTGAGAGACTGATACACAGAAAGACTGAGAGACTGAGACACTGTGACCCTGAGACACTGAGACACTGAGACCCTGAGACAGGCAAACACTGAGACACTGAGAGAATGAGACTGAGAGAATGATACACAGAAAGACTGAGAGACTGAGAGACTTAGCGACTGAGAGACTGAGAGATGGAGAGACTGAGACACTGGGACCCTGAGACACTGAGACCCTGAGACACTGAGACCCTGCGACCCTGAGACCCTGAGACCCTGATACAATGAGACACTGAAACACTGAGACCCTGAGAGCCTGAGACACTGAGACCCTGATACACTGAGAGACTGAGATCCTGAGACAATGAGACCCTGAGACAATGAGACGCTGAGACACTGAGACCCTGAGAGCCTGAGACACTGAGACCCTTAGACACTGAGACACTGAGAACCTGAGACACTGAGTCACTGAGAGACTGATACAATGAGAGAATGGGAGACTGAGAGACTGAGACCCAGAGACCCTGAGGCACTGAGAGACTGAGAGAATGAGGGCATGAGAGACTAAGGCACTGAGACCCTGAGACCCTGAGACACTGAGACACTGAGACCCTGAGACACTGAGAGACTGAGAGACTGATACACTGAGAGACTGAGCGACTGAGTGACTGAGATACTGAGAGACTGAGAGACTGAGACACTGAGACACTGAGACACTGTGAACCTGAGACACTGATAACCTGAGACCCTGAGACACTGAGGCACTGAGACACTGAGACCCTGAAACACTGAGACACTGAGACACTGAGGCACTGAGACTCTGAGACACTGAGACCCTGAGACCCAGAGATCCTGAGACACTGAGACACTGAGACACTGAGAGACTGAGACACTGAGACACTGATACACAGAAAGACTGAGAGACTGAGACAATGAGACACTGATACACTGAGACCTGAGACACTGAGACCCTGAGACCCTGAGACACTGAGACCTGAGACACTGAGACCCTGAGACCCTGAGACCCTGAGACCCTGAGACACTGAGACACTGAGACCCTGAAACACAGAGACACTGAGACACTGAGACCCTGAGACACTGAGACCCTGAGACACTGAGACCCTGAGACCATGAGACACTGAGACACTGAGGCACTGAGGCACTGAGAGACTGAGACCCAGAGAACCTGAGGCACTGAGAGACTGAGAGAATGAGGGCATGAGAGACTAAGGCACTGAGACCCTGAGACCCTGAGACACTGAGACACTGAGACACTGAGAGACTGAGAGACTGATACACTGAGAGACTGAGCGACTGAGTGACTGAGATACTGAGAGACTGAGAGACTGAGAGACTGAGACACTGAGACACTGTGAACCTGAGACACTGATAACCTGAGACCCTGAGACACTGAGGCACTGAGACACTGAGACCCTGAAACTCTGAGACACTGAGACACTGAGACACTGAGGCTCTGAGACACTGAGACCCTGAGACCCAGAGAGCCTGAGACACTGAGACACTGAGGCACTGAGAGACTGAGACACTGAGACACTGATACACAGAAAGACTGAGAGACTGAGACAATGAGACACTGAGACACTGAGACCTGAGACACTGAGACCCTGAGACCCTGAGACACTGAGACCTGAGACACTGAGACCCTGAGACCCTGAGACCCCGAGACACTGAGACACTGAGACCCTGAAACACAGAGACACTGAGACACTGAGACCCTGAGACACTGAGACCCTGAGACACTGAGACCCTGAGACCATGAGACACTGAGACTCTGAGGCACTGAGACACTGAGACACTGAGACCCTGAGACCCAGAGAGCCTGAGACACTGAGACACAGAGAGAATGAGACTGAGAGACTGAGCGACTGAGAGACTGAGAGACTGAGACACTGAGAAACTGAGACACTGAGAGAATGAGACTGAGAGACTGATACACAGAAAGACTGAGAGACTGAGCGACTGAGAGACTGAGAGACGGAGAGACTGAGACACTGAGGCCCCTTGACACTGAAACCCTGAGACATTGAGACACTGAGAGAATGAGACTGAGAGACTGATACACAGAAAGACTGAGAGACTGAGAGACTGAGAGACTGAGAGACTGAAAGACTGAGACCCTGAGACACTGAGACCCTGAGACACTGAGACACTGAGACACTGAGACAATGAGACACTGAGACGCTGAGACCCAGAGACACTGAGACCCTGAGAGACTGAGACACTGAGACCCTGAGAGACAGAGAGACTGAGAGACTGAGAGACTGAGACGCTGAGAGACTGAGACCCTGAGACCCTGAGACTCTGAGACCCTGAGACCCTAAGACCTTGAGACCCTGAGACACTTTGACCCTGAGACACTGAGATGCTGAATCCCTGAGACCCTGAGACACTGAGACACTGAGAGACTGAGACCCAGAGACCCTGAGGCACTGAGACACTGAGAGACAGAGTGACTGAGAGAATAAGACCCTGAGACACTGAGACCCTGAGACACTGAGACACTGAGAGACTGTAACCCTGAGACCCTGAGACACAGAGACACTGAGACACTGAGACACGGAGACACTGAGGCACTGAGACACGGAGAAACTGAGAGACTGAGACCCAGAGACACTGAGACCCTGAGACGCTGAAACCCTGTGACCCTGAGACCCTGAGACAGTGAGAGACTGAGAGACACTGAGACCCTGAGACACTGAGACCCTGACACACTGAGACCCTGAGACACTGAAACACTGAGACACTGAGACACTGAGAGAATGAGACTGAGAGACTGAGAGACTGAGACACTGTGACCCTGAGACACTGAGACACTGAGACCCTGAGACACGCAAACACTGAGACACTGAGAGAATGAGACTGAGAGACTGATACACAGAAAGACTGAGAGACTGAGAGACTTAGCGACTGAGAGACTGAGAGATGGAGAGACTGAGACACTGGGACCCTGAGACACTGGGACCCTGAGACACTGAGACACTGAGACCCTGCGACCCTGAGACCGTGAGACACTGAGACCCTGAGACAATGAGACACTGAGACACTGAGACCCTGAGAGCCTGAGACACTGAGACCCTGAGTCACTGAGACACTGAGACCCTGAGACCCTGAGACACTGAGACCCTGAGACAATGAGACACTGAGACACTGAGACCCTGAGAGCCTGAGACACTGAGACCCTGAGACACTGAGACACTGAGACACTGAGACCCTGAGACACTGAGACACTGAGACACTGAGAGACTGATACACTGAGAGACTGAGAGACTGAGAGACTGAGACTCTGAGACCCTGAGTCCCTGAGACCCTGGGACACTGAGAACCTGAGACACTGAGAGACTGAGACACCGAGGCACTGAGACCCTGAGACACTGAGAACCTGAGACACTGAGAGACTGAGAGACTGATACAATGAGTGAATGAGAGACTGAGAGACTGAGACCCTGAGACAATGAGACACTGAGACACTGAGACACTGAGACCCTGAGATCCTGAGACACTGAAACACTGAGACACTGAGACCCTGAGACACTGAGACACTGAGAGACTGAGAGACTGAGAGACTGAGACCAGAGACCAAGAGACCCAGAGAGACTGAGGGCATGAGAGACTAAGGCCCTGAGATCCTGAGACGCTGAGACCCTGAGATCCTGAGACACTGAGACACTGAGACCCTGAGATACTGGGACATGAGACACTGAGACTCTGAGACCCTGAGACACAGTGACCCTGAGACACTGAGACCCAGTGAACCAGTGGCGCTGAGACCCAGAGACCCTGAAACACTGAGACTCTGAGACTCTGCGACACTGGGACCCAGAGACCCTGAGACACTGAGACCCTGAGACCCTGAGACAATGAGACACTGAGACATTGAGACCCTGAGACCCTGAGACACTGAGACACTGGGACACTGAGACCCTGAGACCCTGAGACACTGAGAGACTGAGAGACTGAGACCCTGAGACCCTGAGACACTGAGACACTGAGACCCTGAGATCCTGAGACACTGTGAGACTGAGAGACTGAGACCCTGAGACCCTGAGACACTGAGACACTGAGATCCTGAGACCCTGAGACACTGAGACACTGTGACCCTGAGACCCTGCGATCCTGAGACACTGAGACACTGAGACCCTGAGACACTGAGACACTGAGACCCAGAGACCCTGAGACACTGAGACCCTGAGACACTGAGACACTGAGACACTGAAACCCTGAGACCCAGAGACACTGAGACACTGAGAGACTGAGAGACTGAGACCCAGAGACCCTGAGACCCTGAGACCCTGAGACACTGAGAGACTGAGAGACTGAGAGACTGAGACTCTGAGACCCTGAGACCCTGGGACACTGAGAGGCTGAGACACTGAGACCCAGAGACCCCGAGACACTGTGAACCTGAGAACCTGAGATCCTGAGACACTGAGACCCTGAGAGACTGAGAGACTGAGTCTCTGAGACCCTGAGACCCTGAGACACTGAGAGACTGAGAGACTGAGAGACTGAGAATCTGAGACCCTGAGACCCTGGGACACTGAGAGACTGCGAGACTGAGACTCTGAGACCCTGAGACCCTGAGACCCTGAGACACTGAGAGACTGAGAGACTGAGACCCAGAGAACCTGAGAGACTGTGAGACTGAGACCCTGAAACCCTGTGACACAGAGACCCGGAGACCCTGAGACACTGAGACACTGAGACCCTGAGACACTGAGACCCTGAGTCACTGAGACACGGAGGCACTGAGACCCTGAGACACTGAGAACCTGAGACACTGAGAGACTGAGAGACTGAGAGACTGAGACTCTGAGACCCTGAGTCCCTGAGACCCTGGGACACTGAGAACCTGAGACACTGAGAGACTGAGACACTGAGGCACTGAGACCCTGAGACACTGAGAACCTGAGACACTGAGAGACTGAGAGACTGATACAATGAGTGAATGAGAGACTGAGAGACTGAGACCCTGAGATCCTGAGGCACTGAGACCCTGAGATACTGAGACAGTGAGACACTGAGACCCTGAGACACAGAGACACTGAGACACTGAGACACGGAGACACTGAGGCACTGAGACACGAGAAACTGAGAGACTGAGAGACTGAGACCCAGAGACACTGAAACACTGAGACACTGTGACCCTGAGACAGTGAGAGACTGAGAGACACTGAGACCCTGAGACACTGAGACCCTGACACACTGAGACCCTGAGACACTGAAACACTAAGACACTGTGACCCTGAGACACTGAGACACTGAGACCCTGAGACACGCAAACACTGAGACACTGAGAGAATGAGACTGAGAGACTGATACACAGAAAGACTGAGAGACTGAGAGACTTAGCGACTGAGAGACTGAGAGATGGAGAGACTGAGACACTGGGACCCTGAGACACTGAGACCCTGAGACACTGAGACACTGAGACCCTGCCACCCTGAGACCCTGAGACACTGAGACCCTGAGACAATGAGACACTGAGACACTGAGACCCTGCGAGCCTGAGACACTGAGACACTGAGACACTGAGACCCTGAGACACTGAGACCCTGAGACAATGAGACACTGAGACACTGAGACCCTGAGAGCCTGAGACACTGAGACACTGAGACCCGGAGACACTGAGACACTGAGACCCTGAGACACTTAGACCCTGAGACACTGAGACACTGAGACACTGAGACACTGAGACCCTGAGACACTGAGACACCGAGAGACTGAGAGACTGATACACTGAGAGACTGAGAGACTGAGAGACTGAGACTCTGAGACCCTGAGTCCCTGAGACCCTGGGACACTGAGAACCTGAGACACTGAGAGACTGAGACACTGAGGCACTGAGACCCTGAGACACTGAGAACCTGAGTCACTGAGGAACTGAGACACTGAGGCACTGAGACCCAGAGACACTGAGACCCTGAGACCCTGAGACACTGAGACCCTGAGACAATGAGACACTGAGACACTGAGACCCTGAGAGCCTGAGACACTGAGACCCTGAGACACTGAGACACTGAGACACTGAGACCCTGAGACACTGAGACACTGAGACACTGAGAGACTGATACACTGAGAGACTGAGAGACTGAGAGACTGAGACTCTGAGACCCTGAGTCCCTGAGACCCTGGGACACTGAGAACCTGAGACACTGAGAGACTGAGACACCGAGGCACTGAGACCCTGAGACACTGAGAACCTGAGACACTGAGAGACTGAGAGACTGATACAATGAGTGAATGAGAGACTGAGAGACTGAGACCCTGAGACAATGAGACACTGGGACACTGAGACACTGAGACACTGAGACCCTGAGATCCTGAGACACTGAAACACTGAGACACTGAGACCCTGAGACACTGAGACACTGAGAGACTGAGAGACTGAGAGACTGAGACCAGAGACCAAGAGACCCAGAGAGACTGAGGGCATGAGAGACTAAGGCCCTGAGATCCTGAGACGCTGAGACCCTGAGATCCTGAGACACTGAGACACTGAGACACTGAGACCCTGAGATACTGGGACATGAGACACTGAGACTCTGAGACCCTGAGACACAGTGACCCTGAGACACTGAGACCCAGTGAACCAGTGGCGCTGAGACCCAGAGACCCTGAAACACTGAGACTCTGAGACTCTGCGACACTGGGACCCAGAGACCCTGAGACACTGAGACCCTGAGACCCTGAGACAATGAGACACTGAGACATTGAGACCCTGAGACCCTGAGACACTGAGACACTGGGACACTGAGACCCTGAGACCCTGAGACACTGAGAGACTGAGAGACTGAGACCCTGAGACCCTGAGACACTGAGACACTGAGACCCTGAGATCCTGAGACACTGTGAGACTGAGAGACTGAGACCCTGAGACCCTGAGACACTGAGACACTGAGATCCTGAGACCCTGAGACACTGAGAAACTGTGACCCTGAGACCCTGCGATCCTGAGACACTGAGACACTGAGACCCTGAGACACTGAGACACTGAGACCCAGAGACCCTGAGACACTGAGACCCTGAGACACTGAGACACTGAGACACTGAAACCCTGAGACCCAGAGACACTGAGACACTGAGAGACTGAGAGACTGAGACCCAGAGACCCTGAGACCCTGAGACCCTGAGACACTGAGAGACTGAGAGACTGAGAGACTGAGACTCTGAGACCCTGAGACCCTGGGACACTGAGAGGCTGAGACACTGAGACCCAGAGACCCCGAGACACTGTGAACCTGAGAACCTGAGATCCTGAGACACTGAGACCCTGAGAGACTGAGAGACTGAGTCTCTGAGACCCTGAGACCCTGAGACACTGAGAGACTGAGAGACTGAGAGACTGAGAATCTGAGACCCTGAGACCCTGGGACACTGAGAGACTGCGAGACTGAGACTCTGAGACCCTGAGACCCTGAGACCCTGAGACACTGAGAGACTGAGAGACTGAGACCCAGAGAACCTGAGAGACTGTGAGACTGAGACCCTGAAACCCTGTGACACAGAGACCCGGAGACCCTGAGACACTGAGACACTGAGACCCTGAGACACTGAGACCCTGAGTCACTGAGACACGGAGGCACTGAGACCCTGAGACACTGAGAACCTGAGACACTGAGAGACTGAGAGACTGAGAGACTGAGACTCTGAGACCCTGAGTCCCTGAGACCCTGGGACACTGAGAACCTGAGACACTGAGAGACTGAGACACTGAGGCACTGAGACCCTGAGACACTGAGAACCTGAGACACTGAGAGACTGAGAGACTGATACAATGAGTGAATGAGAGACTGAGAGACTGAGACCCTGAGATCCTGAGGCACTGAGACCCTGAGATACTGAGACAGTGAGACACTGAGACCCTGAGACACAGAGACACTGAGACACTGAAACACGGAGACACTGAGGCACTGAGACACGAGAAACTGAGAGACTGAGAGACTGAGACCCAGAGACACTGAAACACTGAGACACTGTGACCCTGAGACAGTGAGAGACTGAGAGACACTGAGACCCTGAGACACTGAGACCCTGACACACTGAGACCCTGAGACACTGAAACACTAAGACACTGTGACCCTGAGACACTGAGACACTGAGACCCTGAGACACGCAAACACTGAGACACTGAGAGAATGAGACTGAGAGACTGATACACAGAAAGACTGAGAGACTGAGAGACTTAGCGACTGAGAGACTGAGAGATGGAGAGACTGAGACACTGGGACCCTGAGACACTGAGACCCTGAGACACTGAGACACTGAGACCCTGCCACCCTGAGACCCTGAGACACTGAGACCCTGAGACAATGAGACACTGAGACACTGAGACCCTGCGAGCCTGAGACACTGAGACACTGAGACCCTGAGACACTGAGACCCTGAGACAATGAGACACTGAGACACTGAGACCCTGAGAGCCTGAGACACTGAGACACTGAGACCCGGAGACACTGAGACACTGAGACCCTGAGACACTTAGACCCTGAGACACTGAGACACTGAGACACTGAGACACTGAGACCCTGAGACACTGAGACACCGAGAGACTGAGAGACTGATACACTGAGAGACTGAGAGACTGAGAGACTGAGACTCTGAGACCCTGAGTCCCTGAGACCCTGGGACACTGAGAACCTGAGACACTGAGAGACTGAGACACTGAGGCACTGAGACCCTGAGACACTGAGAACCTGAGTCACTGAGGAACTGAGACACTGAGAGAATGAGACTGAGAGACTGATACACAGAAAGACTGAGAGACTGAGAGACTGAGACACTGTGACCCTGAGACACTGAGACCCTGAGACACGCAAACACTGAGACACTGAGAGAATGAGACTGAGAGACTGATACACAGAAAGACTGACAGACTGAGAGACTTAGCGACTGAGAGACTGAGAGATGGAGAGACTGAGACACTGGGACCCTGAGACACTGAGACCCTGAGACACTGAGACCCCGCGACCCTGAGACCCTGAGACCCTGAGACAATGAGACACTGAGACACTGAGACCCTGCGAGCCTGAGACACTGAGACCCTGATACACTGAGAGACTGAGACCCTGAGACCCTGAGACACTGAGACCCTGAGACAATGAGACACTGAGACACTGAGACCCTGGGAGCCTGAGACACTGAGACCCTTCGACACTGAGAACCTGAGACACTGAGTCACTGAGAGACTGAGAGACTGATACAATGAGAGAATGAGAGACTGAGAGACTGAGACCCAGAGACCCTGAGGCACTGAGAGACTGAGAGAATGAGGGCATGAGAGACTAAGGCACTGAGACCCTGAGACCCTGAGACACTGAGACAATGAGACCCTGAGACACTGAGAGACTGAGAGACTGATACACTGAGAGACTGAGCGACTGAGTGACTGAGATACTGAGAGACTGAGAGACTGAGAGACTGAGACACTGAGACACTGTGAACCTGAGACATTGAGAACCTGAGACCCTGAGACACTGAGACCCTGAAACACTGAGACACTGAGACACTGAGGCACTGAGACACTGAGACACTGAGACCCTGAGACCCAGAGAGCCTGAGACACTGAGACACTGAGAGACTGAGACACTGAGACACTGATACACAGAAAGACTGAGAGACTGAGACAATGAGACACTGAGACACTGAGACCTGAAACACTGAGACCCTGAGACCCTGAGACACTGAGACCTGAGACACTGAGACCCTGAGACCCTGAGACCCTGAGACCCTGAGACACTGAGACACTGAGACACTGAGACACTGAGACCCTGAAACACAGAGACACTGAGACACTGAGACCCTGAGACACTGAGACCCTGAGACACTGAGACCCTGAGACCACGAGAGACTGAGACACTGAGGCACTGAGGCACTGAGACACTGAGACACTGAGACCCTGAGACCCAGAGAGCCTGAGACACTGATACACAGAGAGAATGAGACTGAGAGACTGAGCGACTGAGAGACTGAGAGACTGAGACACTGAGAAACTGAGACACTGAGACACTGAGAGAATGAGACTGAGAGACTGATACACAGAAAGACTGAGAGACTGAGCGACTGAGAGACTGAGAGACGGAGAGACTGAGACACTGAGGCCCCTTGACACTGAAACCCTGAGACACTGAGACACTGAGAGAATGAGACTGAGAGACTGATACACAGAAAGACTGAGAGACTGAGAGACTGAGAGACTGAAAGACTGAGACCCTGAGACACTGAGACCCTGAGACTCTGAGACACTGAGACACTGAGACGCTGAGACCCAGAGACACTGAGACCCTGAGAGACTGAGACACTGAGACCCTGAGAGACAGAGAGACTGAGAGACTGAGAGACTGAGACGCTGAGAGACTGAGACCCTGAGACACTGAGACTCTGAGACCCTGAGACCCTAAGACCTTGAGACCCTGAGACACTTTGACCCTGAGACACTGAGACGCTGAATCCCTGAGACCCTGAGACCCTGAGACACTGAGACACTGAGACCCAGAGACCCTGAGGCACTGAGACACTGAGAGACAGAGTGACTGAGAGAATAAGACCCTGAGACACTGAGACCCTGAGACCCTGAGACACTGAGAGACTGTAACCATGAGACCCTGAGACACAGAGACACTGAGACACTGAGACACTGAGACACGGAGACACTGAGGCACTGAGACACGGAGAAACTGAGAGACTGAGACCCAGAGACACTGAGACCCTGAGACACTGAGACACTGAGACCCTGAGACCCTGAGACACTGAGAGACTGTAACCATGAGACCCTGAGACACAGAGACACTGAGACACTGAGACACTGAGACAATGAGACACTGAGACACTGAGACCTGAGACACTGAGACCCTGAGACCCTGAGACACTGAGACCTGAGACACTGAGACCCTGAGACCCTGAGACCCCGAGACACTGAGACACTGAGACCCTGAAACACAGAGACACTGAGACACTGAGACCCTGAGACACTGAGACCCTGAGACACTGAGACCCTGAGACCATGAGACACTGAGACTCTGAGGCACTGAGAAACTGAGACACTGAGACCCTGAGACCCAGAGAGCCTGAGACACTGAGACACAGAGAGAATGAGACTGAGAGACTGAGCGACTGAGAGACTGAGAGACTGAGACACTGAGAAACTGAGACACTGAGAGAATGAGACTGAGAGACTGATACACAGAAAGACTGAGAGACTGAGCGACTGAGAGACTGAGAGACGGAGAGACTGAGACACTGAGGCCCCTTGACACTGAAACCCTGAGACATTGAGACACTGAGAGAATGAGACTGAGAGACTGATACACAGAAAGACTGAGAGACTGAGAGACTGAGAGACTGAGAGACTGAGAGACTGAAAGACTGAGACCCTGAGACACTGAGACCCTGAGACCCTGAGACACTGAGACACTGAGACAATGAGACACTGAGACGCTGAGACCCAGAGACACTGAGACCCTGAGAGACTGAGACACTGAGACCCTGAGAGACAGAGAGACTGAGAGACTGAGAGACTGAGACGCTGAGAGACTGAGACCCTGAGACCCTGAGACTCTGAGACCCTGAGACCCTAAGACCTTGAGACCCTGAGACACTTTGACCCTGAGACACTGAGATGCTGAATCCCTGAGACCCTGAGACACTGAGACACTGAGACACTGAGAGACTGAGACCCAGAGACCCTGAGGAACTGAGACACTGAGAGACAGAGTGACTGAGAGAATAAGACCCTGAGACACTGAGACCCTGAGACACTGAGACACTGAGAGACTGTAACCCTGAGACCCTGAGACACAGAGACACTGAGACACTGAGACACGGAGACACTGAGGCACTGAGACACGGAGAAACTGAGAGACTGAGACCCAGAGACACTGAGACCCTGAGACGCTGAGACCCTGTGACCCTGAGACCCTGAGACAGTGAGAGACTGAGAGACACTGAGACCCTGAGACACTGAGACCCTGACACACTGAGACCCTGAGACACTGAAACACTGAGACACTGAGACACTGAGAGAATGAGACTGAGAGACTGAGAGACTGAGACACTGTGACCCTGAGACACTGAGACACTGAGACCCTGAGACACGCAAACACTGAGACACTGAGAGAATGAGACTGAGAGACTGATACACAGAAAGACTGAGAGACTGAGAGACTTAGCGACTGAGAGACTGAGAGATGGAGAGACTGAGACACTGGGACCCTGAGACACTGGGACCCTGAGACACTGAGACACTGAGACCCTGCGACCCTGAGACCGTGAGACACTGAGACCCTGAGACAATGAGACACTGAGACACTGAGACCCTGAGAGCCTGAGACACTGAGACCCTGAGTCACTGAGACACTGAGACCCTGAGACCCTGAGACACTGAGACCCTGAGACAATGAGACACTGAGACACTGAGACCCTGAGAGCCTGAGACACTGAGACCCTGAGACACTGAGACACTGAGACACTGAGACCCTGAGACACTGAGACACTGAGACACTGAGAGACTGATACACTGAGAGACTGAGAGACTGAGAGACTGAGACTCTGAGACCCTGAGTCCCTGAGACCCTGGGACACTGAGAACCTGAGACACTGAGAGACTGAGACACCGAGGCACTGAGACCCTGAGACACTGAGAACCTGAGACACTGAGAGACTGAGAGACTGATACAATGAGTGAATGAGAGACTGAGAGACTGAGACCCTGAGACAATGAGACACTGAGACACTGAGACACTGAGACACTGAGACCCTGAGATCCTGAGACACTGAAACACTGAGACACTGAGACCCTGAGACACTGAGACACTGAGAGACTGAGAGACTGAGAGACTGAGACCAGAGACCAAGAGACCCAGAGAGACTGAGGGCATGAGAGACTAAGGCCCTGAGATCCTGAGACGCTGAGACCCTGAGATCCTGAGACACTGAGACACTGAGACACTGAGACCCTGAGATACTGGGACATGAGACACTGAGACTCTGAGACCCTGAGACACAGTGACCCTGAGACACTGAGACCCAGTGAACCAGTGGCGCTGAGACCCAGAGACCCTGAAACACTGAGACTCTGAGACTCTGCGACACTGGGACCCAGAGACCCTGAGACACTGAGACCCTGAGACCCTGAGACAATGAGACACTGAGACATTGAGACCCTGAGACCCTGAGACACTGAGACACTGGGACACTGAGACCCTGAGACCCTGAGACACTGAGAGACTGAGAGACTGAGACCCTGAGACCCTGAGACACTGAGACACTGAGACCCTGAGATCCTGAGACACTGTGAGACTGAGAGACTGAGACCCTGAGACCCTGAGACACTGAGACACTGAGATCCTGAGACCCTGAGACACTGAGACACTGTGACCCTGAGACCCTGCGATCCTGAGACACTGAGACACTGAGACCCTGAGACACTGAGACACTGAGACCCAGAGACCCTGAGACACTGAGACCCTGAGACACTGAGACACTGAGACACTGAAACCCTGAGACCCAGAGACACTGAGACACTGAGAGACTGAGAGACTGAGAGACTGAGACCCAGAGACCCTGAGACCCTGAGACACTGAGAGACTGAGAGACTGAGAGACTGAGACTCTGAGACCCTGAGACCCTGGGACACTGAGAGGCTGAGACACTGAGACCCAGAGACCCCGAGACACTGTGAACCTGAGAACCTGAGATCCTGAGACACTGAGACCCTGAGAGACTGAGAGACTGAGTCTCTGAGACCCTGAGACCCTGAGACACTGAGAGACTGAGAGACTGAGAGACTGAGAATCTGAGACCCTGAGACCCTGGGACACTGAGAGACTGCGAGACTGAGACTCTGAGACCCTGAGACCCTGAGACCCTGAGACACTGAGAGACTGAGAGACTGAGACCCAGAGAACCCGAGAGACTGTGAGACTGAGACCCTGAAACCCTGTGACACAGAGACCCGGAGACCCTGAGACACTGAGACACTGAGACCCTGAGACACTGAGACCCTGAGTCACTGAGACACGGAGGCACTGAGACCCTGAGACACTGAGAACCTGAGACACTGAGAGACTGAGAGACTGAGAGACTGAGACTCTGAGACCCTGAGTCCCTGAGACCCTGGGACACTGAGAACCTGAGACACTGAGAGACTGAGACACTGAGGCACTGAGACCCTGAGACACTGAGAACCTGAGACACTGAGAGACTGAGAGACTGATACAATGAGTGAATGAGAGACTGAGAGACTGAGACCCTGAGATCCTGAGGCACTGAGACCCTGAGATACTGAGACAGTGAGACACTGAGACCCTGAGACACAGAGACACTGAGACACTGAGACACGGAGACACTGAGGCACTGAGACACGAGAAACTGAGAGACTGAGAGACTGAGACCCAGAGACACTGAAACACTGAGACACTGTGACCCTGAGACAGTGAGAGACTGAGAGACACTGAGACCCTGAGACACTGAGACCCTGACACACTGAGACCCTGAGACACTGAAACACTAAGACACTGTGACCCTGAGACACTGAGACACTGAGACCCTGAGACACGATAACACTGAGACACTGAGAGAATGAGACTGAGAGACTGATACACAGAAAGACTGAGAGACTGAGAGACTTAGCGACTGAGAGACTGAGAGATGGAGAGACTGAGACACTGGGACCCTGAGACACTGAGACCCTGAGACACTGAGACACTGAGACCCTGCCACCCTGAGACCCTGAGACACTGAGACCCTGAGACAATGAGACACTGAGACACTGAGACCCTGCGAGCCTGAGACACTGAGACACTGAGACACTGAGACCCTGAGACACTGAGACCCTGAGACAATGAGACACTGAGACACTGAGACCCTGAGAGCCTGAGACACTGAGACACTGAGACCCGGAGACACTGAGACACTGAGACCCTGAGACACTTAGACCCTGAGACACTGAGACACTGAGACACTGAGACACTGAGACCCTGAGACACTGAGACACCGAGAGACTGAGAGACTGATACACTGAGAGACTGAGAGACTGAGAGACTGAGACTCTGAGACCCTGAGTCCCTGAGACCCTGGGACACTGAGAACCTGAGACACTGAGAGACTGAGACACTGAGGCACTGAGACCCTGAGACACTGAGAACCTGAGTCACTGAGGAACTGAGACACTGAGAGAATGAGACTGAGAGACTGATACACAGAAAGACTGAGAGACTGAGAGACTGAGACACTGTGACCCTGAGACACTGAGACCCTGAGACACGCAAACACTGAGACACTGAGAGAATGAGACTGAGAGACTGATACACAGAAAGACTGACAGACTGAGAGACTTAGCGACTGAGAGACTGAGAGATGGAGAGACTGAGACACTGGGACCCTGAGACACTGAGACCCTGAGACACTGAGACCCCACGACCCTGAGACCCTGAGACCCTGAGACAATGAGACACTGAGACACTGAGACCCTGCGAGCCTGAGACACTGAGACCCTGATACACTGAGAGACTGAGACCCTGAGACCCTGAGACACTGAGACCCTGAGACAATGAGACACTGAGACACTGAGACCCTGGGAGCCTGAGACACTGAGACCCTTCGACACTGAGAACCTGAGACACTGAGTCACTGAGAGACTGAGAGACTGATACAATGAGAGAATGAGAGACTGAGAGACTGAGACCCAGAGACCCTGAGGCACTGAGAGACTGAGAGAATGAGGGCATGAGAGACTAAGGCACTGAGACCCTGAGACCCTGAGACACTGAGACAATGAGACCCTGAGACACTGAGAGACTGAGAGACTGATACACTGAGAGACTGAGCGACTGAGTGACTGAGATACTGAGAGACTGAGAGACTGAGAGACTGAGACACTGAGACACTGTGAACCTGAGACATTGAGAACCTGAGACCCTGAGACACTGAGACCCTGAAACACTGAGACACTGAGACACTGAGGCACTGAGACACTGAGACACTGAGACCCTGAGACCCAGAGAGCCTGAGACACTGAGACACTGAGAGACTGAGACACTGAGACACTGATACACAGAAAGACTGAGAGACTGAGACAATGAGACACTGAGACACTGAGACCTGAAACACTGAGACCCTGAGACCCTGAGACACTGAGACCTGAGACACTGAGACCCTGAGACCCTGAGACCCTGAGACCCTGAGACACTGAGACACTGAGACACTGAGACACTGAGACCCTGAAACACAGAGACACTGAGACACTGAGACCCTGAGACACTGAGACCCTGAGACACTGAGACCCTGAGACCACGAGAGACTGAGACACTGAGGCACTGAGGCACTGAGACACTGAGACACTGAGACCCTGAGACCCAGAGAGCCTGAGACACTGATACACAGAGAGAATGAGACTGAGAGACTGAGCGACTGAGAGACTGAGAGACTGAGACACTGAGAAACTGAGACACTGAGACACTGAGAGAATGAGACTGAGAGACTGATACACAGAAAGACTGAGAGACTGAGCGACTGAGAGACTGAGAGACGGAGAGACTGAGACACTGAGGCCCCTTGACACTGAAACCCTGAGAAACTGAGACACTGAGAGAATGAGACTGAGAGACTGATACACAGAAAGACTGAGAGACTGAGAGACTGAGAGACTGAGAGACTGAAAGACTGAGACCCTGAGACACTGAGACCCTGAGACTCTGAGACACTGAGTCACTGAGACGCTGAGACCCAGAGACACTGAGACCCTGAGAGACTGAGACACTGAGACCCTGAGAGACAGAGAGACTGAGAGACTGAGAGACTGAGACGCTGAGAGACTGAGACCCTGAGACACTGAGACTCTGAGACCCTGAGACCCTAAGACCTTGAGACCCTGAGACACTTTGACCCTGAGACACTGAGACGCTGAATCCCTGAGACCCTGAGACCCTGAGACACTGAGACACTGAGACCCAGAGACCCTGAGGCACTGAGACACTGAGAGACAGAGTGACTGAGAGAATAAGACCCTGAGACACTGAGACCCTGAGACCCTGAGACACTGAGAGACTGTAACCATGAGACCCTGAGACACAGAGACACTGAGACACTGAGACACTGAGACACGGAGACACTGAGGCACTGAGACACGGAGAAACAGAGAGACTGAGACCCAGAGACACTGAGACCCTGAGACACTGAGACACTGAGACCCTGTGACCCTGAGACTCTGAGACAGTGAGAGACTGAGAGACACTGAGACCCTGAGACACTGAGACCCTGACACACTGAGACCCTGAGACACAGAAACACTGAGACACTGAGACACTGAGAGAATGAGACTGAGAGACTGATACACAGAAAGACTGAGAGACTGAGAGACTGAGACGCTGTGACCCTGAGACACTGAGACACTGAGGCCCCTTGAGACTGAAACCCTGAGACACTGAGACACTGAGAGACTGAGAGACTGAGAGACTGAAAGACTGAGACCCTGAGACACTGAGACTCTGAGACCCTGAGACACTGAGACACTGAGACACTGAGACGCTGAGTCCCAGAGACACTGAGACACTGAGACCCTGAGAGACTGAGACACTGAGACCCTGAGACACAGAGAGACTGAGAGACTGAGACGCTGAGAGACTGAGACCCGAAGACCCTAAGGTCTGAGACCCTGAGACACTTTGACCCTGAGACACTGAGTCGCTGAATCCCTGAGATCCTGAGACCCTGAGACACTGAGACACTGAGAGACTGAGACCCAGAGACCCTGAGGCACTGAGACACTGAGAGACAGAGTGACTGAGAGAATAAGACCCTGAGACACTGAGACCCTGAGACCCTGAGACACTGAGACACTGAGAGACTGTAACCCTGAGACCCTGAGACACAGAGACACTGAGACACGGTGACACTGAGGCACTGAGACACGAAGAAACTGAGAGACTGAGACCCAGAGACACTGAGACCCTGAGACCCTGAGACCCTGAGACAGTGAGAGACTGAGAGACACTGAGACCCAGAGACACTGAGACCCTGAGACACTGAGACACTGAGACCCTGTGACCCTGAGACTCTGAGACAGTGAGAGACTGAGAGACACTGAGACCCTGAGACACTGAGACCCTGACACACTGAGACCCTGAGACACAGAAACACTGAGACACTGAGACACTGAGAGAATGAGACTGAGAGACTGATACACAGAAAGACTGAGAGACTGAGAGACTGAGACGCTGTGACCCTGAGACACTGAGACACTGAGGCCCCTTGAGACTGAAACCCTGAGACACTGAGACACTGAGAGACTGAGAGACTGAGAGACTGAAAGACTGAGACCCTGAGACACTGAGACTCTGAGACCCTGAGACACTGAGACACTGAGACGCTGAGTCCCAGAGACACTGAGACACTGAGACCCTGAGAGACTGAGACACTGAGACCCTGAGACACAGAGAGACTGAGAGACTGAGACGCTGAGAGACTGAGACCCGAAGACCCTAAGGTCTGAGACCCTGAGACACTTTGACCCTGAGACACTGAGTCGCTGAATCCCTGAGATCCTGAGACCCTGAGACACTGAGACACTGAGAGACTGAGACCCAGAGACCCTGAGGCACTGAGACACTGAGAGACAGAGTGACTGAGAGAATAAGACCCTGAGACACTGAGACCCTGAGACCCTGAGACACTGAGACACTGAGAGACTGTAACCCTGAGACCCTGAGACACAGAGACACTGAGACACGGTGACACTGAGGCACTGAGACACGGAGAAACTGAGAGACTGAGACCCAGAGACACTGAGACCCTGAGACCCTGAGACACTGAGACCCTGTGACCCTGAGACCCTGAGACAGTGAGAGACTGAGAGACACTGAGACCCTGAGACACTGAGACCCTGAGACACTGAGACCCTGACACACTGAGACCCTGAGACACTGAAACACTGAGACACTGGGACACTGAGAGAATGAGACTGAGAGACTGATACACAGAAAGACTGAGAGACTGAGAGACTGAGACACTGTGACCCTGGGACACTGAGACACTGAGACCCTGAGACACGCAAACACTGAGACACTGAGAGGATGAGACTGAGAGACTGATACACAGAAAGACTGAGAGACTTAGCGACTGAGAGACTGAGAGATGGAGAGACTGAGACACTGGGACCCTGAGACACTGAGACCCTGAGACACTGAGACACTGAGACACTGAGACCCTGCGACCCTGAGACCCTGAGACACTGAGACCCTGAGAAAATGAGACACTGAGACACTGAGACCCTGAGAGCCTGAGACACTGAGACCCTGAGACACTGAGACACTGAGACCCTGAGACCCTGAGACACTGAGACCCTGATACAATGAGACACTGAGACACTGAGACCCTGAGAGCCTGAGACACTGAGACCCTTAGACACTGAGACACTGAGAACCTGAGACACTGAGTCACTGAGAGACTGAGAGACTGATACAATGAGAGAATGAGAGACTGAGAGACTGAGACCCTGAGACCCTGAGGCACTGAGAGACTGAGAGAATGAGGGCATGAGAGACTAAGGCACTGAGACACTGAGACCCTGAGACACTGAGAGACTGAGAGACTGATACACTGAGAGACTGAGCGACTGAGTGACTGAGATACTGAGAGACTGAGAGACTAAGAGACTGAGACACTGAGACACTGTGAACCGGAGACACTGATAACCTGAGTCCCTGAGACACTGAGGCACTGAGACACTGAGACCCTGAAACACTGAGACACTGAGGCACTGAGACACTGAGACACTGAGACCCTGAGACCCAGAGAGCCTGAGACACTGAGACACTGAGAGACTGATACACTGAGAGACTGAGAGACTGAGAGACTGAGACTCTGAGACCCTGAGTCCCTGAGACCCTGGGACACTGAGAACCTGAGACACTGAGAGACTGAGACACTGAGGCACTGAGACCCTGAGACACTGAGAACCTGAGTCACTGAGGAACTGAGAGACTGATACAATGAGTGAATGAGAGACTGAGAACCTGAGATCCTGAGGCACTGAGACCCTGAGATACTGAGACAGTGAGACACTGAGACCCTGAGACACGGAGAAACTGAGAGACTTAGACCCAGAGACACTGAGACCCTGAGACCCTGAAACACTGAGACCCTGTGACCCTGAGACCCTGAGACAGTGAGAGACTGAGAGACACTGAGACCCTGAGACACTGAGGCCCTGATACACTGAGACCCTGAGACACTGAAACACTGAGACACTGAGAGAATGAGAGAATGAGACTGAGAGACTGATACACAGAAAGACTGAGAGACTGAGAGACTGAGACACTGTGACCCTGAGACACTGAGACACTGAGACCCTGAGACACGCAAACACTGAGACACTGAGAGAATGAGACTGAGAGACTGATACACAGAAAGACTGAGAGACTGAGAGACTTAGCGACTGAGAGACTGAGAGATGGAGAGACTGAGACACTGGGACCCTGAGACACTGAGACCCTGAGACACTGAGACCCCGCGACCCTGAGACCCTGAGACCCTGAGACAATAAGACACTGAGACACTGAGACCCTGAGAGCCTGAGACACTGAGACCCTGATACACTGAGAGACTGAGACCCTGAGACCCTGAGACAATGAGACACTGAGACACTGAGACCCTGAGAGCCTGAGACACTGAGACCCTTCGACACTGAGAACCTGAGACACTGAGTCACTGAGAGACTGAGAGACTGATACAATGAGAGAATGAGAGACTGAGAGACTGAGACCCAGAGACCCTGAGGCACTGAGAGACTGAGAGAATGAGGGCATGAGAGACTAAGGCACTGAGACCCTGAGACCCTGAGACACTGAGACACTGTGACCCTGAGACACTGAGAGACTGAGAGACTGATACACTGAGAGACTGAGCGACTGAGTGACTGAGATACTGAGAGACTGAGACTCTGAGACACTGTGAACCTGAGACATTGAGAACCTGAGACCCTGAGACACTGAGACCCTGAAACACTGAGACACTGAGACACTGAGGCACTGAGACACTGAGACACTGAGACCCTGAGACCCAGAGAGCCTGAGACACTGAGACACTGAGAGACTGAGAGACTGAGACACTGAGACACTGATACACAGAAAGACTGAGAGACTGAGACAATGAGACACTGAGACACTGAGACCTGAAACACTGAGACCCTGAGACCCTGAGACACTGAGACCTGAGACACTGAGACCCTGAGACCCTGAGACCCTGAGACACTGAGACACTGAGACACTGAGACACTGAGACCCTGAAACACAGAGACACTGAGACACTGAGACCCTGAGACACTGAGACCCTGAGACACTGAGACCCTGAGACCATGAGACACTGAGACACTGAGGCACTGAGGCACTGAGACACTGAGACACTGAGACCCTGAGACCCAGAGAGCCTGAGACACTGAGACACAGAGAGAATGAGACTGAGAGACTGAGCGACTGAGAGACTGAGAGACTGAGACACTGAGAAACTGAGACACTGAGACACTGAGAGAATGAGACTGAGAGACTGATACACAGAAAGACTGAGAGACTGAGCGACTGAGAGACTGAGAGACGGAGAGACTGAGACACTGAGGCCCCTTGACACTGAAACCCTGAGACACTGAGACACTGAGAGAATGAGACTGAGAGACTGATACACAGAAAGACTGAGAGACTGAGAGACTGAGAGACTGAAAGACTGAGACGCTGAGACATTGAGATCCTGAGACTCTGAGACACTGAGACACTGAGACGCTGAGACCCAGAGACACTGAGACCCTGAGAGACTGAGACACTGAGACCCTGAGAGACAGAGAGACTGAGAGACTGAGAGACTGAGACGCTGAGAGACTGAGACCCTGAGACACTGAGACACTGAGACACTGAGACGCTGAGTCCCAGAGACACTGAGACACTGAGACCCTGAGAGACTGAGACACTGAGACCCTGAGACACAGAGAGACTGAGAGACTGAGACGCTGAGAGACTGAGACCCGAAGACCCTAAGGTCTGAGACCCTGAGACACTTTGACCCTGAGACACTGAGTCGCTGAATCCCTGAGATCCTGAGACCCTGAGACACTGAGACACTGAGAGACTGAGACCCAGAGACCCTGAGGCACTGAGACACTGAGAGACAGAGTGACTGAGAGAATAAGACCCTGAGACACTGAGACCCTGAGACCCTGAGACACTGAGACACTGAGAGACTGTAACCCTGAGACCCTGAGACACAGAGACACTGAGACACGGTGACACTGAGGCACTGAGACACGAAGAAACTGAGAGACTGAGACCCAGAGACACTGAGACCCTGAGACCCTGAGACCCTGAGACAGTGAGAGACTGAGAGACACTGAGACCCAGAGACACTGAGACCCTGAGACACTGAGACACTGAGACCCTGTGACCCTGAGACTCTGAGACAGTGAGAGACTGAGAGACACTGAGACCCTGAGACACTGAGACCCTGACACACTGAGACCCTGAGACACAGAAACACTGAGACACTGAGACACTGAGAGAATGAGACTGAGAGACTGATACACAGAAAGACTGAGAGACTGAGAGACTGAGACGCTGTGACCCTGAGACACTGAGACACTGAGGCCCCTTGAGACTGAAACCCTGAGACACTGAGACACTGAGAGACTGAGAGACTGAGAGACTGAAAGACTGAGACCCTGAGACACTGAGACTCTGAGACCCTGAGACACTGAGACACTGAGACACTGAGACGCTGAGTCCCAGAGACACTGAGACACTGAGACCCTGAGAGACTGAGACACTGAGACCCTGAGACACAGAGAGACTGAGAGACTGAGACGCTGAGAGACTGAGACCCGAAGACCCTAAGGTCTGAGACCCTGAGACACTTTGACCCTGAGACACTGAGTCGCTGAATCCCTGAGATCCTGAGACCCTGAGACACTGAGACACTGAGAGACTGAGACCCAGAGACCCTGAGGCACTGAGACACTGAGAGACAGAGTGACTGAGAGAATAAGACCCTGAGACACTGAGACCCTGAGACCCTGAGACACTGAGACACTGAGAGACTGTAACCCTGAGACCCTGAGACACAGAGACACTGAGACACGGTGACACTGAGGCACTGAGACACGGAGAAACTGAGAGACTGAGACCCAGAGACACTGAGACCCTGAGACCCTGAGACACTGAGACCCTGTGACCCTGAGACCCTGAGACAGTGAGAGACTGAGAGACACTGAGACCCTGAGACACTGAGACCCTGAGACACTGAGACACTGAGACACTGAGACCCTGACACACTGAGACCCTGAGACACTGAAACACTGAGACACTGGGACACTGAGAGAATGAGACTGAGAGACTGATACACAGAAAGACTGAGAGACTGAGAGACTGAGACACTGTGACCCTGGGACACTGAGACACTGAGACCCTGAGACACGCAAACACTGAGACACTGAGAGGATGAGACTGAGAGACTGATACACAGAAAGACTGAGAGACTTAGCGACTGAGAGACTGAGAGATGGAGAGACTGAGACACTGGGACCCTGAGACACTGAGACCCTGAGACACTGAGACACTGAGACACTGAGACCCTGCGACCCTGAGACCCTGAGACACTGAGACCCTGAGAAAATGAGACACTGAGACACTGAGACCCTGAGAGCCTGAGACACTGAGACCCTGAGACACTGAGACACTGAGACCCTGAGACCCTGAGACACTGAGACCCTGATACAATGAGACACTGAGACACTGAGACCCTGAGAGCCTGAGACACTGAGACCCTTAGACACTGAGACACTGAGAACCTGAGACACTGAGTCACTGAGAGACTGAGAGACTGATACAATGAGAGAATGAGAGACTGAGAGACTGAGACCCTGAGACCCTGAGGCACTGAGAGACTGAGAGAATGAGGGCATGAGAGACTAAGGCACTGAGACACTGAGACCCTGAGACACTGAGAGACTGAGAGACTGATACACTGAGAGACTGAGCGACTGAGTGACTGAGATACTGAGAGACTGAGAGACTAAGAGACTGAGACACTGAGACACTGTGAACCGGAGACACTGATAACCTGAGTCCCTGAGACACTGAGGCACTGAGACACTGAGACCCTGAAACACTGAGACACTGAGGCACTGAGACACTGAGACACTGAGACCCTGAGACCCAGAGAGCCTGAGACACTGAGACACTGAGAGACTGATACACTGAGAGACTGAGAGACTGAGAGACTGAGACTCTGAGACCCTGAGTCCCTGAGACCCTGGGACACTGAGAACCTGAGACACTGAGAGACTGAGACACTGAGGCACTGAGACCCTGAGACACTGAGAACCTGAGTCACTGAGGAACTGAGAGACTGATACAATGAGTGAATGAGAGACTGAGAACCTGAGATCCTGAGGCACTGAGACCCTGAGATACTGAGACAGTGAGACACTGAGACCCTGAGACACGGAGAAACTGAGAGACTTAGACCCAGAGACACTGAGACCCTGAGACCCTGAAACACTGAGACCCTGTGACCCTGAGACCCTGAGACAGTGAGAGACTGAGAGACACTGAGACCCTGAGACACTGAGGCCCTGATACACTGAGACCCTGAGACACTGAAACACTGAGACACTGAGAGAATGAGAGAATGAGACTGAGAGACTGATACACAGAAAGACTGAGAGACTGAGAGACTGAGACACTGTGACCCTGAGACACTGAGACACTGAGACCCTGAGACACGCAAACACTGAGACACTGAGAGAATGAGACTGAGAGACTGATACACAGAAAGACTGAGAGACTGAGAGACTTAGCGACTGAGAGACTGAGAGATGGAGAGACTGAGACACTGGGACCCTGAGACACTGAGACCCTGAGACACTGAGGCCCCGCGACCCTGAGACCCTGAGACCCTGAGACAATAAGACACTGAGACACTGAGACCCTGAGAGCCTGAGACACTGAGACCCTGATACACTGAGAGACTGAGACCCTGAGACCCTGAGACAATGAGACACTGAGACACTGAGACCCTGAGAGCCTGAGACACTGAGACCCTTCGACACTGAGAACCTGAGACACTGAGTCACTGAGAGACTGAGAGACTGATACAATGAGAGAATGAGAGACTGAGAGACTGAGACCCAGAGACCCTGAGGCACTGAGAGACTGAGAGAATGAGGGCATGAGAGACTAAGGCACTGAGACCCTGAGACCCTGAGACACTGAGACACTGTGACCCTGAGACACTGAGAGACTGAGAGACTGATACACTGAGAGACTGAGCGACTGAGTGACTGAGATACTGAGAGACTGAGAGACTGAGACTCTGAGACACTGTGAACCTGAGACATTGAGAACCTGAGACCCTGAGACACTGAGACCCTGAAACACTGAGACACTGAGACACTGAGGCACTGAGACACTGAGACACTGAGACCCTGAGACCCAGAGAGCCTGAGACACTGAGACACTGAGAGACTGAGAGACTGAGACACTGAGACACTGATACACAGAAAGACTGAGAGACTGAGACAATGAGACACTGAGACACTGAGACCTGAAACACTGAGACCCTGAGACCCTGAGACACTGAGACCTGAGACACTGAGACCCTGAGACCCTGAGACCCTGAGACCCTGAGACACTGAGACACTGAGACACTGAGACACTGAGACCCTGAAACACAGAGACACTGAGACACTGAGACCCTGAGACACTGAGACCCTGAGACACTGAGACCCTGAGACCATGAGACACTGAGACACTGAGGCACTGAGGCACTGAGACACTGAGACACTGAGACCCTGAGACCCAGAGAGCCTGAGACACTGAGACACAGAGAGAATGAGACTGAGAGACTGAGCGACTGAGAGACTGAGAGACTGAGACACTGAGAAACTGAGACACTGAGACACTGAGAGAATGAGACTGAGAGACTGATACACAGAAAGACTGAGAGACTGAGCGACTGAGAGACTGAGAGACGGAGAGACTGAGACACTGAGGCCCCTTGACACTGAAACCCTGAGACACTGAGACACTGAGAGAATGAGACTGAGAGACTGATACACAGAAAGACTGAGAGACTGAGAGACTGAGAGACTGAAAGACTGAGACGCTGAGACATTGAGATCCTGAGACTCTGAGACACTGAGACACTGAGACGCTGAGACCCAGAGACACTGAGACCCTGAGAGACTGAGACACTGAGACCCTGAGAGACAGAGAGACTGAGAGACTGAGAGACTGAGACGCTGAGAGACTGAGACCCTGAGACACTGAGACTCTGAGACCCTGAGACCCTAAGACCTTGAGACCCTGAGACACTTTGACCCTGAGACACGGAGACACTGAGACCCTGAGACCCTGAGACCCTGAGACACAGAGACACTGAGACACTGAGACACGGAGACACTGAGGCACGGAGAAACTGAGAGACTGAGACCCAGAGACACTGAGACCCTGAGACACTGAGACACTGAGACCCTGTGACCCTGAGACTCTGAGACAGTGAGAGACTGAGAGACACTGAGACCCTGAGACACTGAGACCCTGACACACTGAGACCCTGAGACACTGAGAGAATGAGACTGAGAGACTGATACACAGAAAGACTGAGAGACTGAGACACTGTGACCCTGAGACACTGAGACACTGAGACTCTGAGACCCTGAGACACTGAGACCCTGAGACACTGAGACTCTGAGACCCTGAGACACTGAGACCCTGAGAGACAGAGAGACTGAGAGACTGAGACGCTGAGAGACTGAGACCCGAAGACCCTAAGGTCTGAGACCCTGAGACCCTGAGACCCTGAGACACTGAGACACTGAGAGACTGAGACCCAGAGACCCTGAGGCACTGAGACACTGAGAGACAGAGTGACTGAGAGAATAAGACCCTGAGACACTGAGACCCTGAGACCCTGAGACACTGAGACACTGAGAGACTGTAACCCTGAGACCCTGAGACACAGAGACACTGAGACACGGTGACACTGAGGCACTGAGACACGGAGAAACTGAGAGACTGAGACCCAGAGACACTGAGACCCTGAGATCCTGAGACACTGAGACCCTGTGACCCTGAGACCCTGAGACAGTGAGAGACTGAGAGACACTGAGACCCTGAGACACTGAGACCCTGAGACACTGAAACACTGAGACACTGAGAGAATGAGACTGAGAGACTGATACACAGAAAGACTGAGAGACTGAGAGACTGAGACACTGTGACCCTGAGACACTGAGACACTGAGACCCTGAGACACGCAAACACTGAGACACTGAGAGGATGAGACTGAGAGACTGATACACAGAAAGACTGAGAGACTTAGCGACTGAGAGACTGAGAGATGGAGAGACTGAGACACTGGGACCCTGAGACACTGAGACCCTGAGACACTGAGACACTGAGACCCTGCGACCCTGAGACCCTGAGACACTGAGACCCTGATACAATGAGACACTGAGACACTGAGACCCTGAGAGCCTGAGACACTGAGACCCTTAGACACTGAGACACTGAGAACCTGAGACACTGAGACACTGATACAATGAGAGAATGAGAGACTGAGAGACTGAGACCCAGAGACCCTGAGGCACTGAGAGACTGAGAGAATGAGGGCATGAGAGACTAAGGCACTGAGACACTGAGACCCTGAGACACTGAGAGACTGAGAGACTGATACACTGAGAGACTGAGCGACTGAGTGACTGAGATACTGAGAGACTGAGAGACTAAGAGACTGAGACACTGAGACACTGTGAACCTGAGACACTGATAACCTGAGACCCTGAGACACTGAGGCACTGAGACACTAAGACCCTGAAACACTGAGACACTGAGACACTGAGGCACTGAGACACTGAGACACTGAGACCCTGAGACCCAGAGAGCCTGAGACACTGAGACACTGAGAGACTGATACACAGAAAGACTGAGAGACTGAGACAATGAGACACTGAGACCTGAGACACTGAGACCCTGAGACCCTGAGACACTGAGACCTGAGACACTGAGACCCTGAAACACAGAGACACTGAGACACTGAGACCCTGAGACACTGAGACCCTGAGACCATGAGACACTGAGACACTGAGGCACTGAGGCACTGAGACACTGAGACCCGGAGACCCAGAGAGCCTGAGACACTGAGACACAGAGAGAATGAGACTGAGAGACTGAGACACTGAGAGACTGAGACACTGAGTAACTGTGGCCCTGAGACACTGAGGCACTGAGACCCTGAGACACTGAGAGAATGGGACTGAGAGACTGATACACAGAAAGACTGAGAGGCTGAGCGACTGAGAGACTGAGAGATGGAGAGACTGATACACTGAGGCCACTTGAGACTGAAACCCTGAGACACTGAGACACTGAGACACTGAGAGACTGAGAGACAGAGAGACTGAGAGACTGAAAGACTGAGACCCTGAGACACTGAGGCACTGAGAGACTGAGAGAATGAGGGCATGAGAGACTAAGGCACTGAGACACTGAGACCCTGAGACACTGAGAGACTGAGAGACTGATACACTGAGAGACTGAGCGACTGAGTGACTGAGATACTGAGAGACTGAGAGACTAAGAGACTGAGACACTGAGACACTGTGAACCTGAGACACTGATAACCTGAGACCCTGAGACACTGAGGCACTGAGACACTAAGACCCTGAAACACTGAGACACTGAGACACTGAGGCACTGAGACACTGAGACACTGAGACCCTGAGACCCAGAGAGCCTGAGACACTGAGACACTGAGAGACTGATACACAGAAAGACTGAGAGACTGAGACAATGAGACACTGAGACCTGAGACACTGAGACCCTGAGACCCTGAGACACTGAGACCTGAGACACTGAGACCCTGAAACACAGAGACACTGAGACACTGAGACCCTGAGACACTGAGACCCTGAGACCATGAGACACTGAGACACTGAGGCACTGAGGCACTGAGACACTGAGACCCGGAGACCCAGAGAGCCTGAGACACTGAGACACAGAGAGAATGAGACTGAGAGACTGAGACACTGAGAGACTGAGACACTGAGTAACTGTGGCCCTGAGACACTGAGGCACTGAGACCCTGAGACACTGAGAGAATGGGACTGAGAGACTGATACACAGAAAGACTGAGAGGCTGAGCGACTGAGAGACTGAGAGATGGAGAGACTGATACACTGAGGCCACTTGAGACTGAAACCCTGAGACACTGAGACACTGAGACACTGAGAGACTGAGAGACAGAGAGACTGAGAGACTGAAAGACTGAGACCCTGAGACACTGAGACCCTGAGACGCTGAGACCCAGAGACACTGAGGCAATGAGAGACTGAGACACTGAGACCCTGAGAGACAGAGAGACTGAGAGACTGAGACGCTGAGAGACTGAGACCCTGAGACCCTGAGACTCTGAGACCCTGAGACCCTAAGACCTTGAGACCCTGAGACACTTTGACCCTGAGACACTGAGACGCTGAATCCCTGAGACCCTGAGACACTGAGACACTGAGAGACTGAGACCCAGAGACCCTGAGGCACTGAGACACTGAGAGACAGAGTGACTGAGAGAATAAGACCCTGAGACACTGAGACCCTGAGACACTGAGACACTGAGACACTGAGAGACTGTAACCCTGAGACTCTGAGACACTGAGACCATGAGCCACTGAGACACTGAGACACTGAGACACTGAGACCCTGAGACCCTGAGACCCTGAGACACTGAGACCCTGAGACCCTGAGACACTGAGACACTGAGAGATTGAGACCCAGAGACCCAGAGACACTGAGATACTGAGACACTGAGAGACTGAGAGACTGAGACCCACAGGCCCAGAGAGACTGTGAGACTGAGGGCATGAGAGAATATGGCCCTGTGATCCTGAGACACTGAGACCCTGAGACACTGAGACACTGAGACACTGAGAGACTGTAACCCTGAGACTCTGAGATACTGAGACCATGAGCCACTGAGACACTGAGACACTGAGACCCTGAGACACTGAGACCCTGAGACACTGAGGCACTGAGAGACTGAGAGACTGAGAGACTGAGACCCTGAGACACTGAGACCCTGAGACGCTGAGACCCTGAGACACTGAGAACCTGAGACACTGAGACACAGAGAGACTGAGGGACTGATACAATGAGAGACTGAGAGACTGAGACCCTGAGACACTGAGACCCTGAGACACTGAGACCCTGAGACACTGAGAACCTGAGACACTGAGACACAGAGAGACTGAGAGACTGATACAATGAGAGACTGAGAGACTGAGAGACTGAGACCCTGAGACACTGAGACACTGAGAAACTGAGAAACTGAGAGACTGAGAGACTGAGACCCAGAGACCCAGAGACACTGAGACCCTGAGACACTGAGACATTGAGACCCAGAGACCATGACACACTGAGACACTGAGACACTGAGAGACTGATACACTGAGAGACTGAGAGACTGAGCGACTGAGCGACTGAGTGACTGAGAGACTGAGAGACTGAGCGACTGAGAGTCTGCGAGATGGAAAGACTGAGACACTGGGACCCTGAGACACTGAGACCCTGAGACACTGAGACACTGAGACACTGAGCGACTGATAGACTGAGAGACTGAGAGACTGAGACCCAGAGACCCTGAGACCCAGAGAGACTGAGAGACTGAGGGCACGAGAGACTAAGGCCATGAGATCCAGAGACACTGAGACCCTGAGACCCTGAGACACTGAGACCCTGAGACACTGAGAACCTGAGACACTGAGACACTGAGAGACTGAGAGACTGTTACAATGAGAGAATGAGAGACTGAGAGACTGAGACCCTGTGGCACTGAGACCCTGAGATACTGAGACAGTGAGACACTGAGACCCTGAGACCCTGAGACACTGAGACACTGAGACACTGAGAAACTGAGAGACTGAGAGAATGAGACACAGCGACACTGAGACCCTGAGACACTGAGACACTGACACCCTGAGACACTGAGACCCTGAGACACTGAGAGACTGAGAGACTGATACACTGAGAGATTGAGGGACTGGGCGACTGAGCGACTGAGTGACTGTGAGACTGAGAGACTGAGACCCTGAGACACTGTGACCCTGAGACACTGAGACCCTGAGACACTGAGACACTGAGAGAATGAAACTGAGAGACTGATACACTGAAAGACTGAGAGACTGAGAGACTGAGCGACTGAGAGACTGAGAGATGGAGAGACTGAAACCCTGAGACACTGAGACCTGAGAAACTGAGACCCTGAGACCCTGAGACACTGAGGCACTGAGATCCTGAGACCCAGAGACACTGAGACACTGAGATCCTGAGACACTGAGACCCTGAAACACTGAGACACTGAGACCCTGAAACACTGAGACACTGAGACACTGAGACCCTGAGACACTGAGACACTGAGACCCTGAGACAATGAGACACTGAGACACTGAGACCCTGAGACCCTGAGACCCTGAGACACTGAGATACTGAGACACTGAGAGACTGAAAGACTGAGACCCACAGACCCAGAGAGACTGTGAGACTGAGGGCGTGAGAGAATATGGCCCTGTGATCCTGAGACACTGAGACCCTGAGACACTGAGACACTGAGGCACTGAGAGACTGAGAGACTGAGAGACTGAGAGACTGAGAGACTGAGACCCTGAGACACTGAGACACTGAGAAACTGAGAGTCTGATAGACTGAGACGCAGAGACACTGAGACACTGAGGCACCAAGACACAGAGTCTCTGAGACACTGAGACTCTGAGACTCTGAGACTCAGATTCACTGAGACACAGAGACACAGAGACTATGAGGCAGAGAGACACTGAGACACAGAGACTCTGAGGCACAGCGACAATGAGACACAGAGACGGTGAGACTCTGAGACACTGGACACTGAGGCACACAGACACTTAGGGCGGCACGGTAGCACAGTGGTTAGCACTGCTGCTTCACAGCTCCAGGGTCCTGGGTTCGATTCCCGGCTCGGGTCACTGTCTGTGTGGAGTTTGCACATTCTCCTCGTGTCTGCGTGGGTTTTCTCCGGGTGCTCCGGTTTCCTCCCACAGTCCAAAGATGTGCGGGTTAGGTTCATTGGCTATGCTAAAATTGCCCCTTAGTGTCCTGGTATGTGTAGCTTAGAGGGATTAGCAGGCAAAATGTGTAGGGATATGGGGATAGGGTCTGGGTGGGATTGTGTTCGGTGCAGACTCGATGGGCCGAAGGGCCTGTTTCTGCACTGTAGGGGTTCTATGCTACCCATTCTATGATGCAAAGAGACACTGAGACGCAGAGACACTGACACATAGAGAGACACTGAGACTCTCAGACACTGAGGCACAGAGACACTGAAACACAGAAACATAGAGACACTGAAACTCTGAGACACTGAGACTCTGAGACTCTGAGATACAGAGACACTGAGTTTCTGAGACACAGAGACACTGAGTCTCTGAGACGCAGAGACACTGAGACACACAGACACTGAGACACAAAGACTTTGAGACACTCAGACACTGAGATATTGAGACACTGAGGCACAGAGACACTCAGACACAGAGACAAAAGGACACTGAGTCTCTGACACACTGATACACTGAAACACAGAGACTCTGAGACACTGAGACACAGAGACACTGAGACTCTGAGACACTGAGACTCTGAGACACTGAGACAATGTGACACTGAGGCACAGAGACACTCAGACACAGAGAAACAGAGACACTGAGTCTCTGAGACACAGAAACACAGAGAAACTGAGACTCAGAGACTCTGAGACTCTGAGACACTGAGGCAAGAGGCACTGAGGTACAGAGACATTGAGAAACAGACACACTGAGACACAGCGACTCTGAGACACTGAGGCACAGAGATAGATATACACTGAGACACTGAGACAGAGAGACACTGATAATCTGAGACCCTGAGAGACGGTGACATTGAGGCACAGAGACACTCAGACACAGAGACACTGAGTTTCTGAGACACAGAGACACAGAGACACTGAGACACAGAGACACAGATACACAGAGACACTGAGACACTGAGACTCTGAGACACTGAGGCAATGAGACACTCAGACAGAAAGACACAGAGACACTGATACACTGAGACACAGAGACACTGTGACTCTGAGACACAGAGACACAGAGACACAGAGACACTGAGACACAGAGACACTGAGACACAGAGACTCTGAGACACTGAGGCAATGAGACACTGAGACACAGAGACACTGAGACACTGGGACACTGAGACACTGTGACAGTGACGCACAGAGACACTCAGACTCAGAGACAAAGAGAAACTGTGACACAGACACACTGAGACTCTGAGACACTGAGGCAGTGAAACACTGAGGCACAGAGACACTGAGACACAGAGACACTGACACACAAAGACACAGAGACACTGAGGCACAGAGACACTTACACACAGAGGCTCTGGGACACTGAGACACTGAGGCACAGAGACACTGAGACACTGAGACACAGAGACTCTGAGACACTGAGGCAATGAGACACTGAGGCACAGAGACACTGAGACATAGAGACACAGAGACACTGAGACACTGAGACACTGAGACACAGAGACACTGAGACTCTGAGACACTGAGACACAGAGACACTGAGTCTCTGAGACACAGAGACACTGAGACACAGAGACACTGAGAGTCTGAGACACAGACACTGAGACACAAAGACTTTGAGACACTCAGACACTGAGACATTGAGACACTGAGGCACAGAGACACTCAGACACAGAGACAAAAGGACACTGAGTCTCTGAGACACTGAGGCACTGAGACACTGAGAGACTGAGAGACTGAGAGACTGAGACCCTGAGACACTGAGACCCTGAGACACTGAGAACCTGAGACACTGAGACACTGAGACACAGAGAGACTGAGAGACTGATACAATGAGAGACTGAGAGACTGAGACCCTGAGACACTGAGACCCTGAGTCTCTGAGACACTGAGACTCTGAGACTCTGAGACTCAGATTCACTGAGACACAGAGACACAGAGACTATGAGGCACAGAGACACTGAGACACTGAGACACCAAGACACAGAGTCTCTGAGACACTGAGACTCTGAGACACTGAGGCACAGAGACACTGAGACACAGAGACACTGAGACACAGAGACTCTGAGGCACAGTGACACTGAGACACAGAGACTATGAGACACAGAGACACTGAGACACAGAGACTCTGAGGCACAGTGACAATGAGACACAGAGACGGTGAGACTCTGAGACACTGGACACTGAGGCACACAGACACTGATGCAAAGAGACACTGAGACGCAGAGACACTGACACACAGAGACAAAAGGACACTGAGTTTCTGACGCACTGATACACTGAAACACAGAGACACAGAGACACTGAGACTCTGAGATACTGAGACTCTGAGACACTGAGACACTGTGACACTAAGACACAGAGACACTGAGACTCTGAGATACTGAGACTCTGAGACATTGAGACAATGTGACACTGAGGCACAGAGACACTCAGACACAGATAAACAGAGACACTGAGTCTCTGAGACACAGAAACACAGAGAAACTGAGACTCAGAGACTCTGAGACTCTGAGACTCTGAGAAACTGAGGCAAGAGACACTGAGGTACAGAGACATTGAGAAACAGACAAACTGAGACACAGCGACTCTGAGACACTGAGGCACAGAGATAGAGAAACACTGAGACACTGAGACAGACAGACACTGATAATCTGAGACACTGAGAGACTGTGACATTGAGGCACAGAGACACTCAGACACAGAGACACTGAGTTTCTGAGACACAGAGACACAGAGACACTGAGACACAGAGACACAGATACACAGAGACACTGAGACACTGAGACACAGAGACTCTGAGACACTGAGGCAATGAGACACTGAGGCACAGAGACACTGAGACACAGAGACACAGATACACAGAGACACTGAGACACTGAGACACAGAGACTCTGAGACACTGAGGCAATGAGTCACTGAGGCACAGAGACACTGAGACACTGAGACACAGAGACACAGAGACACAGAGACACTGAGACACAGAGACTCTGAGACACTGAGGCAATGAGACACTGAGACAAAGAGACACTGAGACACTGGGACACTGAGACACTGTGACAGTGACGCACAGAGACACTCAGACTCAGAGACAAAGAGACACTGAGTCTCTGAGACGCTGACACACTGTGACACAGAGACACTGAGACTCTGAGACACTGAGGCAGTGAAACAATGAGGCACAGAGACACTGAGACACAGAGACACTGAGACACTGAGGCAATGAGACACAGAGACACTGAGACACTGAGAAACTGAGACTCTGAGACAGTGAGACACAGAGACACTGAGACTCTGAGACACTGAGGCAATGAGACACAGAGACACTGAGACACTGAGAAACTGAGACTCTGAGACAGTGAGACACAGAGACACTGAGACTCTGAGACACTGAGGCACAGAGATAGAGAAACACTGAGACACTGAGACAGAGAGACACTGATAATCTGAGACACTGAGAGACTGTGACATTGAGGCACAGAGACACTCAGACACAGAGACACTGAGTCTCTGAGACACTGAGACACAGAGACACTGAGATAATAAGACTCTGAGACACTGAGACACTGAGGCACAGAGACACTCAGACAGAGAGACACAGAGACACTGTGACTCTGAGACACAGTGACACAGAGACACTGAGACACAGATACACAGAGACACTGAGACACAGAGACACAGAGACTCTGAGACACTGAGGCAATGAGACACTGAGGCACAGAGACACTGAGACACTGAGAAACAGAGACACTGAGACTCTGAGACACTGAGACACAGAGACACTGAGACTCTGAGACACTGAGGCACAGAGACACTGGGACACTGAGACACCGTGACAGTGACGCACAGAGACACTCAGTCTTAGAGAAAAAGAGACACTGAGTCTCTGAGACGCTGACACACTGTGACACAGAGACACTGAGTCTCTGAAACACTGAGGCAGTGAAACACTGAGGCACAGAGACACTGAGACACAGAGACACTGACACACAAAGACACAGAGACACTGAGACACTGAGGCACAGAGACACTTACACACAGAGACTCTGAGAAACTGAGACACTGAGGTACAGAGACACTGAGACACTGTGACTCAGAGACACTTAGACACAGAGACACTGAGACACTTAGACACAGAGACACTGAGACTCTGAGACAATGACGCACAGAGACACTGAGACACTGTGACATGAGGCACAGAGACACTCAGACTTAGAGACAAAGAGACACTGAGTCTCTGAGACGCTGACACACTGTGACACAGAGACACTCAGACTCTGAGACACTGAATCTCTGAGACTCAGAGGCACAGAGACACTGGGACACTGGGACACTGAGACTCTGAGACACTGACACACTGACACACTGAGACTCAGAGACTCAGAGGCACAGAGACACTGAGACACAGAGACACTGAGACACTGTGTGACTGTGACACTGGGGCACAGAGACACTCAGACACAGAGACAAAGATACACTGAGTCTCTGACACAATGATACACTGAGACACAGAGACACAGAGACACAGAGACACTGAGACTCTGAGACACTGAGACACTGTGACACTGAGGCACAGAGACACTCAGAGAGAAACCGAGGCACTGATTCTCTGTGACACAGAGACACAGAGACAGTGGGACACAGAGACACTGAGAGGCTGAGAAAATGCGACACAGAGACACTGAGACACTGAGACACAAATACTTTGTGACGCTGAGACACTGAGACACAAAGACTTTGAGACACAGAGACACAGTGACTCTGAGACTCTGAGACACAGAGACACTTGGACACAGAGACACTGAGACACAAAACTTTGAGACATTGAGACACTGAGACACTGAGTCTCTGAGACACAGAGACACTTTGGCACTGAGACACTGCGACACAGACACACTGAGAGTCTGATAGACTGAGACGCAGAGACACTAAGACTCTGAGGCACCAAGGCACAGAGTCTCTGAGACACTGAGACTCTGAGACTCTGAGACTCAGATTCACTGAGACACAGAGACACAGAGACTATGAGGCACAGAGACACTGAGACACAGAGACACTGAGACACAGAGACTCTGAGGCACAGCGACAATGAGACACAGAGACGGTGAGACTCTGAGACACTGGACACTGAGGCACACAGACACTGATGCAAAGAGACACTGAGACGCAGAGACACTGACAACAGAGACACTGAGACTCTCAGACACTGAGGCACAGAGACACTGAGACACAGAAACATAGAGACACTGAGACACTGAGAAACAGAGACTCTGAGACTCTGAGATACAGAGACACAGAGACACTGAGTTTCTGAGACACAGAGACACTGTGTCTCTGAGACGCAGAGACACTGAGACACAGAGACATTGAGAGTCTGAGACACAGAGACACTTTGACACAGATACACTGAGACACTGTGGCACTGAGACACAGAGACACTGAGACACAGAGACACTGAGACAATGAGACTCTGAGACACTGAGGCACAGAAACACTGGGACACTGAGACACTGTGACAGTGACGCACAGAGACACTCAGACTCAGAGACAAAGAGACACTGAGTCTCTGAGACGCTGACACACTGTGACACAGAGACACTGACACACAAAGACACAGAGACACTGAGACACTGAGACACAGAGACACTGACACACAAAGTCACAGAGACACTGAGACACTGAGGCACAGAGACACTTACACACAGAGACTCTGAGACACTGAGGCACAGAGACACTGAGACAGTGAGACACAGAGACTCTGAGACACTGAGGCAATGAGACACTGAGGAACAGAGACACTGAGACACTGAGGCACAGAGGCACTCAGACAGAGAGACACAGAGACACTGATACACTGAGACACAGAGACACTGTGACTCTGAGACACAGAGACACAGATACACTGAGACACTGAGGCACAGAGACACTGAGACACAGAGACATGAGACTCTGAGACACTGACACAGAGACACTGTGACTCTGAGACACTGAGGCACAGAGACTCTGGGACACTGAGACACTGAGACACAGAGACACTGGGACACTGAAACACTGTGACAGTGACGCACAGAGACACTCAGACTCAGAGAAAAAGAGACACTGAGTCTCTGAGACGCTGACACACTGTGACACAAAGACACTGAGACTCTGAGACACTGAGGCAGTGAAACACTGAGGCACAGATACACTGAGACACAGAGAGACTGACACACAAAGACACAGAGACACTGAGACACTGAGGCACAGAGACACTTACACACAGAGACTCTGAGAAACTGATACACTGAGGCACAGAGACACTGAGACACTGTGACTCAGAGACACTTAGACACAGAGACACTGAGACACTTAGACACAGAGACACTGAGACTCTGGGGCACTGAATACAAAGACTTTGAGACTGTGAGACACAGAGACACTGAGACTCTGAGACAATGACGCACAGAGACACTGAGACACTGAGACACTGTGACATGAGGCACAGAGACACTCAGACTCAGAGACAAAGAGACACTGAGTCTCTGAGACGCTGACACACTGTGACACAGAGACACTCAGACTCTGAGACACTGAATCTCTGAGACTCAGAAGCACAGAGACACTGGGACATTGGGACACTGAGACTCTGAGACACTGACACACTGACACACTGAGACTCTGAGACTCAGAGGCACAGAGACACTGAGACACGAGACACTGAGACACTGTGACACTGGGGCAGAAAGACACTCAGACACAGAGACAAAGAGACACTGAGTCTCTGAGACACTGAGACACTGAGACACTGTGACACTGAGGCACAGAGACACTGAGACACGAGACACTGAGACACTGGGGCACAGAGACACTCAGATACAGAGACAAAGAAACACTGAGTCTCTGACACAATGATACACTGAGACACAGAGACACTGAGAATCTGAGACACTGAGACACTGAGACACTGTGACACTGAGGCACAGAGACACTCAGACAGAGAGAAACCGAGGCACTGATTCTCTGTGACACAGAGACACAGAGACAGTGGGACACAGAGACACTGAGAGTCTGAGAAAATGCGACACAGAGACACTGAGACTCTGAGACACAAATACTTTGTGACGCTGAGACACTGAGACACAAAGACTTTGAGACACTGAGACACAGAGACACAGCGACACAGTGACTCTGAGACACTGAGACACAGAGACACTTGGACACAGAGACACTGAGGCACAAAACTTTGATACACTGAGACACTGAGACACTGAGTCTCTGAGACACAGAGACACTGAGAGTCTGATAGACTGAGACGCAGAGACACTAAGACACTGAGGCACCAAGACACAGAGTCTCTGAGACACTGAGACTCTGAGACTCTGAGGTTCAGATTCACTGAGACACAGAGACACAGAGACTATGAGGCACAGAGACACTGAGAAATAGAGACACTGAGACACAGAGATTCTGAGGCACAGCGACAATGAGACACAGAGACGGTGAGACTCTGAGACACTGGACATTGAGGCACTGAGACTCTCAGACACTGACGCAAAGAGACACTGGGACACAGAGACACTGACACACAGAGACACTGAGACTCTCAGACACTGAGGCACAGAGACACAGAAACATAGAGACACCGAGAAACAGAGACTCTGAGACTCTGAGATACAGAGACACTGAGACACAGAGACATTGAGAGTCTGAGACACAGACACTGAGACACAAAGACTTTGAGACACTCAGACACTGAGACATTGAGACACTGAGGCACAGAGACACTCAGACACAGAGACAAAAGGACACTGAGTCTCTGACACACTGATACACTGAAACACAGAGACACAGAGACACTGAGACTCTCAGACACTGAGACTCTGAGACACTGAGAAACTGAGACACTGAGGCACAGAGACACTGAGACACTGTGACTCAGAGACACTTAGACACAGAGACACTGAGACACTTAGACACAGAGACACTGAGACTCTGAGGCACTGAATACAAAGACTTTGAGACAGTGAGACACTGAGACTCTGAGACAATGACGCACAGAGTCACTGGGACACTGACACACTGTGACACAGAGACACTCAGACTCTGAGACACTGAATCTCTGAGACTCAGAGGCACAGAGACACTGGGACATTGGGACACTGAGACTCTGAGACACTGACACACTGACACACTGAGACTCAGAGGCACAGAAACACTGAGACACGAGACACTGAGACACTGTGACACTGGGGCACAGAGACACTCAGACACAGAGACACTGAGTCTCTGAGACACTGAGATACTGAGACACAGTGACACTGAGGCACAGAGACACTGAGACACGAGACACTGAGACACTGGGGCACAGAGACACTCAGATACAGAGACACTGATACACTGAGACACAGAGACACGAGACACTGTGACTCTGAGACACAGAGACACAGATACACTGAGACACAGAGACACAGAGACACTGAGACACTGAGACACAGATACACTGAGACACTGTGACACTGAGACACAGAGACACAGAGACACTGTGACTCTGAGACACAGAGACACAGATACACTGAGACACAGAGACACTGTGACTCTGAGACACAGAGACACAGATATACTGAGACACAGAGACACAGAGACACTGAGACACTGAGACACAGATACACTGAGACACTGTGACACTGAGACACAGAGACACAGAGACACTGAGACACAGATACACTGAGACACTGTGACACTGAGACACAGAGACACAGAGACTCTGAGACACTGAGGCAATGAGACACTGAGGCACAGAGACACTGAGACACTGAGAAACAGAGTCACTGAGACTCTGAGACACTGAGACACAGAGACACTGAGACTCTGAGACACTTAGGCACAGAGACACTGGGACACTGAGACACCGTGACAGTGACGCACAGAGACACTCAGTCTTAGAGAAAAAGAGACACTGAGTCTCTGAGACGCTGACACACTGTGACACAGAGACACTGAGTCTCTGAAACACTGAGGCAGTGAAACACTGAGGCACAGAGACACTGAGACACAGAGACACTGACACACAAAGACACAGAGACACTGAGACACTGAGGCACAGAGACACTTACACACAGAGACTCTGAGAAACTGAGACACTGACACACTGAGACTCAGAGACTCAGAGGCACAGAGACACTGAGACACAGAGACACTGAGACACTGAGTGACTGTGACACTGGGGCACAGAGACACTCAGACACAGAGACAAAGATACACTGAGTCTCTGACACAATGATACACTGAGACACAGAGACACAGAGACACTGAGACTCTGAGACACTGAGACACTGAGACACTGTGACACTGAGGCACAGAGACACTCAGAGAGAAACCGAGGCACTGATTCTCTGTGACACAGAGACACAGAGACAGTGGGACACAGAGACACTGAGAGGCTGAGAAAATGCGACACAGAGACACTGAGACACTGAGACACAAATACTTTGTGACGCTGAGACACTGAGACACAAAGACTTTGAGACACAGAGACACAGTGACTCTGAGACTCTGAGACACAGAGACACTTGGACACAGAGACACTGAGACACAAAACTTTGAGACATTGAGACACTGAGACACTGAGTCTCTGAAACACAGAGACACTTTGGCACTGAGACACTGCGACACAGAGACACTGAGAGTCTGATAGACTGAGACGCAGAGACACTAAGACTCTGAGGCACCAAGGCACAGAGTCTCTGAGACACTGAGACTCTGAGACTCTGAGACTCAGATTCACTGAGACACAGAGACACAGAGACTATGAGGCACAGAGACACTGAGACACAGAGACACTGAGACACAGAGACTCTGAGGCACAGCGACAATGAGACACAGAGACGGTGAGACTCTGAGACACTGGACACTGAGGCACACAGACACTGATGCAAAGAGACACTGAGACGCAGAGACACTGACAACAGAGACACTGAGACTCTCAGACACTGAGGCACAGAGACACTGAGACACAGAAACATAGAGACACTGAGACACTGAGAAACAGAGACTCTGAGACTCTGAGATACAGAGACACAGAGACACTGAGTTTCTGAGACACAGAGACACTGTGTCTCTGAGACGCAGAGACACTGAGACACAGAGACATTGAGAGTCTGAGACACAGACACTGAGACACAAAGACTTTGAGACACTCAGACACTGAGACATTGAGACACTGAGGCACAGAGACACACAGACACAGAGACAAAAGGACACTGAGTCTCTGACACACTGATACACTGAAACACAGAGACACTGAGACTCTGAGACACTGAGACTCTGAGACACTGAGACACTGTGACACTGTGACACTGAGGCACAGAGACACTCAGACACAGAGACAAAGAGACACTGAGTCTCAGAGACACTGATACACTGAGACTTTGAGACGGAGAGACACTGAGGCACAGTGACACTGAGACACAGAGACATGGAGACACTGAAACTCTGAGACACAGAGACTCTGAGACAAAGAGACACAGAGACACTGTGTCACTGAGGCACAGAGTCACTGAGGCTCTGAGACACTGATAATCTGAGACACTGAGACAATGTGACACTGAGGCACAGAGACACTCAGGCACAGAGAAACAGAGACACTGAGTCTCTGAGACACAGAAACACAGAGAAACTGAGACTCTGAGACTCTGAGACACTGAGGCAAGAGACACTGAGGTACAGAGACATTGAGAAACAGACACACTGAGACACAGCGTCTCTGAGACACTGAGGCACAGAGATAGATAAACACTGAGACACTGAGACAGAGAGACACTGATAATCTGAGACTCTGAAAGACTGTGACATTGAGGCACAGAGACACTCAGACACAGAGACACTGAGTCTCTGAGACAATGAGACACAGAGACACTGAGATAATGAGACTTTGAGACACTGAGACATTGAGGCACAGAGACACTCAGACAGAGAAACACAGAGACACTGAGACAATGAGACACTGAGACTCTGAGACACTGAGGCAATGAGACACTGAGGCACAGAGACACTGAGACACTGAGACACAGAGACACAGAGACACTGTGACTGTGAGACACAGAGACACAGAGACACTTTGACACAGATACACTGAGACACTGTGACACTGAGACACAGAGACACTGAGACACAGAGACACAGAGACACTGAGACACTGAGACACAGAGACTCTGAGACACTGAGGCAATGAGACACAGAGACACTGAGACACTGAGACGCTGAGACACTGATAATCTGAGACACTGAGACACTGTGACACTTAGGCACTGAGACACTCAGACACAGAGCAACATAGACACTGAGCCTCTGAGACACAGATACACTGAGACACAGAAACACAGAGAAACTGAGACTCTGAGACTCTGAGACTCCAAGACACTGAGGCAAGAGACACTGAGACACTGAGACACTGCGACACAGACACACTGAGACACAGCGACTCTGAGACACTGAGGCACAGAGATAGAGAAACACTGAGACACTGAGACAGAGAGACACTGATAATCTGAGACACTGAGAGACTGTGACATTGAGGAACAGAGACACTCAGACACAGAGACACTGAGTCTCTGAGACACTGAGACACAGAGACACTGAGATAATAAGACTTTGAGACACTGAGACACTGATAATCTGAGACACTGAGACCATGTGTCACTGAGGCACAGAGACACAGAGACACTTGGACAGAGAGACACTGAGACTCTGAGACACTGAGACACAGAGACTCTGAGACTCTGAGACACTGAGGCACAGAGACACTGGGACACTGAGACACTGTGACAGTGACGCACAGAGACACTCAGTCTCAGAGAAAAAGAGACACTGAGTCTCTGAGACGCTGGCACACTGTGACACAGAGATACTGAGACTCTGAGACACTGAGTCACAGAGACACTTACACACAGAGACTCTGAGAAACTGAGACACTGAGGCACAGAGACACTGAGAACTTAGACACAGAGACACTGAGACTCTGAGGCACTGAATACAAAGACTTTGAGACAGTGAGACACAGAGACACTGAGACACTGAGACACTGAATGCAAAGACTTTGAGACAGTGAGACACAGAGACACTGAGACACTGAGACACTGAGACACTGTGACACTGAGGCACAGAGACACTCAGACAGAGAGAAACCGAGGCACTGATTCTCTGTGACACAGAGACACAGAGACAGTGGGACACAGAGACACTGAGAGTCTGAGAAAATGCGACACAGAGACACTGAGACACTGAGACACACATAATTTGTGACGCAGAGACACTGAGACACAAAGACTTTGAGACACTGAGACACTGAGACACAGAGACACAGAGACACAGTGACTCTGAGACACTGAGACACAGAGACACTTGGATACAGAGACACTGAGACACAAAACTTTGAGACACTGAGACACTGAGTCTCTGAGACACAGAGACACTTTGGCACTGAGACACTGCGACACAGAGACACTGAGGCAGTGAGACACTGCGACACAGAGACACTGAGAGTCTGATAGACTGAGACGCAGAGACACTAAGACACTGAGGCACCAAGACACAGAGTCTCTGAGACACTGAGACTCTGAGACTCTGAGACTCAGATTCACTGAGACACAGAGACACAGAGACTATGAGGCACAGAGACACTGAGACACAGAGACACTGAGACACAGAGACTCTGAGGCACAGCGACAATGAGACACAGAGACACTGAGAGTCTGAGACGCTGAAACACTGTGACACAGAGACGGTGAGACTCTGAGACACTGGACACTGAGGCACACAGACACTGACGCAAAGAGACACTGAGACACAGAGACACTGACACACAGAGACACTGAGACTCTCAGACACTGAGGCACAGAGACACTGAGACACAGAAACATAGAGACACTGAGACACTGAGAAACACAGACTCTGAGACTCTGAGATACAGAGACACAGAGACACTGAGTTTCTGAGACACAGAGACACTGAGTCTCTGAGACGCAGAGACACTGAGACACAGAGACATTGAGAGTCTGAGACACAGACACTGAGACACAAAGGCTTTGAGACACTCAGACACTGAGACATTGAGACACTGAGGCACAGAGACACTCAGACACAGAGACTAAAGGACACTGAGTCTCTGACACACTGATACACTGAGACACAGAGACACAGAGACACTGAGACTCTCAGACACTGAGACTCTGAGACACTGAGACACTGTGACACTGAGGCACAGAGTCACTGAGACTCTGAGACACTGATAATCTGAGACACTGAGACAATGTGACACTGAGGCACAGAGACACTCAGACACAGAGAAACAGAGACACTGAGTCTCTGAGACACAGAAACACAGTGACTCTGAGACTCTGAGACACTGAGGCAAGTGACACTGAGGTACAGAGACATTGAGAAACAGACACACTGAGACACAGCGTCTCTGAGACACTTATGCACAGAGATAGAGAAACACTGAGACACTGAGACAGAGAGACACTGATAATCTGAGACTCTGAAAGACTGTGACATTGAGGCACAGAGACACTCAGACACAGAGACACTGAGTCTCTGAGACACTGAGACACAGAGACACTGAGATAATGAGACTTTGAGACACTGAGACACTGAGGCACAGAGACACAGAGACAAAGAGACACTGTGACTGTGAGACACAGAGACACAGAGACACTTTGACACAGATACACTGAGACACTGTGACACTGAGACACAGAGACACTGAGACACAGAGACACTGAGACACAGAGACTCTGAGACACTGATAATCTGAGACACTGAGACACTGTGACACTTAGGCACTGAGACACTCAGACACAGAGCAACATAGACACTGAGCCTCTGAGACACAGATACACTGAGACACAGAAACACAGAGAAACTGAGACTCTGAGACTCTGAGACTCCGAGACACTGAGGCAAGAGACACTGAGACACTGAGACACTGCGACACAGACACACTGAGACACAGCGACTCTGAGACACTGAGGCACAGAGATAGAGAAACACTGAGACACTGAGACAGAGAGACACTGATAATCTGAGACACTGAGAGACTGTGACATTGAGGAACAGAGACACTCAGACACAGAGACACTGAGTCTCTGAGACACAGAGACACTGAGATAATAAGACTCTGAGACACTGAGACACTGATAATCTGAGACACTGAGACCATGTGTCACTGAGGCACAGAGACACAGAGACACTTGGACAGAGAGACACTGAGACTCTGAGACACTGAGGCACAGAGACACTGGGACACTGAGACACTGTGACAGTGACGCACAGAGACACTCAGTCTCAGAGAAAAAGAGACACTGAGTCTCTGAGACACTGACACACTGTGACACAGAGACACTGAGTCTCTGAGACACTGAGGCACAGAGACTCTGAGAAACTGAGACACTGAGGCACAGAGACACTGAGAACTTAGACACAGAGACACTGAGACTCTGAGGCACTGAATACAAAGACTTTGAGACAGTGAGACACAGAGACACTGAGACACTGAGACACAGAGACACTCAGACTCAGAGAGAAAGGGACACTGAGTCTCTGAGACGCTGACACACTGTGACACAGAGACACTGAGTCTCTGAGACACAGAGACACTTTGGCACTGAGACACTGCGACACAGACACACTGAGAGTCTGATAGACTGAGACGCAGAGACACTAAGACTCTGAGGCACCAAGGCACAGAGTCTCTGAGACACTGAGACTCTGAGACTCTGAGACTCAGATTCACTGAGACACAGAGACACAGAGACTATGAGGCACAGAGACACTGAGACACAGAGACACTGAGACACAGAGACTCTGAGGCACAGCGACAATGAGACACAGAGACGGTGAGACTCTGAGACACTGGACACTGAGGCACACAGACACTGATGCAAAGAGACACTGAGACGCAGAGACACTGACACACAGAGACACTGAGACTCTCAGACACTGAGGCACAGAGACACTGAGACACTGAGAAACACAGACTCTGAGACTCTGAGATACAGAGACACTGAGTTTCTGAGACACAGAGACACTGAGTCTCTGAGACGCAGAGACACTGAGACACAGACACTGAGACACAAAGACTTTGAGACACTCAGACACTGAAACATTGAGACACTGAGGCACAGGGACACTCAGACACAGAGACAAAAGGACACTGAGTTTCTGACACACTGATACACTGAAACACAGAGACACAGAGACACTGAGACTCTGAGACTCTCAGACACTGAGACACTGTGACACTAAGGCACAGAGTCACTGAGACTCTGAGACACTGATAATCTGAGACACTGAGACAATGTGACACTGAGGCACAGAGACACTCAGACACAGAGAAACAGAGACACTGAGTCTCTGAGACACAGAAACACAGAGAAACTGAGACTCAGAGACTCTGAGACTCTGAGACACTGAGGCAAGAGGCACTGAGGTACAGAGACATTGAGAAACAGCGACTCTGAGACACTGAGGCACAGAGATAGAGAAACACTGAGACACTGAGACAGAGAGACACTGATAATCTGAGACACTGAGAGACTGTGACATTGAGGCACAGAGACACTCAGACACAGAGACACTGAGTTTCTGAGACACAGAGACACAGAGACACAGAGACACAGATACACAGAGACACTGAGACACAGAGACTCTGAGACACAGAGACACAGATACACTGAGACACAGAGACACTGAGACACTGAGACACTGAGACACAGATACACTGAGACACTGTGACACAGAGACACAGAGACACTGAGACACTGAGACACAGATACACTGAGACACTGTGACACTGAGACACAGAGACACAGAGACTCTGAGACACCGAGGCAATGAGACACTGAGGCACAGAGACACTGAGACACTGAGAAACAGAGACACTGAGACTCTGAGACACTGAGACACAGAGACACTGAGACTCTGAGACACTGAGGCACAGAGACACAGAGACACGGAGACACTGAGGCACAGAGACTCTGGGACACTGAGACACCGTGACAGTGACGCACAGAGACACTCAGTCTCAGAGAAAAAGAGACACTGAGTCTCTGAGACGCTGACACACTGTGACACAGAGACACTGAGTCTCTGAAACACTGAGGCAGTGAAACACTGAGGCACAGAGACACTGAGACACAGAGACACTGACACACAAAGACACAGAGACACTGAGACACTGAGGCACAGAGACACTTACACACAGAGACTCTGAGAAACTGAGACACTGAGGTACAGAGACACTGAGACACTGTGACTCAGAGACACTTAGACACAGAGACACTGAGACACTTAGACACAGAGACACTGAGACTCTGAGGCACTGAATACAAAGACTTTGAGACAGTGAGACACAGAGTCACTGAGACTCTGAGACAATGACGCACAGAGACACTGAGACACTGAGACACTGTGATATGAGGCACAGAGACACTCAGACTCAGAGACAAAGAGACACTGAGTCTCTGAGACGCTGACACACTGTGACACAGAGAAACTCAGACTCTGAGACACTGAATCTCTGAGACTCAGAGGCACAGAGACACTGGGACATTGGGAGACTGAGACTCTGAGACACTGACACACTGACACACTGAGACTCTGAGACTCAGAGGCACAGAGACACTGAGACACAGAGACACTGAGACACTGAGTGACTGTGACACTGGGGCACAGAGACACTCAGACACAGAGACAAAGATACACTGAGTCTCTGACACAATGATACACTGAGACACAGAGACACAGAGACCCTGAGACTCTGAGACACTGAGACACTGAGACACTGTGACACTGAGGCACAGAGACACTCAGAGAGAAACCGAGGCACTGATTCTCTGTGACACAGAGACAGTGGTACACAGAGACACTGAGAGACTGAGAAAATGCGACACAGAGACACTGAGACACTGAGACACAAATACTTTGTGACGCTGAGACACTGAGACACAAAGACTTTGAGACACTGAGACACAGAGACACAGAGACACAGTGACTCTGAGACTCTGAGACACAGAGACACTTGGACACAGAGACACTGAGACACAAAACTTTGAGACATTGAGACACTGAGACACTGAGTCTCTGAGACACAGAGACACTTTGGCACTGAGACACTGCGACACAGACACACTGAGAGTCTGATAGACTGAGACGCAGAGACACTAAGACTCTGAGGCACCAAGGCACAGAGTCTCTGAGACACTGAGACTCTGAGACTCTGAGACTCAGATTCACTGAGACACAGAGACACAGAGACTATGAGGCACAGAGACACTGAGACACAGAGACACTGAGACACAGAGACTCTGAGACACTGGACACTGAGGCACAGAGACGGTGAGACTCTGAGACACTGGACACTGAGGCACACAGACACTGATGCAAAGAGACACTGAGACGCAGAGACACTGACACACAGAGACACTGAGACTCTCAGACACTGAGGCACAGAGACACTGAGACACAGAAACATAGAGACACTGAGACACTGAGAAACACAGACTCTGAGACTCTGAGATACAGAGACACGGAGACACTGAGTTTCTGAGACACAGAGACACTGAGTCTCTGAGACGCAGAGACACTGAGATACAGAGACATTGAGACACTCAGACACTGAGACATTGAGACACTGAGGCACAGAGACACACAGACACAGAGACAAAAGGACACTGAGTCTCTGACACACTGATACACTGAAACACAGAGACACAGAGACACTGAGACTCTCAGACACTGAGACTCTGAGACACTGAGACACTGTGACACTGAGGCACAGAGTCACTGAGACTCTGAGACACTGATAATCTGAGACACTGAGACAATGTGACACTGAGGCACAGAGACACTCAGACACAGAGAAACAGAGACACTGAGTCTCTGAGACACAGAAACACAGAGAAACTGAGACTCTGAGACTCTGAGACTCTGAGACACTGAGGCAAGAGACACTGAGGTACAGAGACATTGAGAAACAGACACACTGAGACACAGCGTCTCTGAGACACTGAGGCACAGATATAGATAAACACTGAGACACTGAGACAGAGAGACACTGATACTCTGAGACTCTGAAAGACTGTGACATTGAGGCACAGAGACACTCAGACACAGAGACACTGAGTATCTGAGACACTGAGACACAGAGACACTGAGATAATGAGACTTTGAGACACTGAGACACTGAGGCACAGAGACACTCAGACAGAGAAACACAGAGACACTGAGACAATGAGACACTGAGACACTGAGACACTGAGGCAATGAGACACTGAGGCACAGAGACACTGAGACACTGAGACACAGAGACACAGAGACACTGTGACTGTGAGACACAGAGACACAGAGACACTTTGACACAGATACACTGAGACACTGTGACACTGAGACACAGAGACACTGAGACACAGAGACACAGAGACACTGAGACACAGAGACTCTGAGACACTGAGGCAATGAGACACAGAGACACTGAGACACTGAGACACTGAGACACTGAGACGCTGAGACACTGATAATCTGAGACACTGAGACACTGTGACACTTAGGCACTGAGACACTCAGACACAGAGCAACATAGACACTGAGCCTCTGAGACACAGATACACTGAGACACAGAAACACAGAGAAACTGAGACTCTGAGACTCTGAGACTCCAAGACACTGAGGCAAGAGACACTGAGACACTGAGACACTGCGACACAGACACACTGAGACACAGCGACTCTGAGACACTGAGGCACAGAGATAGAGAAACACTGAGACACTGAGACAGAGAGACACTGATAATCTGAGACACTGAGAGACTGTGACATTGAGGAACAGAGACACTGAGACACAGAGACACTGAGACACAGAGACACTGAGATAATAAGACTTTGAGACACTGAGACACTGATAATCTGAGACACTGAGACCATGTGTCACTGAGGCACAGAGACACAGAGACACTTGGACAGAGAGACACTGAGACTCTGAGACACTGAGGCACAGAGACACTGAGAACTTAGACACAGAGACACTGAGACTCTGAGGCACTGAATACAAAGACTTTGAGACAGTGAGACACAGAGACACTGAGACACTGAGACACTGAATACAAAGACTTTGAGACAGTGAGACACAGAGACACTGAGACACTGAGACAATGACACATGAGGCACAGAGACACTCAGACTCAGAGACAAAGGGACACTGAGTCTCTGAGACGCTGACACACTGTGACACAGAGACACTGAGTCACTGAGACACTGAGGCAGTGAAACACTGAGGCACAGAGACACTGAGACACAGAAACACTGTCACACAAAGACACAGAGACACTGAGACACTGAGGCACAGAGACACTTACACACAGAGACTCTGAGAAACTGAGACACTGAGGCACAGAGACACTGAGACACTGTGACTCAGAGACACTTAGACACAGAGACATTGAGACACTTAGACACTGTGACATGAGGCACAGAGACACTCAGACTCAGAGACAAAGGGACAATGAGTCTCTGAGACGCTGACACACTGTGACACAGAGACACTGAGACTCTGAGACACTGAATCTCTGAGACTCAGAGGCACAGAGATACTGGGACATTGGGATACTGAAACTCTGAGACACTGGCACACTGACACACTGAGACTCTGAGACTCAGAGGCACAGAGACACTGAGACACGAGACACTGAGACACTGAGACACTGGGGCACAGAGACACTCAGATACAGAGACAAAGAGACACTGAGTCTCTGACACAATGATACACTGAGACACAGAGACACAATGACACTGAGACTCTGAGACACTGAGACACTGAGACACTGTGACACTGAGGCACAGAGACACTCAGACAGAGAGAAACCGAGGCACTGATTCTCTGTGACACAGAGACACAGAGACAGTGGGACACAGAGACACTGAGAGTCTGAGAAAATGCGACACAGAGACACTGAGACACTGAGACACACATAATTTGTGACGCAGAGACACTGAGACACAAAGACTTTGAGACACTGAGACACTGAGACACAGAGACATAGAGACACAGTGACTCTGAGACACTGAGACACTGAGAAACAGAGACACTTGGATACAGAGACACTGAGACACAAAACTTTGAGACACTGAGACACTGAGTCTCTGAGACACAGAGACACTTTGGCACTGAGACAATGCGACACAGAGACACTGAGAGTCTGATAGACTGAGACGCAGAGACACTAAGACACTGAGGCACCAAGACACAGAGTCTCTGAGACACTGAGACTCTGAGACTCTGAGACTCAGATTCACTGAGACACAGAGACACAGAGACTATGAGGCACAGAGACACTGAGACACAGAGACACTGAGACACAGAGACTCTGAGGCACAGCGACAATGAGACACAGAGACACTGAGACTCTGAGACGCTGAAACACTGTGACACAGAGACAGTGAGACTCTGAGACACTGGACACTGAGGCACACAGACACTGACGCAAAGAGACACTGAGACACAGAGACACTGACACACAGAGACACTGAGACTCTCAGACACTGAGGCACAGAGACACTGAGACACAGAAACATAGAGACACTGAGACACTGAGAAACACAGACTCTGAGACTCTGAGATACAGAGACACAGAGACACTGAGTTTCTGAGACACAGAGACACTGAGTCTCTGAGACGCAGAGACACTGAGACACAGAGACATTGAGAGTCTGAGACACAGACACTGAGACACAAAGACTTTGAGACACTCAGACACTGAGACATTGAGACACTGAGGCACAGAGACACTCAGACACAGAGACTAAAGGACACTGAGTCTCTGACACACTGATACACTGAGACACAGAGACACAGAGACACTGAGACTCTCAGACACTGAGACTCTGAGACACTGAGACACTGTGACACTGAGGCACAGAGAAACAGAGACACTGAGTCTCTGAGACACAGAAACACAGTGACTCTGAGACTCTGAGACACTGAGGCAAGTGACACTGAGGTACAGAGACATTGAGAAACAGACACACTGAGACACAGCGTCTCTGAGACACTGAGGCACAGAGATAGAGAAACACTGAGACACTGAGACAGAGAGACACTGATAATCTGAGACTCTGAAAGACTGTGACATTGAGGCACAGAGACACTCAGACACAGAGACACTGAGTCTCTGAGAAACTGAGACACAGAGACACTGAGATAATGAGACTTTGAGACACTGAGACACTGAGGCACAGAGACACAGAGACAAAGAGACACTGTGACTGTGAGACACAGAGACACAGAGACACTTTGACACAGATACACTGAGACACTGTGACACTGAGACACAGAGACACTGAGACACAGAGACACTGAGACTCTGAGACACTGATAATCTGAGACACTGAGACACTGTGACACTTAGGCACTGAGACACTCAGACACAGAGCAACATAGACACTGAGCCTCTGAGACACAGATACACTGAGACACAGAAACACAGAGAAACTGAGACTCTGAGACTCTGAGACTCCGAGACACTGAGGCAAGAGACACTGAGACACTGAGACACTGCGACACAGACACACTGAGACACAGCGACTCTGAGACACTGAGGCACAGAGATAGAGAAACACTGAGACACTGAGACTCTGAGACACTGAGGCACAGAGACACTGGGACACTGAGACACTGTGACAGTGATGCACAGAGACACTCAGTCTCAGAGAAAAAGAGACACTGAGTCTCTGAGACGCTGACACACTGTGACACAGAGACAGAGTCTCTGAGACACTGAGGCACAGAGACACTTACACACAGAGACTCTGAGAAACTGAGACACTGAGGCACAGAGACACTGAGAACTTAGACACAGAGACACTGAGACTCTGAGGCACTGAATACAAAGACTTTGAGACAGTGAGACACAGAGACACTGAGACACTGAGACACAGAGACACTCAGACTCAGAGAGAAAGGGACACTGAGTCTCTGAGACGCTGACACACTGTGACACAGAGACACTGAGTCTCTGAGACACAGAGACACTTTGACACTGAGACACTGCGACACAGACACACTGAGAGTCTGATAGACTGAGACGCAGAGACACTAAGACTCTGAGGCACCAAGGCACAGAGTCTCTGAGACACTGAGACTCTGAGACTCTGAGACTCAGATTCACTGAGACACAGAGACACAGAGACTATGAGGCACAGAGACACTGAGACACAGAGACACTGAGACACAGAGACTCTGAGGCACAGCGGCAATGAGACACAGAGACGGTGAGACTCTGAGACACTGGAAACTGAGGCACACAGACACTGATGCAAAGAGACACTGAGACGCAGAGACACTGACACACAGAGACACTGAGACTCTCAGACACTGAGGCACAGAGACACTGAGACACTGAGAAACACAGACTCTGAGACTCTGAGATACAGAGACACTGAGTTTCTGAGACACAGAGACACTGAGTCTCTGAGACGCAGAGACACTGAGACACAGACACTGAGACACAAAGACTTTGAGACACTCAGACACTGAAACATTGAGACACTGAGGCACAGAGACACTCAGACACAGAGACAAAAGGACACTGAGTTTCTGACACACTGATACACTGAAACACAGAGACACAGAGACACTGAGACTCTGAGACTCTCAGACACTGAGACTCTGAGACACTGAGACACTGTGACACTAAGGCACAGAGTCACTGAGACTCTGAGACACTGATAATCTGAGACACTGAGACAATGTGACACTGAGGCACAGAGACACTCAGACACAGAGAAACAGAGACACTGAGTCTCTGAGACACAGAAACACAGAGAAACTGAGACTCAGAGACTCTGAGACTCTGAGACACTGAGGCAAGAGGCACTGAGGTACAGAGACATTGAGAAACAGCGACTCTGAGACACTGAGGCACAGAGATAGAGAAACACTGAGACACTGAGAGAGAGAGACACTGATAATCTGAGACACTGAGAGACTGTGACATTGAGGCACAGAGACACTCAGACACAGAGACACTGAGTTTCTGAGACACAGAGACACAGAGACACTGAGACACAGAGACACAGATACACAGAGACACTGAGACACAGAGACTCTGAGACACAGAGACACAGATACACTGAGACACAGAGACACTGAGACACTGAGACACTGAGACACAGATACACTGAGACACTGTGACACAGAGACACTGAGACACTGAGACACTGAGACACAGATACACTGAGACACTGTGACACTGAGACACAGAGACACAGAGACTCTGAGACACCGAGGCAATGAGACACTGAGGCACAGAGACACTGAGACACTGAGAAACAGAGACACTGAGACTCTGAGACACTGAGACACAGAGACACTTAGACTCTGAGACACTGAGGCACAGAGACACAGAGACACGGAGACACTGAGGCACAGAGACTCTGGGACACTGAGACACCGTGACAGTGACGCACAGAGACACTCAGTCTCAGAGAAAAAGAGACACTGAGTCTCTCAGACGCTGACACACTGTGACACAGAGACACTGAGTCTCTGAAACACTGAGGCAGTGAAACACTGAGGCACAGAGATACTGAGACACAGAGACACTGACACACAAAGACACAGAGACACTGAGACACTGAGGCACAGAGACACTTACACACAGAGACTCTGAGAAACTGAGACACTGAGGTACAGAGACACTGAGACACTGTGACTCAGAGACACTTAGACACAGAGACTCTGAGACACTTAGACACAGAGACACTGAGACTCTGAGGCACTGAATACAAAGACTTTGAGACAGTGAGACACAGAGTCACTGAGACTCTGAGACAATGATGCACAGAGACACTGAGACACTGAAACACTGTGACATGAGGCACAGAGACACTCAGACTCAGAGACAAAGAGACACTGAGTCTCTGAGACGCTGACACACTGTGACACAGAGAAACTCAGACTCTGAGACACTGAATCTCTGAGACTCAGAGGCACAGAGACACTGGGACATTGGGAGACTGAGACTCTGAGACACTGACACACTGACACACTGAGACTCTGAGACTCAGAGGCACAGAGACACTGAGACACAGAGGCACTGAGACACTGAGTGACTGTGACACTGGGGCACAGAGACACTCAGACACAGAGACAAAGATACACTGAGTCTCTGACACAATGATACACTGAGACACAGAGACACAGAGACCCTGAGACTCTGAGACACTGAGACACTGAGACACTGTGACACTGAGGCACAGAGACACTCAGAGAGAAACCGAGGCACTGATTCTCTGTGACACAGAGACACAGAGACAGTGGGACACAGAGACACTGAGAGACTGAGAAAATGCGACACAGAGACACTGAGACACTGAGACACAAATACTTTGTGACGCTGAGACACTGAGACACAAAGACTTTGAGACACTGAGACACAGAGACACAGAGACACAGTGACTCTGAGACTCTGAGACACAGAGACACTTGGACACAGAGACACTGAGACACAAAACTTTGAGACATTGAGACACTGAGACACTGAGTCTCTGAGACACAGAGACACTTTGGCACTGAGACACTGCGACACAGACACACTGAGAGTCTGATAGACTGAGACGCAGAGACACTAAGACTCTGAGGCACCAAGGCACAGAGTCTCTGGGACACTGAGACTCTGAGACTCTGAGACTCAGATTCACTGAGACACAGAGACACAGAGACTATGAGGCACAGAGACACTGAGACACAGAGACACTGAGACACAGAGACTCTGAGGCACAGCGACAATGAGACACAGAGACGGTGAGACTCTGAGACACTGGACACTGAGGCACACAGACACTGATGCAAAGAGACACTGAGACGCAGAGACACTGACACACAGAGACACTGAGACTCTCAGACACTGAGGCACAGAGACACTGAGACACAGAAACATAGGGACACTGAGACACTGAGAAACACAGACTCTGAGACTCTGAGATACAGAGACACAGAGACACTGAGTTTCTGAGACACAGAGACACTGAGTCTCTGAGACGCAGAGACATTGAGACACAGAGACATTGAGACACTCAGACACTGAGACATTGAGACACTGAGGCACAGAGACACACAGACACAGAGACAAAAGGACACTGAGTCTCTGACACACTGATACACTGAAACACAGAGACACAGAGACACTGAGACTCTCAGACACTGAGACTCTGAGACACTGAGACACTGTGACACTGAGGCACAGAGTCACTGAGACTCTGAGACACTGATAATCTGAGACACTGAGACAATGTGACACTGAGGCACAGAGACACTCAGACACAGAGAAACAGAGACACTGAGTCTCTGAGACACAGAAACACAGAGAAACTGAGACTCTGAGACTCTGAGACTCTGAGACACTGAGGCAAGAGACACTGAGGTACAGAGACATTAAGACACAGACACACTGAGACACAGCGTCTCTGAGACACTGAGGCACAGATATAGATAAACACTGAGACACTGAGACAGAGAGACACTGATAATCTGAGACTCTGAAAGACTGTGACATTGAGGCACAGAGAAACTCAGACACAGAGACACTGAGTCTCTGAGACACTGAGACACAGAGACACTGAGATAATGAGACTTTGAGACACTGAGACACTGAGGCACAGAGACACTCAGACAGAGAAACAGAGAGACACTGAGACAATGAGACACTGAGACTCTGAGACACTGAGGCAATGAGACACTGAGGCACAGAGACACTGAGACACTGAGACACAGAGACACAGAGACACTTTGACACAGATACACTGAGACACTGTGACACTGAGACACAGACACACTGAGACACAGAGACACAGAGACACTGAGACACAGAGACTCTGAGACACTGAGGCAATGAGACACAGAGACACTGAGACACTGAGACACTGAGACGCTGAGACACTGATAATCTGAGACACTGAGACACTGTGACACTTAGGCACTGAGACACTCAGACACAGAGCAACATAGACACTGAGCCTCTGAGACACAGATACACTGAGACACAGAAACACAGAGAAACTGAGACTCTGAGACTCTGAGACTCCAAGACACTGAGGCAAGAGACACTGAGACACTGAGACACTGCGACACAGACACACTGAGACACAGCGACTCTGAGACACTGAGGCACAGAGATAGAGAAACACTGAGACACTGAGACAGAGAGACACTGATAATCTGAGACACTGAGAGACTGTGACATTGAGGAACAGAGACACTCAGACACAGAGACACTGAGTCTCTGAGACACTGAGACACAGAGACACTGAGACACAGAGACACTGAGATAATAAGACTTTGAGACACTGAGACACTGATAATCTGAGACACTGAGACCATGTGTCACTGAGGCACAGAGACACAGAGACACTTGGACAGAGAGACACTGAGACTCTGAGACACTGAGACACAGAGACACTGAGACTCTGAGACACTGAGGCACAGAGACACTGGGACACTGAGACACTGTGACAGTGACGCACAGAGACACTCAGTCTCAGAGAAAAAGAGACACTGAGTCTCTGAGACGCTGGCACACTGTGACACAGAGACACTGAGACTCTGAGACACTGAGTCACAGAGACACTTACACACAGAGACTCTGAGAAACTGAGACACTGAGGCACAGAGACACTGAGAACTTAGACACAGAGACACTGAGACTCTGAGGCACTGAATACAAAGACTTTGAGACAGTGAGACACAGAGACACTGAGACACTGAGACACTGAATACAAAGACTTTGAGACAGTGAGACACAGAGACACTGAGACACTGAGACAATGACACATGAGGCACAGAGACACTCAGACTCAGAGACAAAGGGACACTGAGTCTCTGAGACGCTGACACACTGTGACACAGAGACACTGAGACTCTGAGACACTGAATCTCTGAGACTCAGAGGCACAGAGATACTGGGACATTGGGATACTGAAACTCTGAGACACTGGCACACTGACACACTGAGACTCTGAGACTCAGAGGCACAGAGACACTGAGACACGAGACACTGAGACACTGAGACACTGGGGCACAGAGACACTAAGATACAGAGACAAAGAGACACTGAGTCTCTGACACAATGATACACTGAGACACAGAGACACAATGACACTGAGACTCTGAGACACTGAGACACTGAGACACTGTGACACTGAGGCGCAGAGACACTCAGACAGAGAGAAACCGAGGCACTGATTTTCTGTGACACAGAGACACAGAGACAGTGGGACACAGAGACACTGAGAGTCTGAGAAAATGCGACACAGAGACACTGAGACACACATAATTTGTGACGCAGAGACACTGAGACACAAAGACTTTGAGACACTGAGACACTGAGACACAGAGACACAGAGACACAGTGACTCTGAGACACTGAGACACAGAGACACTTGGATACAGAGACACTGAGACACAAAACTTTGAGACACTGAGACACTGAGTCTCTGAGACACAGAGACACTTTGGCACTGAGACACTGCGACACAGAGACACTGAGGCAGTGAGACACTGCGACACAGAGACACTGAGAGTCTGATAGACTGGGACGCAGAGACACTAAGACACTGAGGCACCAAGACACAGAGTCTCTGAGACACTGAGACTCTGAGACTCTGAGACTCAGATTCACTGAGACACAGAGACTATGAGGCACAGAGACACTGAGACACAGAGACACTGAGACACAGAGACTCTGAGGCACAGCGACAATGAGACACAGAGACACTGAGACTCTGAGACGCTGAAACACTGTGACACAGAGACGGTGAGACTCTGAGACACTGGACACTGAGGCAGTGAAACACTGAGGCACTGAGACACAGAGACACTGACACACAGAGACACTGAGACTCTCAGACACTGAGGCACAGAGACACTGAGACACAGAAACATAGAGACACTGAGACACTGAGAAACACAGACTCTGAGACTCTGAGATACAGAGACACAGAGACACTGAGTTTCTGAGACACAGAGACACTGAGTCTCTGAGACTCAGAGACACTGAGACACAGAGACATTGAGAGTCTGAGACACAGACACTGAGACACAAAGACTTTGAGACACTCAGACACTGAGACATTGAGACACTGAGGCACAGAGACACTCAGACACAGAGACTAAAGGACACTGAGTCTCTGACACACTGATACACTGAGACACAGAGACACAGAGACACTGAGACTCTCAGACACTGAGACTCTGAGACACTGAGACACTGTGACACTGAGGCACAGAGTCACTGAGACTCTGAGACACTGAGACAATGTGACACTGAGGCACAGAGACACTCAGACACAGAGAAACAGAGACACTGAGTCTCTGAGACACAGAAACACAGTGACTCTGAGACTCTGAGACACTGAGGCAAGTGACACTGAGGTACAGAGACATTGAGAAACAGACACACTGAGACACAGCGTCTCTGAGACACTGAGGCACAGAGATAGAGAAACACTGAGACAGAGAGACACTGATAATCTGAGACTCTGAAAGACTGTGACATTGAGGCACAGAGACACTCAGAAACAGAGACACTGAGTCTCTGAGACACTGAGACACAGAGACACTGAGATAATGAGACTTTGAGACACTGAGACACTGAGGCACAGAGAAACAGAGACAAAGAGACACTGTGACTGTGAGACACAGAGACACAGAGACACTTTGACACAGATACACTGAGACACTGTGACACTGAGACACAGAGACACTGAGACACAGAGACACTGAGACACAGAGACTCAGAAAAACTGAGGCAATGAGACACAGAGACACTGAGACTCTGAGACTCTGAGACACTGATAATCTGAGACACTGAGACACTGTGACACTTAGGCACTGAGACACTCTGACACAGAGCAACATAGACACTGAGCCTCTGAGACACAGATACACTGAGACACAGAAACACAGAGAAACTGAGACTCTGAGACTCTGAGACTCCGAGACACTGAGGCAAGAGACACTGAGCCACTGAGACACTGCGACACAGACACACTGAGACACAGCGACTCTGAGACACTGAGGCACAGAGATAGAGAAACACTGAGACACTGAGACAGAGAGACACTGATAATCTGAGACACTGAGAGACTGTGACATTGAGGAACAGAGACACTCAGACACAGAGACACTGAGTCTCTGAGACACTGAGACACAGAGACACTGAGATAATAAGACTCTGAGACACTGAGACACTGATAATCTGAGACACTGAGACCATGTGTCACTGAGGCACAGAGACACAGAGACACTTGGACAGAGAGACACTGAGACTCTGAGACACTGAGGCACAGAGACACTGGGACACTGAGACACTGTAACAGTGACGCACAGAGACACTCAGTCTCAGAGAAAAAGAGACACTGAGTCTCTGAGACGCTGACACACTGTGACACAGAGACACTGAGTCTCTGAGACACTGAGGCACAGAGACACTTACACACAGAGACTCTGAGAAACTGAGACACTGAGGCACAGAGACACTGAGAACTTAGACACAGAGACACTGAGACTCTGAGGCACTGAATACAAAGACTTTGAGACAGTGAGACACAGAGACACTGAGACACTGAGACACAGAGACACTCAGACTCAGAGAGAAAGGGACACTGAGTCTCTGAGACGCTGACACACTGTGACACAGAGACACTGAGTCTCTGAGACACTGAGGCAGTGAAACACTGAGGCACAGAGACACTGAGACACAGAGACACTGACACACAAAGACACAGAGACACAGAGACACTGAGGCACAGAGACACTTCCACAAAGAGACTCTGAGAAACTGAGACACTGAGGCACAGAGACACTGAGACACAGAGACACTGACACACAAAGACACAGAGACACTGAGACACTGTGACTCAGAGACACTTAGACACAGAGACACTGAGACACTTAGACACAGAGACACAGAGACACTGAGACTCTGAGGCACTGAATACAAAGACTTTGAGACAGTGAGAGACAGAGACACTGAGAACCTGAGACAATGACGCACAGAGACACTGGGACACTGAGACACTGTGACATGAGGCACAGAGACACTCAGACTCAGAGACAAAGAGACACTGAGTCTCTGAGACGCTGACACACTGTGACACAGAGGCACTCAGACTCTGAGACACTGAATCTCTGAGACTCAGAGGCACAGAGATACTGGGACATTGGGACACTGAGACTCTGAGACACTGACACACTGACACACTGAGACTCTGAGACTCAGAGGCACAGAGACACTGAGACACGAGACACTGAGACACTGTGACACTGGGGCACAGAGACACTCAGACACAGAGACAAAGAGACACTGAGTCTCTGAGACACTGAGACACTGAGGCACAGAGACACTGAGACACGAGACACTGAGACACTGGGGCACAGAGACACTCAGATACAGAGACAAAGAAACACTGAGTCTCCGACACAATGATACACTGAGACACAGAGACACAGAGACACTGAGACTCTGAGACACTGAGACACTGAGACACTGTGACACTGAGGCACAGAGACACTCAGACAGAGAGAAACCGAGGCACTGATTCTCTGTGACTCAGAGACACAGAGACAGTGGGACACAGAGACACTGAGAGTCTGAGAAAATGCGACACAGAGACACTGAGATACTGAGACACACATAATTTGTGACGCTGAGACACTGAGACACAAAGACATTGAGACACTGAGACACTGAGACACAGAGACACAGTGACTCTGAGTCACTGAGACACAGAGACACTTGGACACAGAGACACTGAGACACAAAACTTTAAGACACTGAGACACTGAGTCTCTGAGACACAGAGACACTTTGGCACTGAGACACTGCGACACAGAGACACTGAGGCACTGAGACACTGCGACACAGAGACACTGAGAGTCTGATAGACTGAGACGCAGAGACACTAAGACACTGAGGCACCAAGACACAGAGTCTCTGAGACACTGAGACTCTGAGACTCTGAGACTCAGATTCACTGAGACACAGAGACACAGAGACTATGAGGCACAGAGACACTGAGACACTGAGACACAGCGACAATGAGACACAGAGACACTGAGACTCTGAGACGCTGAAACACTGTGACACTGAGACGGTGAGACTCTGAGACACTGGACACAGAGGCACAGAGACACTGACACACAGAGACACTGAGACTCTCAGACACTGAGGCACAGAGACACTGAGACACAGAAACATAGAGACACTGAGACACTGAAAAACAGAGACTCTGAGACTCTGAGATACAGAGACACAGAGACACTGAGTTTCTGAGACACAGAGACACTGAGTCTCTGAGACGCAGAGACACTGAGACACAGAGACATTGAGAGTCTGAGACACAGACACTGAGACACAAAGACTTTGAGACACTCAGACACTGAGACATTGAGACACTGAGGCACAGAGACACTCAGACACAGAGACAAAAGGACACTGAGTCTCTGACACACTGATACACTGAAACACAGAGACACAGAGACACTGAGACTCTCAGACACTGAGACTCTGAGACACTGTGACACTGAGGCACAGAGTCACTGAGACTCTGAGACACTGATAATCTGAGACACTGAGACAATGTGACACTGAGGCACAGAGACACTCAGACACAGAGAAACAGAGACACTGAGTCTCTGAGACACAGAAACACAGAGAAACTGAGACTCTGAGACTCTGAGACACTGAGGCACAGAGATAGAGAAACACTGAGACACTGGGACAGAGAGACACTGATAATCTGAGACTCTGAAAGACTGTGACATTGAGGCACAGAGAAAATCAGACACAGAGACACTGAGTCTCTGAGACACTGAGACACAGAGACACTGAGATAATGAGACTTTGAGACACTGAGGCACAGAGACACTGAGACTCTGAGACACTGAGGCACAGAGACACTGAGATACTGAGGCACAGAGACACTGAGATACTGAGGCACAGAGACACTCAGCCAGAAAGACAAAGAGACACTGATACACTGAGACACAGAGACACTGTGACTCTGAGACACAGAGACACAGAGACACTTTGACACAGATACACTGAGACACTGTGACACAGACACAGAGACACTGAGACACAGAGACACAGAGACACTGAGACACAGAGACTCTGAGACACTGATAATCTGAGACACTGAGACACTGTGACACTTAGGCACAGAGACACTGAGACTCTGAGACACAGATACACTGAGACTCTGAGACACAGATACACTGAGACACAGAAACACAGAGAAACTGTAACTCTGAGACTCTGAGACTCCGAGACACTGAGGCAAGAAACACTGAGACACTGAGAAACTGCGACACAGACACACTGAGACACAGCGACTCTGAGACACTGAGGCACAGAGATAGAGAAACACTGAGACACTGAGACAGAGAGACACTGATAATCTGAGACAGTGAGAGACTGTGACATTGAGGAACAGAGACACTCAGACACAGAGACACTGAGTCTCTGAGACACTGAGACACAGAGACACTGAGATAATAAGACTCTGAGACACTGATAATCTGAGACACTGAGACCCTGTGACACTGAGGCACAGAGACACAGAGACACTTGGACAGAGAGACACTGAGACTCTGAGACACTGAGACACAGAGACACTGAGACTCTGAGACACTGAGGCACAGAGACACTGGGACACTGAGACACTGTGACAGTGACGCACAGAGACACTCAGTCTCAGAGAAAAAGAGACACAGTCTCTGAGACGCTGACACACTGTGACACAGAGACACTGAGACTCTGAGACACTGAGGCACAGAGACACTTACACACAGAGACTCTGAGAAACTGAGACACTGAGGCACAGAGACACTGAGACACTGCGACTCAGAGACACTTAGACACCGAGACACTTAGACACAGAGACTCTGAGACTCAGAGGCACTGAATACAAAGACTTTGAGACAGTGAGACTCTGAGACACTGAGACAATGACGCACAGAGACACTGGGACACTGAGACACTGTGACCTGAGGCACAGAGACACTCAGACTCAGAGACACAGAGACAAAGGGACACTGAGTCTCTGAGACGCTGACACACTGTGACACAGAGACACTGAGACTCTGAGACACTGAAACTCTGAGACTCAGAGGCACAGAGACACTGACACACTGACACACTGAGACTCTGAGACTCAGAGGCACAGAGACACTGAGACACGAGACACTGTGACACTGGGGCAAAGAGACACTCAGACACAGGGACAAAGAGACACTGAGTCTCTGAGACACTGAGACACTGAGACACTGTGACACTGAGGCACAGAGACACTCAGACAGAGAGAAACCGAGGCACTGATTATCTGTGACACAGAGACACAGAGACAGTGGGACACAGAGACACTGAGACACTGAGAGTCTGAGAAAATGAGACACAGAGACACTGAGACACTGAGACGCAAATACTTTGTGACGCTGAGACACTGAGACACAAAGACTTTGAGACACTGAGACACAGAGACACAGTGACTCTGAGACACTGAGACACAGAGACACTTGGACACAGACACACTGAGACACAAAACTTTGAGACACTGAGACACTGGGTCTCTGAGACACAGAGACACTTTGGCACTGAGACACTGAGAGTCTGATAGACTGAGACGCAGAGAGACTAAGACACTGTGGCACCAATGCACAGAGTCTCTGAGACACTGAGACACAGAGACTATGAGGCACAGAGACACTGAGACACAGAGACTCTGAGGCACAGCGACAATGAGACACAGAGAAACTGAGACTCTGAGACGCTGAAACACTGTGACACAGAGACGGTGAGACTCTGAGACACTGGACACTGAGGCACATAGACACTGACGCAAAGAGACACTGAGACACAGAGACACTGACACACAGAGACACTGAGACTCTCAGACACTGAGGCACAGAGACACTGAGACACAGAAACATAGAGACACTGAGAAACAGAGACTCTGAGACTCTGAGATACAGAGACACAGAGACACTGAGTTTCTGAGACACAGAGACACTGAGTCTCTGAGACGCAGAGACACTGAGACACAGAGACATTGAGAGTCTGAGACACAGACACTGAGACACAAAGACTTTGAGACACTCAGACACTGAGACATTGAGACACTGAGGCACAGAGACACTCAGACACAGAGACAAAAGGACACTGAGTCTCTGACACACTGATACACTGAAACACAGAGACACAGAGACACTGAGACTCTCAGACACTGAGACTCTGAGACACTGTGACACTGAGGCACAGAGTCACTGAGACTCTGAGACACTGATAATCTGAGACACTGAGACAATGTGACACTGAGGCACAGAGACACTCAGACACAGAGAAACAGAGACACTGAGTCTCTGAGACACAGAAACACAGAGAAACTGAGACTCTGAGACTCTGAGACACTGAGGCACAGAGATAGAGAAACACTGAGACACTGGGACAGAGAGACACTGATAATCTGAGACTCTGAAAGACTGTGACATTGAGGCACAGACACAGAGACAAAAGGACACTGAGTCTCTGACACACTGATACACTGAAACACAGAGACACAGAGACACTGAGACTCTGAGATACTGAGACACTGAGACACTGAGAAACTGTGACACTGAGGCACAGATTCACTGAGACTCTGAGACACTGATAATCTGAGACACTGAGACAATGTGACACTGAGCCACAGAGACACTCAGACACAGAGAAACAGAGACACTGTGTCTCTGAGACACAGAAACACAGAGAAACTGAGACTCTGAGACTCTGAGACACTGAGGCAAGAGACACTGAGGTACAGAGACATTAAGAAACAGACACACTGAGACACAGCGACTCTGAGACACTGAGGCACAGAGATAGAGAATCACTGAGATACTGAGACAGAGAGACACTGATAATCTGAGACACTGAGAGACTGTGACATTGAGGCACAGAGACACTCAGACACAGAGACACTGAGTCTCTGAGACACTGAGACACAGAGACACTGAGACACAGAGACACTGAGACACTGAGACTCTGAGACACTGAGACAATGAGACACTGAGGCACAGAGACACTGAGACACTGAGGCACAGGGACACAGAGAAACTGTGACTCTGAGACACAGAGACACTTTGACACAGATACACTGAGACACTGAGACACAGAGACACAGAGACACTGAGACACAGAGACTCTGAGACACTGAGGCAATGAGACACTGAGACACAGAGACACTGAGACACTGAGACACAGAGACTCTGAGACACTGAGGCAATGAGACACTGAGGCACAGAGACACTGAGACACTGAGACACTGAGACTCTGAGACACTGAGACACAGAGACACTGAGACTCTGAGACACTGAGGCACAGAGACACTGGGACACTGAGACACTGACAGTGATGCACAGAGACACTCAGTCTCAGAGAAAAAGAGACACTGAGTCTCTGAGACGCTGACACGCTGTGACACAGAGACACTGAGACGCTGAGACACTGAGGCAGTGAAACACTGAGGCACAGAGACACTGAGACACAGACTCACTGACACACAAAGACACAGAGACACTGAGACACTGAGGCACAGAGACACTTACACACAGAGACTCTGAGAAACTGAGACACTGAGGCACAGAGACACTGAGACACTTAGACACAGAGACACTGAGACTCTGAGGCACTGAATAAAAAGACTTTGAGACAGTGAGACACAGAGACACTGAGACACTGTGACATGAGGCACAGAGACACTCAGACTCAGAGACAAAGGGACACTGAGTCTCTGAGACGCTGACACACTGTGACACAGAGACACTGAGACTCTGAGACACTGAATCTCTGAGACTCAGAGGCACAGAGACACTGGGACATTGGGACACTGAGACTCTGAGACACTGGCACACTGACACACTGAGACTCTGAGACTCAGAGGCACAGAGACACTGAGACACGAGACACTGAGACACTGGGGCACAGAGACACTCAGATACAGAGACAAAGAGACACTGAGTCTCTGACACAATGATACACTGAGACACAGAGACACAAAGACACTGAGACACTGAGACACTGAGACACTGTGACACTGAGGCACAGAGACACTCAGACAGAGAGAAACCGAGGCACTGATTCTCTGTGACACAGAGACACAGAGACAGTGGGACACAGAGACACTGAGAGTCTGAGAAAATGCGACACAGAGACACTGAAACACTGAGACACACATAATTTGTGACGCTGAGACACTGAGACACAAAGTCTTTGAGACACTGAGACACTGAGACACTTGGACACAGAGACACTGAGACACAAAACTTTGAGACACTGAGACACTGAGTCTCTGAGACACAGAGACACTTTGGCACTGAGACACTGCGACACAGAGACACTGAGGCACTGAGACACTGCGACACAGAGACACTGAGAGTCTGATAGACTGAGACGCAGAGACACTAAGACACTGAGGCACCAAGGCACAGAGTCTCTGAGACACTGAGACTCTGAGACTCAGATTCACTGAGACACAGAGAAACAGAGACTATGAGGTACAGAGACACTGAGACACAGAGACACTGAGACACAGAGACTCTGAGGCACAGCGACAAAGAGACACAGTGACACTGAGACTCTGAGACGCTGAAACACTGTGACACAGAGACGGTGAGACTCTGAGACTCTGAGATACAGAGACACAGAGACACTGAGTTTCTGAGACGCAGAGACACTGAGTCTCTGAGACACAGAGACACTGGGACACAGAGACATTGACAGTCTGAGACACAGACACTGAGACACAAAGACTTTGAGACACTCAGACACTGAGACATTGAGACACTGAGGCACAGAGACACTCAGACACAGAGACAAATGGACACTGAGTCTCTGACACACTGATACACTGAAACACAGAGACACAGAGACACTGAGACTCTCAGACACTGAGACTCTGAGACACTGAGACACTGTGACACTGAGGCACAGAGTCACTGAGACTCTGAGACACTGATAATCTGAGACACTGAGACAATGTGACACTGAGGCACAGAGACACTCAGACACAGAGAAACAGAGACACTGAGTCTCTGAGACACAGAAACACAGAGAAACTGAGACTCTGAGACTCTGAGACACTGAGGCAAGAGACACTGAGGTACAGAGACATTGAAAAACAGACACACTGAGACACAGCGACTCTGAGACACTGAGGCACAGAGATAGAGAAACACTGAGACACTGAGACAGAGAGACACTGATAATCTGAGACACTGAAAGACTGTGACATTGAGGCACAGAGACACTCAGACACAGAGACACTGAGTCTCTGAGACACTGAGACACAGAGACACTGAGATAATGAGACTTTGAGACACTGAGACACTGAGGCACAGAGACACTCAGACAGAGAAACACAGAGAAACTGTGACTCTGAGACACAGAGACACAGAGACACTAAGACACAGAGACACAGAGACACTGAGAAACTGAAACACTGAGACTCTGAGACACTGAGGCAATGAGACACTGAGGCACAGAGACACTGAGACACTGAGATACTGAGGCACAGAGACACTGTGACTCTGAGACACAGAGACACAGAAACACTTTGACACAGATACACTGAGACACTGTGACACTGAGACACAGAGACACTGAGACACAGAGACACAGAGACACTGAGACACAGAGACTCTGAGACACTGAGGCAATGAGACACTGAGACACAGAGACACTGAGACACAGAGACACAGAGACACTGAGACACAGAGACTCTGAGACACTGAGGCAATGAAACACTGAGACACAGAGACACTGAGGCACTGATAATCTGAGACACTGAGACACTGTGACACTTAGCCACTGAGACACTCAGACACAGAGCAACAGTGACACTGAGCCTCTGAGACACAGATACACTGAGACACAGAAACACAGAGAAACTGAGACTCTGAGACTCCGAGACACAGTGACACTGAGACACTGAGACACTGCGACACAGACACACTGAGACACAGCGACTCTGAGACACTGAGGCACAGAGATAGAGAAACACTGAGACACTGAGACAGAGAGACACTAATAATCTGAGACACTGAGAGACTGCGACATTGAGGAACAGAGACACTCAGACACAAAGACACTGAGTCTCTGAGACACTGAGACACAGAGACACTGAGATAATAAGACTCCGAGACACTGAGACACTGAAATCTGAGACACTGAGACCATGTGAAACTGAGGCACAGAGACACTGAGACACTGAGACACTGAGACACTGAGACACTGAGACACAGAGACACTGAGACACTGAGACACTGAGGCACAGAGACACTCAGACAGAGAGACACAGAGACACTGATACACTGAGACACAGAGACACTGTGACTCTGAGACACAGAGACACAGAGACACTTTGACACAGATACACTGTGACACTGAGACACAGAGACACAGAGACACTGAGACACAGAGACACTGAAACATTGAGGCACAGAGACACTAAGACACAGAGACACTGACACACAAAGACACAGAGACACTGAGACACTGAGGCACAGAGACACTTACACACAGAGACTCTGAGACACTGAGACACTGAGGCATAGAGACACTGAGACACTGTGACTCAGAGACACTGAGACACTTAGACACAGAGACACTAAGACACAGAGACACTGACACACAAAGACACAGAGACACTGAGACACTGAGGCACAGAGACACTTACACACAGAGACACTGGGACAGTGAGACACTGTGACACTGAGGCACAGAGAAACTCAGACACAGATACAAAGGGACACTGAGTCTCTGAGACGCTGACACACTGTGACACAGAGACACTGAGACTCTGAGACACTGAATCTCTGAGACTCAGAGGCACAGAGACACTGGGACACGGGACACTGAGACTCTGAGACACTGACACACTGACACACTGAGACTCTGAGACTCAGAGGCACAGAGACACTGAGACACTGTGACACTGGGGCACAGAGACACTCAGACACAGAGACCAAGAGACACAGTCTCTGACAAACTGTTACACTGAGACACAGAAACACTGAGACTCTGAGACACTGAGACACTGTGACACTGAGGCACAGAGACACTCAGACAGAGAGAAACCGAGGCACTGATTCTCTGTGACACAGAGACACTGGGACACAGTGACACTGAGAGTCTGAGAAAATAAGAAACAGAGACACTGAGACACTGAGACACAAATACTTTGTGACGCTGAGACACTGAGGCACTGAGACACAGAGACAGAGTCACTGAGACACTGAGGCACAGAGACAAAGAGTCACTGAGTCTCTGATACACTGAGACGCTGATACACTGAGACACTGAGACACAGAGACACTGAGACTCTGAGACTCTGAGACACAGAGGCACAGAGACACTGAGACACAGAGACACTGAGACTCGGAGACACTGAGTCAATGAGGCACTGAGACACAGAGACACTGAGACTCTGAGACGCTGAGGCACAGAGACAGTGAGACACTGAGACACAGAGACATAGAGACACTGAGGCACAGAGACTCTGAGGCACAGATACACTGAGGCACAGAGACACTGAGCCACAGAGACACAGAGACAGACTCACTGAGACTCTGAGACACTGAGACACTGATAATCTGAGACACTGAGACACTGTGACACTGAGGCACAGAGACACTCAGACAGAGAGACACCGAGGCACTGATTCTCTGTGACACGGAGTCACAGAGACACTGCGACACAGAAACACTGAGAGTCTGAGAAAATGCGACACAGAGACACTGAGACACTGAGACACTGAGGCACTGAGACACTCAGACACAGAGACAAAGAGACACTGAGTCTCTGAGACACTGATACACTGAGACGCTGATACACTGAGACACTGAGACACTGCGACTCTGAGACACTGAGACACTGAGACACAGAGACAATGAGACACAGAGACACTGAGACACAGAGACACTGAGACTCTGAGACACTGAAACACTGAGACAATGTGACACAGAGATGGTGAGACTCTGAGACACTGAGACACTAAGTCACAGACCCATTGAGACACTGAGAAACAGAGACAAAGAGACACTGAGACTCTGAGACACTGAGACACTGAGACACTGCGACACTGAGACACAAATACTTTGAGACGCTGAGACACTGAGGCACTGAGACACAGAGACAGAGACACTGAGACACTGAGGCACAGAGACACTCAGACACAGAGACAAAGAGACACTGAGTCTCTGAGACACTGATACACTGAGACGCTGATACACTGAGACACTGAGACACTGCGACTCTGAAATACTGAGACACTGAGACACAGAGACATAGAGACTATGCGGCACGGAGAAACTGAGACACAGATACACTGAGACACAGAGACACTGAGACACAGAGACAATGAGACACAGAGACACTGAGGCACAGAGACACTGAGACACAGAGACACTGAGACTCTGAGACACTGAGACACTGAGGCACAGAGACACTGAGACACAGAGAAACAGAGACACTGAGCCTCTGTGACACTGATACACTGAGACACAGAGACACTGAGGCACAGAGACACTGAGACACAGAGACACTGAGACACTGAAATACTGAGACTCTGAGACACTGATGCACAGAGACACTGAGATTCTGAGACACTGAGGCACAGATATAGAGAAACACTGAGACACTGAAACAGAGAGACACTGATACTCTGAGTCACTGAGAGACTGTGACATTGAGGCACAGAGAAAATCAGACACAGAGACACTGAGACACAGAGACACTGATACACTGAGACTCTGACACACTGAGAGGCAGAGACACTGCGACACTGAGAAACTGAGACACTGAGGCACAGAGACACTGAGACACTGAGACTCTGAGACTCTGAGACACTGACAAACAGAGGCACTGAGACACTGAGACTCTGACACACTGAGACACAGAGACACTGAGACACTGAGACACTGAGAAACTGAGACACTGAGGCACAGAGACACTGAGACTCTGAGACACAGAGACACTGAGACACTGAGGCACAGAGACACTTACACACAGAGACACTGGGACAGTGAGACACTGTGACACTGAGGCACAGAGAAACTCAGACACAGAGACAAAGGGACACTGAGTCTCTGAGACGCTGACACACTGTGACACAGAGACACTGAGACTCTGAGACACTGAATCTCTGAGACTCAGAGGCACAGAGACACTGGGACACGGGACACTGAGACTCTGAGACACTGACACACTGACACACTGAGACTCTGAGAGTCAGATGCACAGAGACACTGAGACACGAGACACTGAGACACTGTGACACTGGGGCACAGAGACACGCAGACACAGAGACAAAGAGACACAGTCTCTGACAAACTGTTACACTGAGACAAAGAGACACAGAGACACAGAGACACTGAGACTCTGAGACACTGAGACACTGTGACACTGAGGCACAGAGACACTCAGACAGAGAGAAACCGAGGCACTGATTCTCTGTGACACAGAGACACAGAGACACTGGGACACAGTGACACTGAGAGTCTGAGACGCTGAGGCACAGAGACAGTGAGACACTGAGACACAGAGACATAGAGACACTGAGGCACAGAGATTCTGAGGCACAGATACACTGAGGCACAGAGACACTGAGCCACAGAGACACAGAGACAGACTCACTGAGACTCTGAGACACTGAGACACTGATAATCTGAGACACTGAGACACTGTGACACTGAGACACAGAGACACTCAGACAGAGAGACACCGAGGCACTGATTCTCTGTGACACGGAGACACAGAGACACTGCGACACAGAAACACTGAGAGTCTGAGAAAATGCGACACAGAGACACTGAGACACTGAGGCACTGAGACACTCAGACACAGAGACAAAGAGACACTGAGTCTCTGAGACACTGATACACTGAGACGCTGATACACTGAGACACTGAGACACTGCGACTCTGAGACACTGAGACACTGAGACACTGAGACACTGAGACACAGAGACAATGAGACACAGAGACACTGAGGCACAGAGACACTGAGACACTGAGACTCTGAGACACTGAAACACTGAGACACTGAGACACTGAGTCACTGAGAAACAGAGACAAAGAGACACTGAGACTCTGAGACACTGAGATACTGAGACACAAATACTTTGAGACGCTGAGACTCTGAGGCACTGAGACACAGAGACACTGAGACACTGAGGCACAGAGACACTCAGACACAGAGACAAAGAGACACTGAGTCTCTGAGACACTGATAAACTGGGACACAGAGACACTGAGACACTGCGACTCTGAGATACTGAGACACTGAGACACAGAGACATAGAGACTATGCGACACAGAGAAACTGAGACACAGAGACACTGAGACACAGAGACACTGAGACACAGAGACAATGAGACACTGAGGCACAGAGACACTGAGACACAGAGTCACAGAGACACTGAAATACTGAGACTCTGAGACACTGATGCACAGAGACACTGAGATTCTGAGACACTGAGGCACAGAGATAGAGAAACACAGAGAGAGACACTGATACTCTGAGACAGTGAGAGACTGTGAACTTTGAGGCACAGAGACACTCAGACACAGAGACACTGAGACTCAGAGACACTGATACACTGAGACTCTGAGACACTGAGACACAGAGACTCTGAGACACTAAGAAACTGAGACACTGAGGCACAGAGACACTGAGACACTGCGACTCTGTGACTCTGAGACACTGAGGCACTGAGATTCTGAGACAATGAGGCACAGATATAGAGAAACACTGAGACACTGAAACAGAGAGACACTGATACTCTGAGTCACTGAGAGACTGTGACATTGAGGCACAGAGAAAATCAGACACAGAGACACTGAGACACAGAGACACTGATACACTGAGACTCTGACACACTGAGATGCAGAGACACTGAGAAACTGAGACACTGAGGCACAGAGACACTGAGACACTGAGACTCTGAGACTCTGAGACACTGACAAACAGAGGCACTGAGACACTGAGACTCTGACACACTGAGACACAGAGACACTGAGACACTGAGGAACTGAGACACTGAGGCACAGAGACACTGAGACTCTGAGACACTGAGACACTGATAAACTGATACACAGAGGCACAGTGACACTGAGACTCTGAGACACTGAGACACTGAGAAACAGAGACAGTGAGACTCTGAGACACTGAGACTTCGATACACTGAGACACTGAGACACTGAGACATAGAGACACTGAGACACTGAGACACTGAGACTCAGAGACACTGAGAATCTGAGACCCTGAGACACTGAGACTCTAAGACACTGAGATTCTGAGACACTGAGAAACTGAGACACTGAGGCTCTGAGACTCTGAGACACTGAGACTCTAAGACACTGAGACACTGAGACACTGAGACACTGAGACTCTGAGACACTGAGACACTGAGACTCTGAGACACTGAGACACTGAGACACTGAAACACTGAGACACTGAGACTCTGAGACACTGAGACACAGAGACACTGAGACTCTGAGACACTGTTATTCTGAGACACTCAGACATAGAGACACTGAGACACTGAGGCACTGAGACACTGAGACACAGAGACACAGATTCACTGAGACACTGTGACTCTGAGACACTGAGACACTGAGGCACTGAGACCCTGAGACTCTGAGTCACTGAGACACTGAGACCCTGAGACACTGAGACACTGAGACTCTGAGACACTGTGGCTCTGAGACACTGAGACACAGAGACACTGAGACACTGAGGCACTGAGACCCTGAGACTCTGAGACACTGAGACCCTGAGACACTGAGACCCTGAGACACTGAGACACTGAGACTCTGAGACACTGAGACTCTGAGACACTCAGACACTTAGACACAGAAGCACTTGGACACAGAGACACTGAGAGTCAGGGACACTGAGACACTGAGACACAAAGACTTTGAGACACTGAGACACAGATACACTGAGACACAGAGACACTGAGACACAAAACTTTGAGACACTGAGACACAGAGACACTGTGACACAGAGACACTGAGACACTGAGACTTTGAGATAATAAGACACTGGGGCACAGAGACACTCAGACACAGAGACAAAGAGACACTGAGTCTCTGACACACAGATACACTGAGACACAGAGACACAGAGACACAGAGACACTGAGACACTGTGACACTGTGACACTGAGGCACAGAGACACTCAGACAGAGAGACACCGAGGCACTGATTCTCTGTGACACATAGACACAGAGACACTGGGACACAGTGACACTGAGAGTCTGAGAAAATGAGACACAGAAACACTGAGACACTGAGACACAAATACTTTGAGACGCTGAGACACTGAGGCACTGAGTCACAGAGACAGAGACACTGGGACACTGAGGCACAGAGACACTCAGACACAGAGACAAAGACACACTGAAACACTGAGACTCTGAGACACTGAGACACAGAGACACAGAGAAACTGAGACTCTGAGACTGTGAGATACAGAGGCACAGAGACACTGAGACACAGAGACACTGAGACTCGGAGACACTGAGTCAATGAGACACTGAGGCACTGAGACACAGAGACACAGGGACACTGAGACTCTGAGACACTGAGGCACAGAGACAGTGAGACACTGAGACACAGAGACATAGAGACACTGAGGCACGGAGACTCTGAGGCACAGATACACTGAGGCACAGAGACACTGAGACACAGAGACACAGAGTCAGACTCACTGAGACTCTGAGACACTGAGACACTGATAATCTGAGACACTGAGACACTGTGACACTGAGGCACAGAGACACTCAGACAGAGAGACACAGAGACACTGAGACACAGAGACACTTGGACACAGAGACACTGAGATTCAGAGACACTGAGACACAGTGACTCTGAGACACTGAGACACAGAGACACTTGGACACAGAGAGACTGAGACACAAAACTTTGAGACACTGAGACACAGAGACACTGTGAAGCAGAGACATTGAGTCTCTGAGACAGAGAGACACTGAGACACTGAGACACTGCGACACAGAGACACTGAGTGTCTGATAGACTGAGACGCAGAGACACTAAGACACTGAGGCACCAAGGCACAGAGTCTCTGAGACACTGAGACTCTGAGACTCTGAGACTCAGATTCACTGAGACACAGAGACACAGAGACTATGAGGCACAGAGACACTGAGACACAGAGACACAGAGACACTGAGACACAGAGACACAGAGACACTGAGACACAGAGACACAGAGAGTCTGAGACACTGAGACCCTGAGACACTGCCGCAATGAGACACTGAGACCCGACGACACTGAGACCCGGCGACACTGAGACACTGAGACACTGAGACACTGAGACACAGAGACACCGAGACATAGAGATTATGCAGCACAGAGACACTGAGACACAGAGACACTGAGACACAGAGACAATGAGACACAGAGACACTGAGGCACAGAGACACTGAGACACAGAGACACTGAGACTCTAAGACGCTGAAACACTGAGACATAGAGACACTGAGTGTCTGAGAAAATGAGACACAGAGACACTGAGACACTGAGACACACATACTTTGAGACGCTGAGACACTGAGGCACTGAGACACAGAGACAGAGACACTGAGACACTGAGGCACAGAGACACTCAGACAGAGACAAAGAGACACTGAGTCTCTGAGACACTGATACACTGAGATGCTGATACACTGAGACACAGAAACACAGAGACACTGAGACACAGTGACTCTGAGACACTGAGGCACAGAGATAGAGAAACACTGAGACTCTGAGACAGAGAGACACTGATAATCTGAGACACTGAGTGACTGTGACATTGAGGCACAGAGACACTCAGACACAGAGACAATGAGTCTCTGACACACTGACACACTGAGACACAGAGCCACTGAGATACTGAGAAACTGAGACACTGAGACACTGAGGCACAGAGACACTCAGACAGAGAGACACTGAGAAACGGAGAAACTGAGACACTGAGGCACAGAGACACTGAGACACTGTGACTCTGAGACTCTGAGACACTGACAAACAGAGGCACTGAGACACTGAGACACTGAGACGCTGACACACCAACACACTGAGACACAGAGACACTGAGACACTGAGAAACTGAGACACTGAGGCACAGAGACACTGAGACTCTGAGACACTGAGACACTGAGACTCTGAGACTCTGAGACTCTGAGACACTGAGAAACAGAGACACTGAGACTCTGAGACACTGAGACAGTGCGACACTGAGACATTGAGACTCTGAGACACTGAGACGCTGAGACACTGAGACACTGAGAATCTGAGACCCTGAGACACTGAGACTCTAAGACACAGACTCTGAGACACTGAGACACTGAGACACAGAGACACAGGGACACTGAGACTCTGAGACACTGAGGCACAGAGACAGTGAGACACTGAGACACAGAGACATAGAGACACTGAGGCACGGAGACTCTGAGGCACAGATACACTGAGGCACAGAGACACTGAGACACAGAGACACAGAGTCAGACTCACTGAGACTCTGAGACACTGAGACACTGATAATCTGAGACACTGTGACACTGAGGCACAGAGACACTCAGGCAGAGAGACACAGAGACACTGAGACACAGAGACAGACTCACTGAGACTCTGAGACACTGAGACACTGATAATCTGAGACACTGAGACACTGTGACACTGAGGCACAGAGACACTCAGACAGAGAGACACAGAGACACTGAGACACAGAGACACTTGGACACAGAGACACTGAGATTCAGAGACACTGAGACACAGTGACTCTGAGACACTGAGACACAGAGACACTTGGACACAGAGAGACTGAGACACAAAACTTTGAGACACTGAGACACAGAGACACTGTGAAGCAGAGACACTGAGTCTCTGAGACACAGAGACACTGAGACACTGAGACTCAGAGACACTGAGAGTCTGATAGACTGAGACGCAGAGACACTAAGACACTGAGGCACCAAGGCACAGAGTCTCTGAGACACTGAGACTCTGAGACTCTGAGACTCAGATTCACTGAGACACAGAGACACAGAGACTATGAGGCACAGAGACACTGAGACACAGAGACACTGAGACACTGTGACACTGAGACACAGAGACACAGAGACACAGAGACACTGAGACACAGAGACACAGAGACACTGAGACACAGAGACACTGCCGCAATGAGACACTGAGACACAGAGACACTGAGACCCGGCGACACTGAGACACTGAGACTCTGAGACACTGAGAAACTGAGACACAGAGACACCGAGACATAGAGATTATGCAGCACAGAGACACAGAGACACTGAGACACAGAGACACTGAGACACAGAGACACTGAGACTCTAAGACGCTGAAACACTGAGACATAGAGACACTGAGTGTCTGAGAAAATGAGACACAGAGACACTGAGACACTGAGACACACATACTTTGAGACGCTGAGACACTGAGGCACTGAGACACAGAGACAGAGACACTGAGACACTGAGGCACAGAGACACTCAGACAGAGACAAAGAGACACTGAGTCTCTGAGACACTGATACACTGAGATGCTGATACACTGAGACACAGAAACACAGAGACACTGAGACACTGAGACTCTGAGACTCTGATACACTGAGACACAGTGACTCTGAGACACTGAGGCACAGAGATAGAGAAACACTGAGACACTGAGACAGAGAGACACTGATAATCTGAGACACTGAGTGACTGTGACATTGAGGCACAGAGACACTCAGACACAGAGACAATGAGTCTCTGACACACTGACACACTGAGACACAGAGCCACTGAGATACTGAGAAACTGAGACACTGAGACACTGAGGCACAGAGACACTCAGACAGAGAGACACTGAGACACTGAGAAACTGAGACACTGAGGCACAGAGACACTGAGACACTGTGACTCTGAGACTCTGAGACACTGACAAACAGAGGCACTGAGACACTGAGACACTGAGACTCTGACACACCAACACACTGAGACACTGAGGCACAGAGACACTGAGACTCTGAGACACTGAGACACTGAGACTCTGAGACTCTGAGACTCTGAGACTCTGAGACTCTGAGACACTGAGAAACAGAGACACTGAGACTCTGAGACACTGAGACAGTGCGACACTGAGACATTGAGACTCTTAGACACTGAGACGCTGAGACACTGAGACACTGAGAATCTGAGACCCTGAGACACTGAGACTCTAAGACACTGAGACTCTGAGACACTGAGACACTGAGACACAGAGACACAGGGACACTGAGACTCTGAGACACTGAGGCACAGAGACAGTGAGACACTGAGACACAGAGACATAGAGACACTGAGGCACGGAGACTCTGAGGCACAGATACACTGAGGCACAGAGACACTGAGACACAGAGACACGGAGTCAGACTCACTGAGACTCTGAGACACTGAGACACTGATAATCTGAGACACTGAGACACTGTGACACTGAGGCACAGAGACACTCAGGCAGAGAGACACAGAGACACTGAGACACAGAGACACTTGGACACAGAGACACTGAGATTCAGAGACACTGAGACACAGTGACTCTGAGACACTGAGACACAGAGACACTTGGACACAGAGAGACTGAGACACTTGGACACAGAGAGACTGAGACACAGAGACACTGTGAAGCAGAGACACTGAGTCTCTGAGACAGAGAGACACTGAGACACTGCGACACAGAGACACTGAGAGTCTGATAGACTGAGACGCAGAGACACTAAGACACTGAGGCACCAAGGCACAGAGTCTCTGAGACACTGAGACTCTGAGACTCTGAGACTCAGATTCACTGAGACACAGAGACACAGAGACTATGAGGCACAGAGACACTGAGACACAGAGACACTGAGACACAGAGACACTGAGACACTGTGACACTGAGACACAGAGACACAGAGACACAGAGACACAGAGACACTGAGACACAGAGACACAGAGACACTGAGACACAGAGACTCTGAGACACTGAGACCCTGAGACACTGAGACACTGAGGCACTGAGACACAGAGACACAGAGACACAGATTCACTGAGACACTGTGACTCTGAGACACTGCCGCAATGAGACACTGAGACACAGAGACACTGAGACCCGGCGACACTGAGACACTGAGACTCTGAGACACTGAGACACTGAGACACTGAGACACAGAGACACTGAGGCACAGAGACACTGAGACACAGAGACACTGAGACTCTAAGACGCTGAAACACTGAGACATAGAGACACTGAGTGTCTGAGAAAATGAGACACAGAGACACTGAGACACTGAGACACACATACTTTGAGACGCTGAGACACTGAGGCACTGAGACACAGAGACAGAGACACTGAGACACTGAGTCTCTGAGACACTGATACACTGAGATGCTGATACACTGAGACACAGAAACACAGAGACACTGAGACACTGAGACTCTGAGACTCTGATACACTGAGACACAGTGACTCTGAGACACTGAGGCACAGAGATAGAGAAACACTGAGACACTGAGACAGAGAGACACTGATAATCTGAGACACTGAGTGACTGTGACATTGAGGCACAGAGACACTCAGACACAGAGACAATGAGTCTCTGACACACTGACACACTGAGACACAGAGCCACTGAGATACTGAGAAACTGAGACACTGAGACACTGAGGCACAGAGACACTCAGACAGAGAGACACTGAGACACTGAGAAACTGAGACACTGAGGCACAGAGACACTGAGACACTGTGACTCTGAGACTCTGAGACACTGACAAACAGAGGCACTGAGACACTGAGACACTGATACTCTGACACACCAACACACTGAGACACAGAGACACTGAGACACTGAGAAACTGAGACACTGAGGCACAGAGACACTGAGACTCTGAGACACTGAGACACTGATACACTGATACACAGAGACACAGTGACCCTGAGACTCTGAGACACTGAGACACTGAGACTCTGAGACTCTGAGACTGAGACACTGAGAAACAGAGACACTGAGACTCTGAGACACTGAGACAGTGCGACACTGAGACATTGAGACTCTGAGACACTGAGACGCTGAGACACTGAGACACTGAGAATCTGAGACCCTGAGACACTGAGACTCTAAGACACTGAGACTCTGAGACACTGAGACACTGAGACACAGAGACACAGATTCACTGAGACCCTGTGACTCTGAGACACTGAGACACTGAGGCACTGAGACCCTGAGACTCTGAGACCCTGAGACACTGAGACACTGAGACTCTAAGACACTGAGACTCTGAGACACTGAGACACTGAGACACTGAGAAACTGAGACTCTGAGACACTGAGACACTGAGACTCTGAGACTCTGAAACACTGAGAAACAGAGACACTGAGACTCTGAGACACTGAGACACTGCGACACTGAGACATTGAGACTCTGAGACACTGAGACACTGAGACATAGAGACACTGAGACACTGAGACTCTGAGACACTGAGACACAGAGACCCTGATAAACTGAGGCACTGAGACACAGAGACACAGAGACACAGATTCACTGAGACTCTGAGACACTGAGACACTGAGGCACTGAGACCCTGAGACTCTGAGACACTGAGACACTGAGACCCTGAGACACTGAGACACTGAGACTCTGAGACACTGAGACTCTGAGACACTCAGACACAGAGACACAGAGATACTGAGACACTGAGACTCTGAGACACTGAGACACTGTGAATCTGAGACCCTGAGACACTGAGACTCTAAGACACTGAGACTCTGAGACATTGAGACACTGAGACACTGAGGCTCTGAGACTCTGAGACACTGAGACTCTAAGACACTGAGACACAGAGACACTGAGACACTGAGACACTGAGGCTCTGAGACTCTGAGACACAGAGACACTGAGACACTGAGACCCTGAGACTCTGAGACACTGAGACACTGAGACCCTGAGACACTGAGACACTGATACTCTGAGTCACTGAGAGACTGTGACATTGAGGCACAGAGAAAATCAGACACAGAGACACTGAGACACAGAGACACTGATACACTGAGACTCTGACACACTGAGACGCAGAGACACTGAGACACTGAGAAACTGAGACACTGAGGCACAGAGACACTGAGACACTGAGAAACTGAGAAACTGAGACACTGAGGCACAGAGACACTGAGACTCTGAGACACAGAGACACTGAGACACTGAGGCACAGAGACACTTACACACAGAGACACTGGGACAGTGAGACACTGTGACACTGAGGCACAGAGAAACTCAGACACAGAGGCAAAGGGTCACTGAGTCTCTGAGACGCTGACACACTGTGACACAGAGACACTGAGACTCTGAGACACTGAATCTCTGAGACTCAGAGGCACAGAGACACTGGGACAAGGGACACTGAGACTCTGAGACACTGACACACTGACACACTGAGACTCTGAGACTCAGATGCACAGAGACACTGAGACACGAGACACTGAGACACTGTGACACTGGGGCACAGAGACATCAGACACAGAGACAAAGAGACACAGTCTCTGACAAACTGTTACACTGAGACACAGAGACACAGAGACACTGAGACTCTGAGACACTGAGACACTGTGACACTGAGGCACAGAGACACTCAGACAGAGAGAAACCAAGGCACTGATTCTCTGTGACACAGAGACACAGAGACACTGGGACACAGTGACACTGAGAGTCTGAGACGCTGAGGCACAGAGACAGTGAGACACTGAGACACAGAGACATAGAGACACTGAGGCACAGAGACTCTGAGGCACAGATACACTGAGGCACAGAGACACTGAGCCACAGAGACACAGAGACAGACTCACTGAGACTCTGAGACACTGATAATCTGAGACACTGAGACACTATGACACTGAGACACAGAGACACTCAGACAGAGAGACACCGAGGCACTGATTCTCTGTGACACGGAGACACAGAGACACTGCGACACAGAAACACTGAGAGTCTGAGAAAATGCGACACAGAGACACTGAGACACTGAGGCACTGAGACACTCAGACACAGAGACAAAGAGACACTGAGTCTCTGAGACACTGATACACTGAGACGCTGATACACTGAGACACTGAGACACTGCGACTCTGAGACACTGAGACACTGAGACACTGAGACACAGAGACAATGAGACACAGAGACACTGAGGCACAGAGACACTGAGACACTGAGACTCTGAGACACTGAAACACTGAGACAATGTGACACAGAGATGGTGAGGCTCTGAGACACTGAGACACTGAGTCACAGAGACATTGAGACACTGAGAAACAGAGACAAAGAGACACTGAGACTCTGAGACACTGAGACACAAATACTTTGAGACGCTGAGACTCTGAGACACTCAGACACAGAGACAAAGAGACACTGAGTCTCTGAGACACTGATACACTGAGACGCTGATACACTGAGACACTGAGACACTGCGACTCTGAGATACTGAGACACTGAGACACAGAGACATAGAGACTATGCGACACAGAGAAACTGAGACACAGAGACACTGAGACACAGAGACACTGAGACACTGAGACAATGAGAAACAGAGACACTGAGGCACAGAGACACTGAGACACAGAGACACAGAGACTCTGAGACACTGAGACACTGAGGCACAGAGACACTGAGACACAGAGAAACAGAGACACTGAGCCTCTGTGACACTGATACACTGAGGCACAGAGACACTGAAATACTGAGACTCTGAGACACTGATGCACAGAGACACTGAGATTCTGAGACACTGAGGCACAGAGATAGAGAAACACTGAGACACTGAGACAGAGAGAGACACTGATACTCTGAGACACTGAGAGACTGTGAACTTTGAGGCACAGAGACACTCAGACACAGAGACACTGAGACTCAGAGACACTGATACACTGAGACTCTGAGACACTGAGACACAGAGACTCTGAGACACTAAGTAACTGAGACACTGAGGCACAGAGACACTGAGACACTGCGACTCTGAGACTCTGAGACACTGGGGCACTGAGATTCTGAGACACTGAGGCACAGATATAGAGAAACACTGAGACACTGAAACAGAGAGACACTGATACTCTGAGTCACTGAGAGACTGTGACATTGAGGCACAGAGAAAATCAGACACAGAGACACTGAGACACAGAGACACTGATACACTGAGACTCTGACACACTGAGACGCAGAGACACTGAGACACTGAGAAACTGAGACACTGAGGCACAGAGACACTGAGACACTGAGACTCTGAGACTCTGAGACACTGACAAACAGAGGCACTGAGACACTGAGACTCTGACACACTGAGACACAGAGACACTGAGACACTGAGAAACTGAGACACTGAGGCACAGAGACACTGAGCCTCTGAGACACTGAGACACTGATACACTGATACACAGAGGCACAGTGACACTGAGACTCTGAGACACTGAGACACTGAGAAACAGAGACAGTGAAACTCTGAGACACTGAGACACTGCGACACTGAGACATCGAGACACTGAGACACTGAGACACTGAGACATAGAGACACTGAGACACTGAGACACTGAGACTCTGAGACACTGAGAATCTGAGACCCTGAGACACTGAGACTTTAAGACACTGAGACTCTGAGACACTGAGAAACTGAGACACTGAGGCTCTGAGACTCTGAGACACTGAGACTCTAAGACACTGAGACACTGAAACACTGAGACACTGAGACTCTGAGACACTGAGACACAGAGACACTGAGACTCTGAGACACTGTGATTCTGAGACACTCAGACACAGAGACACTGAGACACTGAGGCACTGAGACACTGAGACACAGAGACAGAGATTCACTGAGACACTGTGACTCTGAGACACTGAGACACTGAGGCACTGAGACCCTGAGACACTGAGACACTGAGACTCTGAGACACTGTGACTCTGAGACACTGAGACACTGAGGCACTGAGACCCTGAGACTCTGAGACACTGAGACCCTGAGACACTGAGACCCTGAGACACTGAGACACTGAGACTCTGAGACACTGAGACTCTGAGACACTCAGACACTTAGACACAGAAGCACTTGGACACAGAGACACTGAGAGTCAGGGACACTGAGACACTGAGACACAAAGACTTTGAGACACTGAGACACAGATACACTGAGACACAGAGACACAAAACTTTGAGACACTGAGACACTGAGACACTGAGACACAGAGGCACTGTGACACTGAGACTCTGACACACTGAGACACAGAGTCACTGAGACACTGAGAAACTGAGACACTGAGGCACAGAGACACTGAGACTCTGAGACACTGAGACACTGATACACTGATACACAGAGGCACAGTGACACTGAGACTCTGAGACACTGAGACACTGAGAAACAGAGACAGTGAGACTCTGAGACACTGTGACACTGAGACATCGAGACACTGAGACACTGAGACACTGAGACATAGAGACACTGAGACACTGAGACACTGAGACACTGAGACTCTGAGACACTGAGAATCTGAGACACTGAGACTCTAAGACACTGAGACTCTGAGACACTGAGAAACTGAGACACTGAGGCTCTGAGACTCTGAGACACTGAGACACTGAGACACTGAGACACTGAGACTCTGAGACACTGAGACACAGAGACACTGAGACTCTGAGACACTGTGATTCTGAGACACTCAGACACAGAGACACTGAGACACTGAGGCACTGAGACACTGAGACACAGAGACACAGATTCACTGAGACACTGTGACTCTGAGACACTGAGACACTGAGGTACTGAGACCCTGTGACTCTGAGTCACTGAGACACAGAGACTCTGAGACACTGTGACTCTGAGACACTGAGACACTGAGGCACTGAGACCCTGAGACTCTGAGACCCTGAGACACTGAGACTCTGAGACACTGAGACACTGAGACTCTGAGACACTGTGACACTGAGACATCGAGACACTGAGACACTGAGACACTGAGACATAGAGACACTGAGACACTGAGACACTGAGACACTGAGACCCTGAGACACTGAGACACAGAGACACTGAGACACAAAACTTTGAGACACTGAGACACAGAGACACTGTGACACAGAGACACTGAGACACTGAGACTTTGAGATAATAAGACACTGAGGCACAGAGACACTGAGTCTCTGAGACACAGAGACACTGAGGCACCAAGACACAGAGACACTGAGACACTGAGTGACTGTGACACTGGGGCACAGAGACACTCAGACACAGAGACAAAGAGACACTGAGTCTCTGACACATTGATACACTGAGACACTGAGACACAGAGACACAGAGACACAGAGACACTGAGACTCTGAGACACTGTGACACTGTGACACTGAGGCACAGAGACACTCAGACAGAGAGACACTGAGGCACTGATTCTCTGTGACACATAGACACAGAGACACTGGGACACAGTGACACTGAGAGTCTGAGAAAATGAGACACAGAAACACTGAGACACAAATACTTTGAGACGCTGAGACACTGAGGTGCTGAGTCACAGAGACAGAGACACTGGGACACTGAGGCACAGAGACACTCAGACACAGAGACAAAGACACACTGAAACACTGAGACTCTGAGACACTGAGACACAGAGACACAGAGAAACTGAGACACTGAGACTCTGAGAAACTGAGACACTGAGTCAATGAGACACTGAGGCACTGAGACACAGAGACACAGGGACACTGAGACTCTGTGACACTGAGGCACAGAGACAGTGAGACACTGAGACACAGAGACATAGAGACACTGAGGCACGGAGACTCTGAGGCACAGATACACTGAGGCACAGAGACACTGAGACACAGAGACACAGAGTCAGACTCAATGAGACTCTGAGACACTGAGACACTGATAATCTGAGACACTGAGACACTGTGACACTGAGGCACAGAGACACTCAGACAGAGAGACACAGAGACACTGAGACACAGAGACACTTGGACACAGAGACACTGAGATTCAGAGACACTGAGACACAGTGACTCTGAGACACTGAGACACAGAGACACTTGGACACAGAGAGACTGAGACACAAAACTTTGAGACACTGAGACACAGAGACACTGTGAAGCAGAGACACTGAGTCTCTGAGACAGAGACACTGAGACACTGAGACACTGCGACACAGAGACACTGAGAGTCTGATAGACTGAGACGCAGAGACACTAAGACACTGAGGCACCAAGGCACAGAGTCTCTGAGACACTGAGACTCTGAGACTCAGATTCACTGAGACACAGAGACACAGAGACTATGAGGCACAGAGACACTGAGACACAGAGACACTGAGACACTGTGACACTGAGACACAGAGACACAGAGACACAGAGACACAGAGACACTGAGACACAGAGACACAGAGACACTGAGACACAGAGACTCTGAGACACTGAGACCCTGAGACACTGAGACACTGAGGCACTGAGACCCTGAGACTCTGAGACACTGAGACACTGAGACCCTGAGACACTGAGACACTGAGACTCTGAGACACTCAGACACAGAGACACAGAGACACTGAGACACAGAGACTCTGAGACACTGAGACACTGTGAATCTGAGACCCTGAGACACTGAGACTCTAAGACACTGAGACTCTGAGACATTGAGACACTGAGACACTGAGGCTCTGAGACTCTGAGACACTGAGACTCTAAGACACTGAGACACAGAGACACTGAGACACTGAGACACTGAGGCTCTGAGACTCTGAGACACAGAGACACTGAGACACTGAGACCCTGAGACTCTGAGACACTGAGACACTGAGACCCTGAGACACTGAGACACTGATACTCTGAGTCACTGAAAGACTGTGACATTGAGGCACAGAGAAAATCAGACACAGAGACACTGAGACACAGAGACAAAGATACACTGAGACACTGACACACTGAGACGCAGAGACACTGAGACACTGAGAAACTGAGGCACTGAGGCACAGAGACACTGAGACACTGAGACTCTGAGACTCTGCGACAATGACAAACAGAGGCACTGAGACTCTGACAACACTGAGAAACAGAGACACTGAGACACTGAGAAACTGAGAAACTGAGACACTGAGGCACAGAGACACTGAGACTCTGAGACACAGAGACACTGAGACACTGAGGCACAGAGACACTTACACACAGAGACACTGGGACACTGAGACACTGCTGACACTGAGGCACAGAGAAACACACTGAGACACTGATACTCAGAGTCACTGAAAGACTGTGACATTGAGGCACAGAGAAAATCAGACACAGAGACACTGAGACCACAGAGACAAAGATACACTGAGACTCTGACACACAGTGAGCACGTGACACTGAGACACTGAGAAACTGAGAAACTGAGACACTGAGGCACAGAGACACTGAGACTCTGAGACACAGAGACACTGAGAAACAGAGACACTGAGACACTGAGAAACTGAGAAACTGAGACACTGAGGCACAGAGACACTGAGACTCTGAGACACAGAGACACTGAGACACTGAGGCACAGAGACACTTACACACAGAGACACTGGGACACTGAGACACTGTGACACTGAGGCACAGAGAAACTCAGACACAGAGACAAAGGGACACTGAGTCTCTGAGACGCTGACACACTGTGACACAGAGACACTGAGACTCTGAGACACTGAATCTCTGAGACTCAGAGGCACAGAGACACTGGGACAAGGGACACTGAGACTCTGAGACACTGACACACTGACACACTGAGACTCTGAGACTCAGATGCACAGAGACACTGAGACACGAGACACTGAGACACTGTGACACTGGGGCACAGAGACACTCAGGCACAGAGACAAAGAGACACAGTCTCTGACAAAATGTTACACTGAGACACAGAGACACAGAGACACTGAGACTCTGAGACACTGAGACACTGTGACTCTGAGACACTGAGACACTGAGGCACTGAGACCCTGAGACTCTGAGACACTGAGACCCTGAGACACTGAGACCCTGAGACACTGAGACACTGAGACTCTGAGACACTGAGACTCTGAGACACTCAGACACTTAGACACAGAAGCACTTGGACACAGAGACACTGAGAGTCAGGGACACTGAGACACTGAGACACAAAGACTTTGAGACACTGAGACACAGATACACTGAGACACAGAGACACACAACTTTGAGACACTGAGACTCTGACACACTGAGACACAGAGTCACTGAGACACTGAGAAACTGAGACACTGAGGCACAGAGACACTGAGACTCTGAGACACTGAGACACTGATACACTGATACACAGAGGCACAGTGACACTGAGACTCTGAGACACTGAGACACTGAGAAACAGAGACAGTGAGACTCTGAGACACTGTGACACTGAGACATCGAGACACTGAGACACTGAGACACTGAGACATAGAGACACTGAGACACTGAGACACTGAGACACTGAGACTCTGAGACACTGAGAATCTGAGACCCTGAGACACTGAGACTCTAAGACACTGAGACTCTGAGACACTGAGAAACTGAGACACTGAGGCTCTGAGACTCTGAGACACTGAGACACTGAGACACTGAGACACTGAGACTCTGAGACACTGAGACACAGAGACACTGAGACTCTGAGACACTGTGATTCTGAGACACTCAGACACAGAGACACTGAGACACTGAGGCACTGAGACACTGAGACACAGAGACACAGATTCACTGAGACACTGTGACTCTGAGACACTGAGACACTGAGGTACTGAGACCCTGAGACTCTGAGTCACTGAGACACAGAGACTCTGAGACACTGTGACTCTGAGACACTGAGACACTGAGGCACTGAGACCCTGAGACTCTGAGACACTGAGACCCTGAGACACTGAGACTCTGAGACACTGAGACACTGAGACTCTGAGACACTGAGACTCTGAGACATTCAGACACTTAGACACAGAAGCATTTGGACACAGAGACACTGAGAGTCAGGGACACTGAGACACTGAGACACAAAGACTTTGAGACACTGAGACACAGATACACTGAGACACAGAGACACTGAGACACAAAACTTTGAGACACTGAGACACAGAGACACTGTGACACAGAGACACTGAGACACTGAGACTTTGAGATAATAAGACACTGAGGCACAGAGACACTGAGTCTCTGAGACACAGAGACACTGAGGCACCAAGACACAGAGACACTGAGACACTGAGTGACTGTGACACTGGGGCACAGAGACACTCAGACACAGAGACAAAGAGACACTGAGTCTCTGACACATTGATACACTGAGACACTGAGACACAGAGACACAGAGACACAGAGACACTGAGACTCTGAGACACTGTGACACTGTGACACTGAGGCACAGAGACACTCAGACAGAGAGACACTGAGGCACTGATTCTCTGTGACACATAGACACAGAGACACTGGGACACAGTGACACTGAGAGTCTGAGAAAATGAGACACAGAAACACTGAGACACAAATACTTTGAGACGCTGAGACACTGAGGTGCTGAGTCACAGAGACAGAGACACTGGGACACTGAGGCACAGAGACACTCAGACACAGAGACAAAGACACACTGAAACACTGAGACTCTGAGACACTGAGACACAGAGACACAGAGAAACTGAGACACTGAGACTCTGAGAAACTGAGACACTGAGTCAATGAGACACTGAGGCACTGAGACACAGAGACACAGGGACACTGAGACTCTGTGACACTGAGGCACAGAGACAGTGAGACACTGAGACACAGAGACATAGAGACACTGAGGCACGGAGACTCTGAGGCACAGATACACTGAGGCACAGAGACACTGAGACACAGAGACACAGAGTCAGTCTCACTGAGACTCTGAGACACTGAGACACTGATAATCTGAGACACTGAGACACTGTGACACTGAGGCACAGAGACACTCAGACAGAGAGACACAGAGACACTGAGACACAGAGACACTTGGACACAGAGACACTAAGATTCAGAGACACTGAGACACAGTGACTCTGAGACACTGAGACACAGAGACACTTGGACACAGAGAGACTGAGACACAAAACTTTGAGACACTGAGACACAGAGACACTGTGAAGCAGAGACACTGAGTCTCTGAGACACTGAGACACTGAGACACTGCGACACAGAGACACTGAGAGTCTGATAGACTGAGACGCAGAGACACTAAGACACTGAGGCACCAAGGCACAGAGTCTCTGAGACACTGAGACTCTGAGACTCAGATTCACTGAGACACAGAGACACAGAGACTATGAGGCACAGAGACACTGAGACACAGAGACACTGAGACACTGTGACACTGAGACACAGAGACACAGAGACACAGAGACACAGAGACACAGAGACACTGAGACACAGAGACACAGAGACACTGAGACACAGAGACTCTGAGACACTGAGACCCTGAGACACTGAGGCACTGAGACCCTGAGACTCTGAGACACTGAGACACTGAGACCCTGAGACACTGAGACACTGAGACTCTGAGACACTCAGACACAGAGACACAGAGACACTGAGACACAGAGACTCTGAGACACTGAGACACTGTGAATCTGAGACCCTGAGACACTGAGACTCTAAGACACTGAGACTCTGAGACATTGAGACACTGAGACACTGAGGCTCTGAGACTCTGAGACACTGAGACTCTAAGACACTGAGACACAGAGACACTGAGACACTGAGACACTGAGGCTCTGAGACTCTGAGACACAGAGACACTGAGACACTGAGACCCTGAGACTCTGAGACACTGAGACACTGAGACCCTGACACACTGAGACACTGATACTCTGAGTCACTGAAAGACTGTGACATTGAGGCACAGAGAAAATCAGACACAGAGACACTGAGACACAGAGACAAAGATACACTGAGACTCTGACACACTGAGACGCAGAGACACTGAGACACTGAGAAACTGAGGCACTGAGGCACAGAGACACTGAGACACTGAGACTCTGAGACTCTGCGACAATGACAAACAGAGGCACTGAGACACTGAGACTCTGACACACTGAGAAACAGAGACACTGAGACACTGAGAAACTGAGAAACTGAGACACTGAGGCACAGAGACACTGAGACTCTGAGACACAGAGACACTGAGACACTGAGGCACAGAGACACTTACACACAGAGACACTGGGACACTGAGACACTGTGACACTGAGGCACAGAGAAACTCAGACACAGAGACAAAGGGACACTGAGTCTCTGAGACGCTGACACACTGTGACACAGAGACACTGAGACTCTGAGACACTGAATCTCTGAGACTCAGAGGCACAGAGACACTGGGACAAGGGACACTGAGACTCTGAGACACTGACACACTGACACACTGAGACTCTGAGACTCAGATGCACAGAGACACTGAGACACGAGACACTGAGACACTGTGACACTGGGGCACAGAGACACTCAGACACAGAGACAAAGAGACACAGTCTCTGACAAACTGTTACACTGAGACACAGAGACACAGAGACACTGAGACTCTGAGACACTGAGACACTGTGACACTGAGGCACAGAGACACTCAGACAGAGAGAAACCAAGGCACTGATTCTCTGTGACACAGAGACACAGAGACACTGGGACACAGTGACACTGAGAGTCTGAGACGCTGAGGCACAGAGACAGTGAGACACTGAGACACAGAGACATAGAGACACTGAGGCACAGAGACTCTGAGGCACAGATACACTGAGGCACAGAGACACTGAGCCACAGAGACACAGAGACAGACTCACTGAGACTCTGAGACACTGAGACACGGATAATCTGAGACACTGAGACACTATGACACTGAGACACAGAGACACTCAGACAGAGAGACACCGAGGCACTGATTCTCTGTGACACGGAGACACAGAGACACTGCGACACAGAAACACTGAGAGTCTGAGAAAATGCGACACAGAGACACTGAGACACTGAGGCACTGAGACACTCAGACACAGAGACGAAGAGACACTGAGTCTCTGAGACACTGATACACTGAGACGCTGATACACTGAGACACTGAGACACTGCGACTCTGAGACACTGATACACTGAGACACTGAGACACTGAGACACAGAGACAATGAGACACAGAGACACTGAGGCACAGAGACACTGAGACACTGAGACTCTGAGACACTGAAACACTGAGACAATGTGACACAGAGATGGTGAGACTCTGAGACACTGAGACACTGAGTCACAGAGACATTGAGACACTGAGAAACAGAGACAAAGAGACACTGAGACTCTGAGACACTGAGACACAAATACTTTGAGACGCTGAGACTCTGAGACACTCAGACACAGAGACAAAGAGACACTGAGTCTCTGAGACACTGATACACTGAGACGCTGATACACTGAGACACTGAGACACTGCGACTCTGAGATACTGAGACACTGAGACACAGAGACATAGAGACTATGCGACACAGAGAAACTGAGACACAGAGACACTGAGACACAGAGACACTGAGACGCTGAGACAATGAGAAACAGAGACACTGAGGCACAGAGACACTGAGACACAGAGACACTGAGACTCTGAGACACTGAGACACTGAGGCACAGAGACACTGAGACACAGAGAAACAGAGACACTGAGCCTCTGTGACACTGATACACTGAGGCACAGAGACTCTGAGGCACAGATACACTGAGGCACAGAGACACTGAGCCACAGAGACACAGAGACAGACTCACTGAGACTCTGAGACACTGAGACACTGATAATCTGAGACACTGAGACACTATGACACTGAGACACAGAGACACTCAGACAGAGAGACACCGAGGCACTGATTCTCTGTGACACGGAGACACAGAGACAGTGGGACACAGAGACACTGAGAGTCTGAGAAAATGCGACACAGAGACACTGAGACACTGAGGCACTGAGACCCTGAGACTCTGAGACACTGAGACCCTGAGACCCTGAGACTCTGAGACACTGAGACACTGAGACACTGAGACTCTGAGACACTGAGACTCTGAGACACTCAGACACAGAAGCACTTGGACACAGAGACACTGAAAGTCAGGGACACTGAGACACTGAGACACAAAGACTTTGAGACACTGAGACACAGATACACTGAGACACAGAGACACTGAGACACAAAACTTTGAGACACTGAGACACAGAGACACTGAGACACTGAGACTTTGAGATAATAAGACACTGAGGCACAGAGACACTGAGTCTCTGAGACACAGAGACACTGAGGCACCAAGACACAGAGACACTGAGACACTGAGTGACTGTGACACTGGGGCACAGAGACACTCAGACACAGAGACAAAGAGACACTGAGTCTCTGACACACTGATACACTGAGACACTGAGACACAGAGACTCAGAGACACTGAGACTCTGAGACACTGTGACACTGTGACACTGAGGCACTGAGACACTCAGACAGAGAGACACCGAGGCACTGATTCTCTGTGACACATAGACACAGAGACACTGGGACACAGTGACACTGAGAGTCTGAGAAAATGAGACACAGAAACACTGAGACACAAATACTTTGAGACGCTGAGACACTGAGGTGCTGAGTCACAGAGACAGAGACACTGGGACACTGAGGCACAGAGACACTGAGACACAGAGACAAAGACACACTGAAACACTGAGACTCTGAGACACTGAGACACAGAGACACTGAGACACAGAGACACTGAGACTCGGAGACACTGAGTCAATGAGACACTGAGGCACTGAGACACAGAGACACAGGGACACTGAGACTCTGAGACACTGAGGCACAGAGACAGTGAGACACTGAGACACAGAGACATAGAGACACTGAGGCACGGAGCCTCTGAGGCACAGATACACTGAGGCTCAGAGACACTGAGACACAGAGACACAGAGTCAGACTCACTGAGACTCTGAGACACTGAGACACTGATAATCTGAGACACTGAGACACTGTGACACTGAGGCACAGAGACACTCAGACAGAGAGACACAGAGACACTGAGACACAGAGACACTTGGACACAGAGACACTGAGATTCAGAGACACTGAGACACAGTGACTCTGAGACACTGAGACACAGAGACACTTGGACACAGAGAGACTGAGACACAAAACTTTGAGACACTGAGACACAGAGACACTGTGAAGCAGAGACACTGAGTCTCTGAGACACAGAGACACTGAGACACTGAGACACTGCGACACAGAGACACTGAGAGTCTGATAGACTGAGACGCAGAGACACTAAGACACTGAGGCACCAAGGCACAGAGTCTCTGAGACACTGAGACTCTGAGACTCTGAGACTCAGATTCACTGAGACACAGAGACACAGAGACTATGAGGCACAGAGACACTGAGACACAGAGACACTGAGACACTGTGACACTGAGACACAGAGACATAGAGACACTGAGACACAGAGACACAGAGACACTGAGACACAGAGACACTGAGACACTGAGGCACTGAGACCCTGAGACTCTGAGACACTGGGACACTGAGACCCTGAGACACTGAGACACTGAGACTCTGAGACACTGAGACTCTGAGACACTCAGACACAGAGGCACAGAGACACTGAGACACTGAGACTCTGAGACACTGAGACACTGTGAATCTGAGACCCTGAGACACTGAGACTCTAAGACACTGAGACTCTGAGACATTGAGACACTGAGACACTGAGGCTCTGAGACTCTGAGACACTGAGACTCTAAGACACTGAGACACAGAGACACTGAGACACTGAGACACTGAGGCTCTGAGACTCTGAGACACAGAGACACTGAGACACTGAGACCCTGAGACTCTGAGACACTGAGACACTGAGACCCTGAGACACTGAGACACTGATACTCTGAGTCACTGAAAGACTGTGACATTGAGGCATAGAGAAAATCAGACACAGAGACACTGAGACACAGAGACACTGATACACTGAGACTCTGACACACTGAGACGCAGAGACACTGAGACACTGAGAAACTGAGACACTGAGGCACAGAGACACTGAGACTCTGAGACTCTGAGACAATGACAAACAGAGGCACTGAGACACTGAGACTCTGACACACTGAGAAACAGAGACACTGAGACACTGAGAAACTGAGAAACTGAGACACTGAGGCACAGGGACACTGAGACTCTGAGACACAGAGACACTGAGACACTGAGGCACAGAGACACTTGCACACAGAGACACTGGGACAGTGAGACACTGTGACACTGAGGCACAGAGAAACTCAGACACAGAGACAAAAGGACACTGAGTCTCTGAGACGCTGACACACTGTGACACAGAGACACTGAGACTCTGAGACACTGAATCTCTGAGACTCAGATGCACAGAGACACTGGGACAAGGGACACTGAGACTCTGAGACACTGACACACTGACACACTGAGACTCTGAGACTCAGATGCACAGAGACACTGAGACACGAGACACTGAGACACTGTGACACTGGGGCACAGAGACACTCAGACACAGAGACAAAGAGACACAGTCTCTGACAAACTGTTACACTGAGACACAGAGACACAGAGACACTGAGACTCTGAGACACTGAGACACTGTGACACTGAGACACTGAGACACTGAGACACAGAGACACAGAGACAATGAGACACAGAGACACTGAGGCACAGAGACACTGAGACACTGAGACTCTGAGACACTGAAACACTGAGACAATGTGACACAGAGATGGTGAGACTCTGAGACACTGAGACACTGAGACACTGAGTCACAGAGACATTGAGACACTGAGAAACAGAGACAAAGAGACACTGAGACTCTGAGACACTGAGACACAAATACTTTGAGACGCTGAGACTCTGAGACACTCAGACACAGAGACAAAGAGACACTGAGTCTCTGAGACACTGATACACTGAGACGCTGATACACTGAGACACTGAGACACTGCGACTCTGAGATACTGAGACACTGAGACACAGAGACATAGAGACTATGCGACACAGAGAAACTGAGACACAGAGACACAGAGACACTGAGACACTGAGACACAGAGACACTGAGACACTGAGACAATGAGAAACAGAGACACTGAGGCACAGAGACACTGAGACACAGAGACACTGAGACTCTGAGACACTGAGACACTGAGGCACAGAGACACTGAGACACAGAGAAACAGAGACACTGAGCCTCTGTGACACTGATACACTGAGACACAGAGACACTGAAATACTGAGACTCTGAGACACTGATGCACAGAGACACTGAGATTCTGAGACACTGAGGCACAGAGATAGAGAAACACTGAGACACTGAGACAGAGAGAGACACTGATACTCTGAGTCACTGAGAGACTGTGACATTGAGGCACAGAGAAAATCAGACACAGAGACACTGAGACACAGAGACACTGATACACTGAGACTCTGACACACTGAGACGCAGAGACACTGAGACACTGAGAAACTGAGACACTGAGGCACAGAGTCACTGAGACACTGAGACTCTGAGGCTTTGAGACACTGACAAACAGAGGCACTGAGACACTGAGACACTGAGACACTGAGAAACTGAGACACTGAGGCACAGAGACACTGAGACTCTGAGACACTGAGACACTGATACACTGATACACAGAGGCACAGTGACACTGAGACTCTGAGACACTGAGACACTGAGAAACAGAGACAGTGAAACTCTGAGACACTGAGACACTGCGACACTGAGACATCGAGACACTGAGACACTGAGACACTGAGACATAGAGACACTGAGACACTGAGACACTGAGACTCTGAGACTCTAAGACACTGAGACTCTGAGACACTGAGAAACTGAGACACTGAGGCTCTGAGACTCTGAGACACTGAGACTCTAAGACACTGAGACACTGAAACACTGAGACACTGAGACTCTGAAACACTGAGACACAGAGACACTGAGACTCTGAGACACTGTGATTCTGAGACACTCAGACACAGAGACACTGAGACACTGAGGCACTGAGACACAGAGACACAGATTCACTGAGACACTGTGACTCTGAGACACTGAGACACTGAGGCACTGAGACCCTGAGACTCTGAGTCACTGAGACACTGAGACCCTGAGACACTGAGACACTGAGACTCTGAGACACTGTGACTCTGAGACACTGAGACACTGAGGCACTGAGACCCTGAGACTCTGAGACACTGAGACCCTGAGACACTGAGACCCTGAGACACTGAGACACTGAGACACTGAGACGCTGAGACACAGAAGCACTTGGACACAGAGACACTGAGAGTCAGGGACACTGAGACACTGAGACACAAAGACTTTGAGACACTGAGACACAGATACACTGAGACACAGAGACACTGAGACACAAAACTTTGAGACACTGAGACACAGAGACACAGAGACACTGAGACACTGAGACTCTGAGACTCTGAGACACTGACAAACAGAGGCACTGAGACACTGAGACTCTGACACACTGAGACACAGAGACACTGAGACACTGAGAAACTGAGACACTGAGGCACAGAGACACTGAGACTCTGAGACACTGAGACACTGAGACACTGATACACTGATACACAGAGGCACAGTGACACTGAGACTCTGAGACACTGAGACAGTGAGACTCTGAGACACTGAGACACTGTGACACTGAGACATCGAGACACTGAGACACTGAGACACTGAGACACTGAGACATAGAGACACTGAGACACTGAGACACTGAGACACTGAGACTCTGAGACACTGAGAATCTGAGACCCTGAGACACTGAGACTCTAAGACACTGAGACTCTGAGACACTGAGAAACTGAGACACTGAGGCTCTGAGACTCTGAGACACTGAGACACTGAGACACTGAGACTCTGAGACACTGAGACACAGAGACACTGAGACTCTGAGACACTGTGATTCTGAGACACTCAGACACAGAGACACTGAGACACTGAGGCACTGAGACACTGAGACACAGAGACACAGATTCACTGAGACACTGTGACTCTGAGACACTGAGACACTGAGGCACTGAGACCCTGAGACTCTGAGTCACTGAGACACTGAGACCCTGAGACACTGAGACACTGAGACTCTGAGACACTGTGACTCTGAGACACTGAGACACTGAGGCACTGAGACCCTGAGACTCTGAGACACTGAGACCCTGAGACACTGAGACCCTGAGACACTGAGACACTGAGACTCTGAGACACTGAGACTCTGAGACACTCAGACACTTAGACACAGAAGCACTTGGACACAGAGACACTGAGAGTCAGGGACACTGAGACACTGAGACACAAAGACTTTGAGACACTGAGACACAGATACACTGAGACACAGAGACACTGTGACACAGAGACACTGAGACACTGAGACTTTGAGATAATAAGACACTGAGGCACAGAGACACTGAGTCTCTGAGACACAGAGACACTGAGGCACCAAGACACAGAGACACTGAGACACTGAGTGACTGTGACACTGGGGCACAGAGACACTCAGACAGAGAGACACCGAGGCACTGATTCTCTGTGACACATAGACACAGAGACACTGGGACACAGTGACACTGAGAGTCTGAGAAAATGAGACACAGAAACACTGAGACACTGAGACACAAATACTTTGTGACGCTGAGACACTGAGGTGCTGAGTCACAGAGACAGAGACACTGGGACACTGAGGCACAGAGACACTCAGACACAGAGACAAAGACACACTGAAACACTGAGACTCTGAGACACTGAGACACAGAGAAACTGAGACACTGAGACTCTGAGAAACTGAGACTCTGAGACTGTGAGATACAGAGGCACAGAGACACTGAGACACAGAGACACTGAGACTCGGAGACACTGAGTCAATGAGACACTGAGGCACTGAGACACAGAGACACAGGGACACTGAGACTCTGAGACACTGAGGCACAGAGACAGTGAGACACTGAGACACAGAGACATAGAGACACTGAGGCACGGAGACTCTGAGGCACAGATACACTGAGGCACAGAGACACTGAGACACAGAGACACAGAGTCAGACTCACTGAGACTCTGAGACACAGAGACACTGATAATCTGAGACACTGAGACACTGTGACACTGAGGCACAGACACACTCAGACAGAGAGACACAGAGACACTGAGACACAGAGACACTTGGACACAGAGACACTGAGATTCAGAGACACTGAGACACAGTGACTCTGAGACACTGAGACACAGAGACACTTGGACACAGAGAGACTGAGACACAAAACTTTGAGACACTGAGACACAGAGACACTGTGAAGCAGAGACACTGAGTCTCTGAGACACAGAGACACTGAGACACTGAGACACTGCGACACAGAGACACTGAGAGTCTGATAGACTGAGACGCAGAGACACTAAGACACTGAGGCACCAAGGCACAGAGTCTCTGAGACACTGAGACTCTGAGACTCTGAGACTCAGATTCACTGAGACACAGAGACACAGAGACTATGAGGCACAGAGACACTGAGACACAGAGACACTGAGACACTGTGACACTGAGACACAGAGACACAGAGACACAGAGACACTGAGACACAGAGACACAGAGACACTGAGACACAGAGACACAGAGGCACTGAGACACAGAGACACAGAGACACAGATTCACTGAGACACTGTGACTCTGAGACACAGCCGCAATGAGACACTGAGACACAGACACACTGGGACACTGAGGCACTGAGACACTGAGACCCGGCGACACTGAGACACTGAGACTCTGAGACACTGAGACACAGAGACACCGAGACATAGAGATTATGCAGCACGGAGACACTGATACAGAGAGACACTGAGACACAGAGACACTGAGGCACAGAGACACTGAGACACAGAGACACTGAGACTCTAAGACGCTGAAACACTGAGACACTGAGAGTCTGAGAAAATGAGACACAGAGACACTGATACACTGAGACACACATACTTTGAGACGCTGAGACACTGAGGCACTGAGACACAGAGACAGAGACACTGAGACACTGAGGCACAGAGACACTCAGACAGAGACAAAGGGACACTGAGTCTCTGAGACAGTGAGACACTGAGATGCTGATACACTGAGACACAGAAACACAAAGACACTGAGACACTGAGACTCTGAGACTCTGATACACTGAGACACAGTGACTCTGAGACACTGAGGCACAGAGATAGAGAAACACTGAGACACTGAGACAGAGAGACACTGATAATCTGAGACACTGAGTGACTGTGACATTGAGGCACAGAGACACTCAGACACAGAGACAATGAGTCTCTGACACACTGACACACTGAGACACAGAGACACTGAGATACTGAGAAACTGAGACACTGAGACACTGAGGCACAGAGACACTCAGACAGAGAGACACACAGACACTGATACACTGAGACACAGAGACACTGAGACACTGTGACACTGATACACTGAGACACAGAGACACAGAGACACTGTGACTCTGAGACACAGAGACACAGAGACACTTGGACACAGAGACACTGAGAGTCAGAGACACTGAGACACTGTGACACTGAGACACAGAGACACAGAGACACTGAGACACAGAGACACTGATACACTGAGACTCTGAGACACTGACGCACAGAGACACTGGGACACTGAGACGCTGTGACACTGAGGCACAGAGACACTCAGACTCAGAGATAAAGAGACACTGAGTCTCTAAGACGCTGACGCACTGTGACACAGAGACACTGAGACTCTGAGACATTGAAACTCTGAGACTCAGAGGCACAGAGACACTGAGACACTGGGACACAGAGACTCTGAGACACTGACACACTGACACACTGAGAGTCTGAGACTCACAGACACAGATACACTGAGACACGAGACACTGAGACACAGAGACACTGAGACACTGAGACACAGAGACACTGAGACACTGAGACACGGAGACTCTGAGACGCTGAGGCAGTGAGACACTGAGGCACAGAGACACTGTGACACAGAGACACTGAGACTCTGAGACACTGAAAATCTGAGACTCTGAGACTCAGAGGCACAGAGACACTGGGACACTGAGACACAGAGACACTGGGACACTGAGACTCTGAGACACTGGCGCACAGAGACACTCAGACACAAAGACAAAGAGACACTGAGTCTCTGACACACTGATACACTGAGACACAGAGACACTGAGACACTGAGACACTGAGACTCTGAGACACTGAGACACAGAGACATTGAGACACTGAGACACTGAGACTCTGAGACACTGAGACTCTGAGACTCTGAGACACTGAGACTCTGAGACACTGAGAATCTGAGACCCTGAGACACTGAGACTCTAAGACACTGAGACTCTGAGACACAGAGACACTGAGACACTGAGACACTGAGACACTGAGACTCTGAGACACTGAGACTCTAAGACACTGAGACTCTGAGACACAGAGACACTGAGGCACAGAGAGCCTGAGACTCTGAGACACTGAGACCCTGAGACACTGAGACACTGAGACTCTGAGACACTGAGAATCTGAGACACTCAGACACTGAGACACAGAGACACAGATTCACTGAGACCCTGAGACACTGAGAATCTGAGATCCTGAGACACTGAGACTCTGAGACACTGAGACACTGAAACACAGAGACACTGAGACATAGAGATTATGCGGCACAGAGACACTGAGACACAGAGACATTGAGGCACAGAGACACTGAGACACAGAGACACTGAGACTCTGAGACGCTGAAACACTGAGATACTGTGACACTGAGGCACAGATACACTCAGACAGAGAGACACCGAGGCACTGATTCTCTGTGACACAGAGACACTGGGACACAGGGACACTGAGAGTCTGAGAAAATGAGACACAGAGACACTGAGACACACATACTTTGAGACTCTGAGACACAGTGACACAGAGACACTGAGACACTGAGACACTGAGACACTGGGACACAGAGACACTGAGACATTGGGACACAGAGACTCTGAGACACTGACACACTGACACACTGAGAGTCTGAGACTCACAGACACAGATACACTGAGACACGAGACACTGAGACACAGAGACACTGAGACACTGAGACACAGAGACACTGAGACACTGAGACACGGAGACTCTGAGACGCTGAGGCAGTGAGACACTGAGGCACAGAGACACTGTGACACAGAGACACTGAGACTCTGAGACACTGAAAATCTGAGACTCTGAGACTCAGAGGCACAGAGACACTGGGACACTGGGACACTGAGACACAGAGACACTGGGACACTGAGACTCTAAGACACTGGCGCACAGAGACACTCAGACACAGAGACAAAGAGACACTGAGTCTCTGACACACTGATACACTGAGACACAGAGACACTGAGACACTGAGACTCTGAGACACTGAGACACAGAGACATTGAGACACTGAGACACTGAGACTCTGAGACACTGAGACTCTGAGACTCAGACACTGAGACTCTGAGACACTGAGAATCTGAGACCCTGAGACACTGAGACTCTAAGACACTGAGACTCTGAGACACAGAGACACTGAGACACTGAGACACTGAGACTCTGAGACACTGAGACTCTAAGACACTGAGACTCTGAGACACAGAGACACTGAGGCACAGAGAGCCTGAGACTCTGAGACACTGAGACCCTGAGACACTGAGACACTGAGACTCTGAGACACTGAGAATCTGAGACACTCAGACACTGAGACACAGAGACACAGATTCACTGAGACCCTGAGACACTGATAATCTGAGACACTGAGACACCGAGACACTTGGACACAGAGACACTGAGAGTCAGAGACACTGAGACACTGAGACATAAAGACTTTGAGAAACTGAGACACTGAGACACTGAGACACAGAGACACTGAGACACAATGACTCTGAGACACTGAGACACAGAGACACTTGGACACAGAGACACTGAGACACAAAACTTTGAGACACTGAGACACAGAGACACTGTGACACAGAGACACTGAAACACTGAGACTTTGAGATACTAAGACACTGAGTCACAGAGACACTGAGGCACAGAGACACTGAGTCTCTGAGACACTGTGACACAGAGACATAGAGACACTGAGACACTGAGAAACAGAGACTGTGAGACTCTGAGATACAGAGACACAGAGACACTGAGTTTCTGAGACACAGAGACACTGAGTCTCTGAGACACAGAGACACAGAGACACTGAGACACAGAGACATTGAGAGTCTGAGACACAGGCACTGAGACACAAAGACTTTGAGACACTGAGACACAGAGACACTGAGACACTGAGGCACAGAGACACTCAGACACAGAGATAAAGAGACACTGATTCTCTGACACACTGATACACTGAAACACAGAGACACTGAGACACTGAGACTCTGAGACACTGAGACACTGTGACACTGAGGCACAGAGTCACTGAGACTCTGAGACACTGACAATCTGAGACACAGGGACCGAGAGGGAGACACACAGGGACCGGGAGAGACACAGGGACTGAGAGAGAGACACAGGGACCGAGAGAGAGACACAGGGACTGAGAGAGAGAGACACAGGGACCGAGAGAGACACATGGACCGAGAGAGAGACACAGGGACCGAGAGAGACACAGGGACCGAGAGAGAGAGACACAGGGACCGAGAGAGAGACACAGGGACTGAGAGAGAGAGAGAGAGACACAGGGACTGAGAGAGACACAGGGACCGAAAGAGAGATAGGAACCGAGAGAGAGACAGGGACCGAGAGAGAGAGACACAGGGACTGAGAGAGAGACACAGGGACTAAGAGAGAGAGACAGGGACTGAGAGAGATACTGGGGCCAAGAGAGACACAGCGACCGAGAGAGAGACACAGGCACTGAGAGAGACACCGGGACCAAGTGAGACACAGGGACCGAGAGAGAGACACAGGGACCGAGAGAGACACAGGGACTGAGAGAGACACAGGGACCGAGAGAGAGACTCAGGGACTGAGAGAGAGACACAGGGACCGAGAGAGAAACAGGGGTGAGAGAGAGATACAGGGACCGAGAGAGACACAGGGACCAAGAGAGACACAGGGACCGAGAGAGAGACACAGTGACCGAGAGAGAGACACCGGGACAGAGAGAGAGAGACACAGGGACTGAGAGAGAGACAGGGACCGGGAGAGACACAGGGACCGAGTGAGAAACAGGGACCGAGAAAGACACAGGGAGCAAGAGAGAGACACAGGGACCGAGAGAGACACCGGGACCGAGAGAGACACAGGGACCGAGAGAGACACAGGGACCGAGAGAGACACAGGGACTGAGAGAGACACAAAGACCTAGAGTGAGACACCGGGACCGAGAGAGACACAGGGACCGAGAGAGACACAGGGACCGAAAGAGACACAGGGACCGAGAGAGAGACAGTGAGCGAGAGAGACACAGGGACTGAGAGAGAGAGACACAGGGACCGAGAGAGACACAAGGACCGAGAGAGACATAGGGACCGAGTGAGACACAGCGACCGAGAGAGACACAGGGACCGAGAGAGAGAGACACAGGGACCGAGAGAGACACAGGGACCGAGGGAGAGAGACACAGGGACCGAGAGAGAGAGACACAGGGACCGAGAGAGACACAGGGTCCGAGTGATACACAGCGACCGAGAGAGACACAGGGACCGAGAGAGAGACACAGGGACCGAGAGAGACACAGGGACCGAGTGAGACACAGCGACCGAGAGAGACACAGGGACCGAGAGAGAGAGACACAGGGACCGAGAGAGACACAGGGACCGAGGGAGAGAGACACAGGGACCGAGAGAGAGAGACACAGGGACCGAGAGAGACACAGGGACCGAGTGAGACACAGCGACCGAGAGAGACACAGGGACCGAGAGAGAGACACAGGGACCGAGAGAGACACAGGGACCGAGTGAGACACAGCGACCGAGAGAGACACAGGGACCGAGAGAGAGAGACACAGGGACCGAGAGAGACACAGGGACCGAGTGAGACACAGCGACCGAGAGAGACACAGGGACCGAGAGAGAGAGAGACACAGGGACTGAGAGAGAGAGACACAGGGACCGAGAGAGACACAGGGACCGAGGGAGAGAGACACAGGGACCGAGAAAGAGAGACACAGGGACCGAGAGAGACACAGGGACCGAGGGAGAGAGACACAGGGACCGAGAGAGAGAGACACAGGGACCGAGAGAGACACAGGGACCGAGAGAGAGAGACACAGGGACCGAGAGAGAGACACAGGGACAGAGTGAGAGACACAGGGACTGAGCGATTCACAGGGACCGAGAGAGACACAGGGACCGAGAGAGAGAGACACAGGGACCGAGAGAGAGACACAGGGACTGAGAGGGAGAGAGACACAGGGACTGAGAGAGACACAGGAACCGAGAGAGAGACAGGGACCGAGAGAGACACAGGGACTGAGAGAGACACCGGGACCGAGTGAGACACAGGGACCGAGAGAGAGACACAGGGACCGAGAGAGAGACACAGGGACTGAGAGAGACACAGGGACCGAGAGAGAGACTCAGGGACTGAGAGAGAGACACAGGGACCGAGAGAGACACAGGGGTGAGAGAGAGATACAGGGACCGAGAGAGACACAGGGACCAAGAGAGACACAGGGACCGAGAGAGAGACACAGTGACCGAGAGAGAGACACCGGGACAGAGAGAGAGAGACACAGGGACTGAGAGAGAGACAGGGACCGGGAGAGACACAGGGACCGAGTGAGAAACAAGGACCGAGAAAGACACAGGGAGCAAGAGAGAGACACAGGGACCGGAAGAGACACAGGGACCGAGAGAGAGACAGTGAGCGAGAGAGACACAGGGACCGAGAGAGACACAGGGACCGGAAGAGACACAGGGACTGAGAGAGAGAGACACAGTGACCGAGAGAGAGAGAGACACAAGGACCGAGAGAGACACAGGGACCGAGAGAGACACAGGGACCGAGAGAGACACAGGGACCGAGAGAGACACAGGGACCGGAAGAGACACAGGGACTGAGAGAGAGAGACACAGGGACCGAGAGAGACACAGGGACCGAGAGAGACACAGGGACCGAGAGAGACACAGGGACCGAGAGAGACACAGGGACCGGAAGAGACACAGGGACTGAGAGAGAGAGACACAGGGACCGAGAGAGACACAGGGACCGAGTGAGACACAGCGACCGAGAGAGACACAGGGACCGAGAGAGATAGACACAGGGACCGAGAGAGACACAGGGACCGAGAGAGACACAGGGACCGAGAGAGACACAGGGACCGAGAGAGACACAGGGACCGAGAGAGACACAGGGACCGAGTGAGAGACTCAGGGACCGAGAGAGAGACACCAGGACAGAGAGAGAGACACAGGGACCGAGTGAGACACAGGGACCGAGTGAGACACAGGGACCGAGTGAGACACAGGGACCGAGAGAGACACAGGGACCGAGTGAGACACCGGGACCGAGAGAGAGAGACACAGTGACCGAGAGAGACACAGCGACCGAGAGAGACACAGGGACCGAGAGAGAGAGAGACACAGGGACCGAGAGAGACACAGGGACCGAGTGAGACACAGCGACCGAGAGAGACACAGGGACCGAGAGAGAAAGACACAGGGACCGAGAGAGACACAGGGACCGAGGGAGAGAGACACAGGGACCGAGAGAGACACAGGGACCGAGTGAGACACAGCGACCGAGAGAGAGACAGGGACCGAGAGAGAGAGACACAGGGACCGAGAGAGACACAGGGACTGAGGGAGAGAGACACAGGGACCGAGAGAGAGAGAGACACAGGGACTGAGAGAGAGAGACACAGGGACCGAGAGAGACACAGGGACCGAGGGAGAGAGACACAGGGACCGGGAAAGAGAGACACAGGGACCGAGAGAGACACAGGGACCGAGGGAGAGAGACACAGGGACCGAGAGAGACACAGGGACCGAGTGAGACACAGCGACCGAGAGAGACACAGGGACCGAGAGAGAGAGACACAGGGACCGAGAGAGACACAGGGACTGAGGGAGAGAGACACAGGGACCGAGAGAGAGAGACACAGGGACCGAGAGAGACACAGAGACCGAGGGAGAGAGATACAGGGACCGAGAGAGAGACACAGGGACCGAGAGAGACACAGTGACCGAGAGAGACACAGTGACCGAGAGAGACACAGTGACCGAGAGAGACACAGGGACCGAGAGAGACACAGGGACCGAGAGAGACACAGTGACTGAGAGAGACACAGGGACATAGAGAGACACAGTGACTGAGAGAGACACAGGGACCGAGAGAGACACAGGGACCGAGAGAGACACAGTGACCGAGAGAGACACAGGGACCGAGAGAGACACAGTGACTGAGAGAGACACAGGGACATAGAGAGACACAGTGACTGAGAGAGACACAGGGACCGAGAGAGACACAGTGACTGAGAGAAACACAGGGACCCAGAGAGAGACACAGGGACAGAGAGAGACACAGGGACTGAGAGAGTCACAGGGACCGAGAGAGAGAGACACAGGGACTGAGAGAGACACATGGACCGAAAGAGACACAAGGACCGAGAGAGACACAGGGACCGAGTGAGACACAGGGACCGAGAAAGACACAGGGAACAAGAGAGAGATACAAGGACCGAGAGAGACACTGAAACTGAGAGAGAGACACAGGGACCGATAGAGACACAGGGACCGAGAAAGAGACACAGGGACCGAGAGAGACACAGGGACCGAGAAAGACACAGGGAGCAAGAGAGAGACACAGGGACCGAGAGAGACACCGGGACCGAGAGAGACACAGGGACCGAGACAGAGACACAGGGACTGAGAGAAACACAGTGACCGAGATAGAGATACAGGGACCGAGAGAGAGACACAGGGACTGAGAGAGAGACAGGGACCGGGAGAGACACAGGGACCAAGAGACACACCAGGACCGAGAGAGACACAGGGGTGAGAGAGAGATACAGTGACCGAGAGAGAGACACCGGGACAGAGAAAGAGACACAGGGACTGAGAGAGAGAGAGACAGGGAGCGAGAGAGACACAGGGACTGAGAGAGACACAGCGACCGAGAGAGAGACACCGGGACAGAGAAAGAGACACAGGGACTGAGAGAGAGAGAGACAGGGAGCGAGAGAGACACAGGGACTGAGAGAGACACAGCGACCGAGAGAGACACAGGGACCGAGAGAGACACAGGGACTGAGAGAGACACAGAGACCGAGTGAGAGACACAGGGACCGAGAGTGAGACACAGGGACAGAGAGAGACACAGGGACTGAGAGAGACACAGGGACCGAGAGAGCGACACAGGGACCGAGAGAGTGACACAGGGACCGAGAGAGTCACAGGTGTGAGAGAGAGATACAGGGACCGAGAGAGACACAGGGACCAAGAGAGACACAGGGACCGAGAGAGAGACACAGTGACCGAGAGAGAGACACCGGGACAGAGAGAGAGACACAGGGACTGAGAGAGAGAGAGACAGGGACCGGGAGAGACACAGGGACAGAGTGAGACACAGGGACCGAGTAAGACACAGGGAACAAGACAGAGACACAGGGACCGAGAGAGACACAGTGACCGAGAGAGACACAGGGACCGAGTGAGACACAGGGACCGAGTAAGACACAGGGAACAAGACAGAGACACAGGGACCAAGAGAGACACAGGGATTGAGAGAGAGAGACACAGGGACCGAGAGAGAGACACAAGGACCAAGAGAGAGATAGTGACCGAGAGAGACACAGGGACTGAGAGAGAGAGAGACACAGGGACCGAGAGAGAGACACAAGGACCGAGAGAGACACAGGGACCGAGTGAGACACAGGGGTGAATGGGAGACACATGGACCGAGAGAGACACAGGGACCGAGACAGACACTGGGACCGAGAGAGAGAGGAACAGGGACCGAGAGAGACACAGGGACCGAGTGAGAGACACAGGGACTGAGAGAGTGACAGGGACCAAGAGAGACACAGTGACCGAGAGAGACACAGGGACCGAGAGAGAGACACAGGGACCGAGAGAGACACAGGGACTGAGAGAGTCACAGGGACCGATAGAGAGACACAGGGACCGAGAGAGAGACACTGGGACTGATAGAGAGACATAGGAACCAAGAGAGACACCAGGACCGAGAGAGACACAGGGGTGAGAGAGAGACACCAGGACCGAGAGAGACACAGGGGTGAGAGAGAGATACAGGGACCGAGAGAGACATAGTGACCGAGAGAGAGACACCGGGACAGAGAGAGAGAAACAGGGACTGAGAGAGAGAGACAGGGACCGGATGAGACACAGGGAACAAGAGAGAGACACAGGGACCGAGAGAGACACCGGGACCGAGTGAGACACAGCGACCGAGAGAGACACAGGGACCGAGAGAGACACAGGGTCCGAGGGAGAGAGACACAGGGACGGAGAGAGAGAGACACAGGGACCGAGAGAGACACAGCGACCGAGAGAGACACAGGGACCGAGAGAGACACAGCGACCGAGTGAGACACAGGGACCGAGAGAGACAGTCACAGGGACCGAGAGAGACACAGGGACCGAGGGAGAGAGACACAGGGATCGAGAGAGAGACACAGGGACCGAGTGAGACACAGCGACCGAGAGAGACACAGGGAACGAGAGAGAGAGAGACACAGGGACTGAGAGAGAGAGACACAGGGACCGAGAGAGACACAGGGACCGAGGGAGAGAGACACAGGGACCGAGAAAGAGAGACACAGGGACCGAGAGAGACACAGGGACAGAGAGAGACACAGGGACCGAGAGAGACACAGGAACCAAGGGAGAGAGACACAGGGACCGAGAGAGAGAGACACAGGGACCGAGAGAGACACAGGGACCGAGGGAGAGAGACACAGGGACCGAGAGAGACACAGGAACCGAGTGAGACACAGCGACAGAGAGAGACACAGGGACCGAGAGAGAGAGACACAGGGACCGAGAGAGACACAGGGACTGAGGGAGAGAGACACAGGGACCGAGAGAGAGAGACACAGGGACCGAGATAGACACAGAGACCGAGGGAGAGAGACACAGGGACCGAGAGAGAGACACAGGGACAGAGTGAGAGACACAGGGACTGAGCGATTCACAGGGACCGAGAGAGACACAGTGACCGAGAGAGACACAGGGACCGAGAGAGACACAGTGACTGAGAGAGACACAGGGACATAGAGAGACACAGTGACTGAGAGAGACACAGGGACCTAGGGAGACACAGGGACAGAGTGAGAGACACAGGGACTGAGCGATTCACAGGGACCGAGAGAGACACAGTGACCGAGAGAGACACAGGGACCGAGAGAGACACAGTGACTGAGAGAGACACAGGGACCGAGAGAGAGACACAGGGACAGAGTGAGAGACACAGGGACTGAGCGATTCACAGGGACCGAGAGAGACACAGTGACCGAGAGAGACACAGGGACCGAGAGAGACACAGTGACTGAGAGAGACACAGGGACATAGAGAGACACAGTGACTGAGAGAGACACAGGGACCTAGGGAGACACAGGGACAGAGTGAGAGACACAGGGACTGAGCGATTCACAGGGACCGAGAGAGACACAGTGACCGAGAGAGACACAGGGACCGAGAGAGACACAGTGACCGAGAGAGACACAGGGACCGAGAGAGACACAGTGACTGAGAGAAACACAGGGACCCAGAGAGAGACACAGGGACAGAGAGAGACACAGGGACTGAGAGAGTCACAGGGACTGAGAGAGAGAGACACAGGGACTGAGAGAGACACATGGACCGAAAGAGACACAAGGACCGAGAGAGACACAGGGACCGAGTGAGATACAGGGACCGAGAAAGACACAGGGAACAAGAGAGAGAGACACAGGGACCGAGAGGGACACAGGGACCGAGAAAGAGACACAGTGACCGAGAGAGACACAGGGACCGAGAGAGACACTGAAACTGAGAGAGAGACACAGGGACCGAGAGAGACACAGGGACCGAGAAAGAGACACAGTGACCGAGAGAGACACAGGGACCGAGAAAGACACAGGGAGCAAGAGAGAGACACAGGGACCGAGAGAGACACCGGGACCGATAGAGACACAGGGACCGAGACAGAGACACAGGGACTGAGAGAAACACAGTGACCGAGAGAGAAATACAGGGACCGAGAGAGAGACACAGGGACTGAGAGAGATACAGGGACCGAGAGAGACAAAGGGACAGAGAAAGAGACACAGGGACTGAGAGAGTGAGACACAGGGACCGAGAGAGAGAGACACAATCGTCCGAGAGATAAAGACAGGGAGCGAGAGAGACACAGGGACTGAGAGAGACACAGGGGCCAAGAGTGACACAGCGACCGAGAGAGAGACACAGGGACTGAGAGAGACACAGCGACCGAGAGAGACACAGGGACTGAGAGAGACACAGAGACCGAGTGAGAGACACAGGGACCGAGAGTGAGACACAGGGACAGAGAGAGACACAGGGACTGAGAGAGACACAGGGACCGAGAGAGAGACACAGGGACTGAGAGAGAGACACAGGGACCGAGAGAGTGACACAGGGACCGAGAGAGTCACAGGTGTGAGAGAGAGAGATACAGGGACCGAGAGAGACACAGGGACCAAGAGAGACACAGGGACCGAGAGAGAGACACAGTGACCGAGAGAGAGACACCGGGACAGAGAGAGAGACACAGCGACTGAGAGAGAGAGAGACAGGGACCGGGAGAGACACAGGGACAGAGTGAGACACAGGGACCGAGTGAGACACAGGGACCGAGTAAGACACAGGGAACAAGACAGAGACACAGGGACCGAGAGAGACACAGTGACCGAGAGAGACACAGGGACCGAGTGAGACACAGGGACCGAGTAAGACACAGGGAACAAGACAGAGACACAGGGACCGAGAGAGACACAGGGATTGAGAGAGGGAGACACAGGGACCGAGAGAGAGACACAAGGACCAAGAGAGAGATAGTGACCGAGAGAGACACAGGGACTGAGAGAGAGAGAGACACAGGGACCGAGAGAGAGACACAAGGACCGAGAGAGAGACACAGGGACTGAGAGAGAGACACAAGGAACGAGAGAGACAGAGGGACTGAGTGAGACACATGGACCGAAAGAGACACAGGGACGGAGAGAGACACAGGGACCGAGAGCGAGACAGTGACCGAGAGAGACACAGGGATTGAGAGAGAGAGACACAGGGACCGAGAGAGAGACACAAGGACCGAGAGAGACACAGGGACCGAGTGAGACACAGGGGTGAGTGGGAGACACATGGACCGAGAGAGACACAGGGACCGAGTGAGACACAGGGACCGAGACAGACACTGGGACCGAGAGTGAGAGAAACAGGGACCGAGAGAGACACAGGGACCGAGTGAGAGACACAGGGACCGAGAGAGAGACACAGGGACCGTGAGAGACACAGGGACCGAGAGAGAGACAGGGACAGAGTGAGACACAGGGACCGAGAGAGAGAGACACAATTGTCCGAGAGAGAAAGACAGGGAGCGAGAGAGACACAGGGGCCAAGAGAGAGACACAGCGACCGACGGAGAGACACAGGGACTGAGAGACAGACACAGGGACCGAGTGAGAGACACAGGGACCGAGTGAGAGACACAGGGACCGAGAGAGAGACACAGGGACCGAGTGAGAGACACAGGGACCGGGAGAGACACAGGGACCGAGAAAGACACAGGGACCGAGAGAGACACAGGGGTGAGAGAGAGATACAGGGACCAAGAGAGACACAGGCACCGAGAGAGAGTCACAGTGACCGAGAGAGAGACACCGGGACCGAGAGAGAGACACAGGGACTGAGAGAGAGACAGGGACCGGGAGAGAGACAGGGACCGAGAAAGACACAGGGAGCAAGAGAGAGACACAGGGACCGAGAGAGACACCGGGACCGAGAGAGACACAGGGACCGAGACAGAGACACAGGGACCGAGAGAGACACAAGGACCGAGAGAGAGAGACACAGGGACCGAGAGAGAGAGACACAGGGACTGAGAGAGAGACACAGGGACCGAGAGAGACACAGTGACCGAGAGAGACACAGTGACCGAGAGAGACACAGGGACCGAGTAAGACACAGGGAACAAGACAGAGACACAGGGACCGAGAGAGACACTGAAACTGAGAGAGAGACACCGGGACCGAGTGAGACACAGGGACCGAGTAAGACACAGGGACCGAGAGAGACACAGGGACCGAGAGAGAGATAGTGACCGAGAGAGACACAGGGACTGAGAGAGAGAGAGACAAAGGGACCGAGAGAGGGACACAAGGACCGAGAGAGACACAGGGACCGAGAGAGGGACACAAGGACCGAGAGAGACACAGGGACCGAGAGAGACACCAAGACTAAGAGAGACACAGAGGTGAGAGAGAGATACAGGGACCGAGAGAGACACAGGGACCGAGAGCGAGACGGTGACCGAGAGAGACACAGGGACTGAGAGAGAGACACACAGGGACCGAGAGAGAGACACAAGGACCGAGAGAGACACAGGGACTGAGAGAGACACAGGGACCGAGTGAGACACAGGGACCGAGTGAGACACAGCGACCGAGAGAGACACAGGGACCGAGAGAGAGAGACACAGGGACCGAGAGAGAGACACAGGGACCGAGTGAGAGACACAGGGACCGAGAGAGAGACACCAGCACAGAGGGAGAGACACAGGGACCGAGAGAGAGAGACACAGGGACCGAGAGAGACACAGGGACCGAGGGAGAGAGACACAGGGACCGAGAGAGAGACACAGGGACCGAGTGAGAGACTCAGGGACTTAGCGAGTCACAGGGACCAAGAGAGACACAGTGACCGAGAGAGACTCAGGGACCGAGAGAGAGAGACACAGGGACCGAGAGGGACACTGGGACCGAGAGAGAGAGACACAGTGACTGAGAGAGACACAGGGACCGAGAGAGACTCAGGGACCGAGAGAGAGAGACACAGTGACCGAGAGAGACACAGGGACCGAGAGAGAGAGACACAGGGACCGAGTGAGACACAGCGACCGAGAGAGACACAGGGACCGAGAGAGAGAGAGACACAGGGACCGAGAGAGAGAGACACAGGGACCGAGAGAGACACAGGGACCGAGTGAGACACAGCGACCGAGAGAGACACAGGGACCGAGAGAGAGAGAGACATAGGGACCGAGAGAGACACAGGGACCGAGTGAACACAGCGACCGAGAGAGACACAGGGACCGAGAGAGAAAGACACAGGGACCGAGAGAGACACAGGGACCGAGGGAGAGAGACACAGGGACCGAGAGAGACACAGGGACCGAGAGAGAGAGAGACACAGGGACTGAGAGAGATACAGGGACCGAGGGAGAGAGACACAGGGACCGAGAGAGAGAGAGACACAGGGACTGAGAGAGAGAGACACAGGGACCGAGTGAGACACACCGACCGAGAGAGACACAGGGACCGAGAGAGACACAGGGACCGAGGGAGAGAGACACAGGGACCGAGAAAGAGAGACACAGGGACCGAGAGAGACACAGGGACCGAGGGAGAGAGACACAGGGACCGAGAGAGAGAGAGACACAGGGACTGAGAGAGAGAGACACAGGGACCGAGTGAGACACACCGACCGAGAGAGACACAGGGACCGAGAGAGACACAGGGACCGAGGGAGAGAGACACAGGGACCGAGAAAGAGAGACACAGGGACCGAGAGAGACACAGGGACCGAGGGAGAGAGACACAGGGACCGAGTGAGACACAGGGACCGAGAGAGACACAGGGACCGAGTGAGAGAGAGACACAGGGACTGAGAGAGAGAGACACAGGGACCGAGAGAGACACAGGGACCGAGGGAGAGAGACACAGGGACCGAGAGAGACACAGGGACCGAGTGAGACACAGCGACCGAGAGAGACACAGGGACCGAGAGAGAGAGACAGAGGGACCGAGAGAGACACAGGGACTGAGGGAGAGAGACACAGGGACCGAGAGAGAGAGACACAGGGACCGAGAGAGACACAGAGACCGAGGGAGAGAGACACAGGGACCGAGAGAGAGACACAGGGACAGAGTGAATGACACAGGGACTGAGCGATTCACAGGGACCGAGAGAGACACAGGGACCAAGAGAGACACAGTGACCGAGAGAGACACAGGGACCGAGAGAGACACAGTGACTGAGAGAGACACAGGGACATAGAGAGACACAGTGACTGAGAGAAACACAGGGACCCAGAGAGAGACACAGGGACAGAGAGAGACACATGGACCGAAAGAGACACAAGGACCGAGAGAGACACAGGGACCGAGTGAGACACAGGGACCGAGAAAGACACAGGGAACAAGAGAGAGATACAAGGACCGAGAGAGACACTGAAACTGAGAGAGAGACACAGGGACCGAGAGAGTCACAGGGACCGAGAAAGAGACACAGGGACCGAGAGAGACACAGGGACCGAGAAAGACACAGGGAGCAAGAGAGAGACACAGGGACCGAGAGAGACACCGGGACCGAGAGAGACACAGGGACCGAGACAGAGACACAGGGACTGAGAGAAACACAGTGACCGAGATAGAGATACAGGGACCGAGAGAGAGACACAGGGACTGAGAGAGAGACAGGGACCGGGAGAGACACAGGGACCAAGAGACACACCAGGACCGAGAGAGACACAGGGGTGAGAGAGAGATACAGGGACCGAGAGAGACAAAGGGACCAAGAGAGACACAGGGACCGAGAGAGAGACACAGTGACCGAGAGAGAGACACCGGGACAGAGAAAGAGACACAGGGACTGAGAGAGAGAGAGACAGGGAGCGAGAGAGACACAGGGACAGAGTGAGACACAGGGACCGAGAGAGAGAGACACAATCGTCCGAGAGATAAAGACAGGGAGCGAGAGAGACACAGGGACTGAGAGAGACACAGGGGCCAAGAGAGACACAGCGACCGACAGAGAGACACAGGGACTGAGAGACAGACACAGGGACCGAGTGAGAGACACAGGGACCGAGTGAGAGACACAGGGACCGAAAGAGAGACACAGGGACCGAGTGAGAGACACAGGGACCGAGAGAGAGACACAGGGACTGAGAGAGAGACAGGGACCGGGAGAGACACAGGGACCGAGAAAGACACAGGGACCGAGAGAGACACAGGGGTGAGAGAGAGATACAGTGACCGAGAGAGACACAGGGACCAAGAGAGACACAGGGACCGAGAGAGAGACACCAGCACAGAGAGAGAGACACAGGGACCGAGAGAGACACAGGGACCAAGAGAGACACAGTGACCGAGAGAGAGACACCAGCACAGAGAGAGAGACACAGGGACCGAGAGAGACACAGGGGTGAGAGAGAGATACAGTGACCGAGAGAGACACAGGGACCAAGAGAGACACAGGGACCAAGAGAGACACAGTGACCGAGAGAGACACAGGGACCGAGAGAGACACAGTGACTGAGAGAGACACAGGGACATAGAGAGACACAGTGACTGAGAGAAACACAGGGACCCAGAGAGAGACACAGGGACAGAGAGAGACACATGGACCGAAAGAGACACAAGGACCGAGAGAGACACAGGGACCGAGTGAGACACAGGGACCGAGAAAGACACAGGGAACAAGAGAGAGATACAAGGACCGAGAGAGACACTGAAACTGAGAGAGAGACACAGGGACCGAGAGAGTCACAGGGACCGAGAAAGAGACACAGGGACCGAGAGAGACACAGGGACCGAGAAAGACACAGGGAGCAAGAGAGAGACACAGGGACCGAGAGAGACACCGGGACCGAGAGAGACACAGGGACCGAGACAGAGACACAGGGACTGAGAGAAACACAGTGACCGAGATAGAGATACAGGGACCGAGAGAGAGACACAGGGACTGAGAGAGAGACAGGGACCGGGAGAGACACAGGGACCAAGAGACACACCAGGACCGAGAGAGACACAGGGGTGAGAGAGAGATACAGGGACCGAGAGAGACAAAGGGACCAAGAGAGACACAGGGACCGAGAGAGAGACACAGTGACCGAGAGAGAGACACCGGGACAGAGAAAGAGACACAGGGACTGAGAGAGAGAGAGACAGGGAGCGAGAGAGACACAGGGACAGAGTGAGACACAGGGACCGAGAGAGAGAGACACAATCGTCCGAGAGAGAGACACAGGGACTGAGAGAGACACAGGGGCCAAGAGAGACACAGCGACCGACAGAGAGACACAGGGACTGAGAGACAGACACAGGGACCGAGTGAGAGACACAGGGACCGAGTGAGAGACACAGGGACCGAGAGAGAGACACAGGGACCGAGTGAGAGACACAGGGACCGAGAGAGAGACACAGGGACTGAGAGAGAGACAGGGACCGGGAGAGACACAGGGACCGAGAAAGACACAGGGACCGAGAGAGACACAGGGGTGAGAGAGAGATACAGTGACCGAGAGAGACACAGGGACCAAGAGAGACACAGGGACCGAGAGAGAGACACAGTGACCGAGAGAGAGACACCAGCACAGAGAGAGAGACACAGGGACCGAGAGAGACACAGGGGTGAGAGAGAGATACAGTGACCGAGAGAGACACAGGGACCAAGAGAGACACAGGGACCGAGAGAGAGTCACAGTGACCGAGAGAGAGACACCGGGACCGAGAGAAATACACAGGGACTGAGAGAGAGACAGGGACCGGGAGAGACACAGGGACCGAGAAAGACACAGGGAGCAAGAGAGAGACACAGGGACCGAGACAGAGACACAGGGACCGAGAGAAACTCAGTGACCGAGAGAGAGAGACAGGGACCGAGAGAGAGAGAGACACAGGGACTGAGAGAGAGACACAGTGACCGAGAGAGACACAGGGACCGAGTGAGACACAGGGACCGAGTAAGACACAGGGAACAAGACAGAGACACAGGGACCGAGAGAGACACTGAAACTGAGAGAGAGACACCGGGACCGAGTGAGACACAGGGACCGAGTAAGACACAGGGAACAAGAGAGAGACACATGGACCGAGAGAGACACAGGGACCGAGAGAGACACAGGGACTGAGAGAGAGAGAGACAAAGGGACCGAGAGAGGGACACAGGGACCGAGTGAGACACAGGGACCGAAAAGACACAGGGACTGAGAGAGACACAGGGACCGAGAGCGAGACGGTGACCGAGAGAGACACAGGGACTGAGAGAGAGACACACAGGGACCGAGAGAGAGACACAAGGACCGAGAGAGACACAGGGACTGAGAGAGACACAGGGACAGAAAGAGAGACACAGGGACCGAGTGAGACACAGGGACCGAGAGAGAGAGACACAGGGACCGAGAGAGACACAGGGACCGAGGAGAGAGACACAGGGACCGAGAGAGAGACACAGGGACCGAGTGAGAGACAGAGGGACCGAGAGAGACACAGGGACCGAGAGAGAGACACAGTGACCGAGAGAGACACCAAGACTAAGAGAGACACAGAGGTGAGAGAGAGATACAGGGACCGAGAGAGACACAGGGACCGAGAGAGAGACACAGGGACCGAGAGAGAGACACAGTGACCGAGAGAGAGACACCAGCACAGAGGGAGAGACACAGGGACTGAGAGAGAGAGACAGGGACCGGGAGAGACACAGGGACCGAGTGAGACACAGCGGTGAGAGGGAGACACATGGACCGAGAGAGACACAGGGACCAAGTGAGACACAGCGACCGAGAGATACACAGGGACCGAGAGAGAGAGACACAGGGACCGAGAGAGACACAGGGACCGAGGGAGAGAGACACAGGGACCGAGAGAGAGACACAGGGACCGAGTGAGAGACTCAGGGACTTAGCGAGTCACAGGGACCGAGAGAGACACAGTGACCGAGAGAGACACAGGGACCGTGAGAGAGACACAGGGACCGAGAGAGAGACACAGTGACTGAGAGAGAGACACAGGGACTGATAGAGAGACATAGGGACCAAGAGAGACACCAGGACCGAGAGAGACACAGGTGTGAGAGAGAGATACAGGGAACGAGAGAGACACACGGACTGAGAGAGAGACACAGTGACCGAGAGAGAGACACCAGCACAGAGGGAGAGACACAGGGACTGAGAGAGAGAGACAGGGACCGGGAGAGACACAGGGACCGAGTGAGACACAGGGGTGAGAGGGAGACACATGTACCGAGAGAGACACAGGGACCGAGTGAGACACAGCGACCGAGAGATACACAGGGACCGGGAGAGACACAGGGACCGAGGGAGAGAGACACAGGGACCGAGAGAGACACAGGGACCGAGGGAGAGAGACACAGGGACCGAGAGAGAGACACAGGGACCGAGTGAGAGACTCAGGGACTTAGCGAGTCACAGGGACCGAGAGAGACACAGCGACCGAGAGAGACACAGGGACCGAGAGAGACACAGGGACTGAGAGAGTCACAGGGACCGAGAGAGAGACACAGGCACCGAGAGAGAGACACAGTGACTGAGAGAGAGACACAGGGACTGATAGAGAGACATAGGGACCAAGAGAGACACCAGGACCGAGAGAGACACAGGTGTGAGAGATAGACACAGTGACCGAGAGAGAGACACCGGGACAGAGAGAGATAGGGACCGAGAGAGAGTCACAGGGACTGAGAGAGAGAGAGACAGGGACCGGGAGAGACACAGGGACCAAGAGACACACCAGGACCGAGAGAGACACAGGGACCAAGAGAGCCACAGGGACCGAGAGAGAGACACAGTGACCGAGAGAGAGAAACACCGGGACAGAGAGAGAGAAACAGGGACTGAGAGAGAGAGACAGGGACCGGGTGAGACACAGGGACCGAGTGAGACACAGGGACCGAGAAAGACACAGGGAACAAGAGAGAGACACAGGGACCGAGAGAGACACCGGGACCGAGAGAGTGACAGGGACCGAGTGAGAGACAGGTATCGAGAGAGTCACAGGGACCGACAGAGACACTGAAACTGAGAGAGAGAGACAGGGACCGAGAGAGAGAGACACAGGGACCGAGAGAGAGACACAGGGACCGAGTGAGACACAGTGACCGAGAGAGAGAGACAGGGACCGAGAGAGACACAGTGACCGAGAGAGAGAGACAGGGACCGAGAGAGACACAGTGACCGAGAGAGAGAGAGACAGGGTCCGAGAGAGAGAGACACAGGGACCGAGTAAGACACAGGGACCGAGAGAGTGACAGGCACCGAGTGAGACACAGGTATCGAGAGAGTCACCGGGACCGACAGAGACACTGAAACTGAGAGAGAGAGACAGGGACCGAGAGAGAGAGACACAGAGAAACAGAGACACTGAGTCTCTGAGACACAGAAACACAGAGAAACTGAGACTCAGAGACTCTGAGACTCTGAGACACTGAGGCAAGAGGCACTGAGGTACAGAGACATTGAGAAACAGACACACTGAGACACAACGACTCTGAGACACTGAGGCACAGAGATAGAGAAACACTGAGATACTGAGACAGAGAGACACTGATAATCTGAGACACTGAGAGACTGTGACATTGAGGCACAGAGACACTCAGACACAGAGACACTGAGTTTCTGAGACACAGAGACACAGAGACACTGAGACACAGAGACACAGATACACAGAGACACTGAGACACAGAGACTCTGAGACACAGAGACACAGATACACTGAGACACAGAGACACTGAGACACTGAGACACTGAGACACAGATACACTGAGACACTGTGACACAGAGACACAGAGACACTGAGACACTGAGACACTGAGACACAGAGACTCTGAGACACCGAGGCAATGAGACACTGAGGCACAGAGACACTGAGACACTGAGAAACAGAGACACTGAGACTCTGAGACACTGAGACACAGAGACACTGAGACTCTGAGACACTGAGGCACAGAGACACTGGGACACTGAGACACCGTGACAGTGACGCACAGAGACACTCAGTCTCAGAGAAAAAGAGACACTGAGTCTCTGAAACACTGAGGCAGTGAAACACTGAGGCACAGAGACACTGAGACACAGAGACACTGACACACAAAGACACAGAGACACTGAGACACTGAGGCACAGAGACACTTACACACAGAGACTCTGAGAAACTGAGACACTGAGGTACAGAGACACTGAGACACTGTGACTCAGAGACACTTAGACACAGAGACACTGAGACACTTAGACACAGAGACACTGAGACTCTGAGGCACTGAATACATAGACTTTGAGACAGTGAGACACAGAGTCACTGAGACTCTGAGACAATGACGCACAGAGACACTGAGACACTGTGACATGAGGCACAGAGACACTCAGACTCAGAGACAAAGAGACACTGAGTCTCTGAGACGCTGACACACTGTGACACAGAGACACTCAGACTCTGAGACACTGAATCTCTGAGACTCAGAGGCACAGAGACACTGGGACATTGGGACACTGAGACTCTGAGACACTGACACACTGACACACTGAGACTCTGAGACTCAGAGGCACAGAGACACTGAGACACAGAGACACTGAGACACTGAGTGACTGTGACACTGGGGCACAGAGACACTCAGACACAGAGACAAAGATACACTGAGTCTCTGACACAATGATACACTGAGACACAGAGACACAGAGACTCTGAGACACTGAGACACTGAGACACTGTGACACTGAGGCACAGAGACACTCAGAGAGAAACCGAGGCACTGATTCTCTGTGACACAGAGACACAGAGACAGTGGGACACAGAGACACTGAGAGACTGAGAAAATGCGACACAGAGACACTGAGACACTGAGACACAAATACTTTGTGACGCTGAGACACTGAGACACAAAGACTTTGAGACACTGAGACACAAAGACACAGTGACTCTGAGACTCTGAGACACAGAGACACTTGGACACAGAGACACTGAGACACAAAACTTTGAGACATTGAGACACTGAGACACTGAGTCTCTGAGACACAGAGACACTTTGGCACTGAGACACTGCGACACAGACACACTGAGAGTCTGATAGACTGAGACGCAGAGACACTAAGACTCTGAGGCACCAAGGCACAGAGTCTCTGAGACACTGAGACTCTGAGACTCTGAGACTCAGATTCACTGAGACACAGAGACACAGAGACTATGAGGCACAGAGACACTGAGACACAGAGACACTGAGACACAGAGACTCTGAGGCACAGCGACAATGAGACACAGAGACGGTGAGACTCTGAGACACTGGACACTGAGGCACACAGACACTGATGCAAAGAGACACTGAGACACAGAGACACTGAAACACAGAGACACTGAGACACAGAAACATAGAGACACTGAGAAACACAGACTCTGAGACTCTGAGATACAGAGACACAGAGACACTGAGTTTCTGAGACACAGAGACACTGTGTCTCTGAGACGCAGAGACACTGAGACACAGAGACATTGAGAGTCTGAGACACAGACACTGAGACACAAAGACTTTGAGACACTGAGACACTGAGACATTGAGACACTGAGGCACAGAGACACACAGACACAGAGACAAAAGGACACTGAGTCTCTGACACACTGATACACTGAAACACAGAGACACTGAGGCACTGAGACTCTCAGACACTGAGACTCTGATACACTGAGACACTGTGTCACTGAGGCACAGAGTCACTGAGACTCTGAGACACTGATAATCTGAGACACTGAGACAATGTGACACTGATGCACAGAGACACTCAGACACAGAGAAACAGAGACACTGAGTCTCTGAGACACAGAAACACAGAGAAACTGAGACTCTGAGACTCTGAGACTCTGAGACACTGAGGCAAGAGACACTGAGGTACAGAGACATTGAGAAACAGACACACTGAGACACAGCGTCTCTGAGACACTGAGGCACAGAGATAGATAAACACTGAGACAGAGAGACACTGATAATCTGAGACTCTGAAAGACTGTGACATTGAGGCACAGAGACACTCAGACACAGAGACACTGAGTCTCTGAGACACTGAGACACAGAGACACTGAGATAATGAGACTTTGAGACACTGAGACACTGAGGCACAGAGACACTCAGACAGAGAAACACAGAGACACTGAGACAATGAGACACTGAGACTCTGAGACACTGAGGCAATGAGACACTGAGGCACAGAGACACTGAGACACTGAGACACTGAGACACAGAGACACAGAGACACTGTGACTGTGAGACACAGAGACACAGAGACACTTTGACACAGATACACTGAGACACTGTGACAAGGAGACACAGAGACACTGAGACACAGAGACACAGAGACACTGAGACACAGAGACTCTGAGACACTGAGGCAATGAGACACAGAGACACTGAGGCACTGAGACACTGAGACACTGAGACACTGAGACGCTGAGACACTGATAATCTGAGACACTGAGACACTGTGACACTTAGGCACTGAGACACTCAGACACAGAGCAACATAGACACTGAGCCTCTGAGACACAGATACACTGAGACACAGAAACACAGAGAAACTGAGACTCTGAGACTCTGAGACTCCAAGACACTGAGGCAAGAGACACTGAGACACTGAGACACTGCGACACAGACACACTGAGACACAGCGACTCTGAGACACTGAGGCACAGAGATAGAGAAACACTGAGACACTGAGACAGAGAGACACTGATAATCTGAGACACTGAGAGACTGTGACATTGAGGAACAGAGACACTCAGACACAGAGACACTGAGTCTCTGAGACACTGAGACACAGAGACACTGAGATAATAAGACTTTGAGACACTGAGACACTGATAATCTGAGACACTGAGACCATGTGTCACTGAGGCACAGAGACACAGAGACACTTGGACAGAGAGACACTGAGACTCTGAGACACTGAGACACAGAGACACTGAGACTCTGAGACACTGAGGCACAGAGACACTGGGACACTGAGACACTGTGACAGTGACGCACAGAGACACTCAGTCTCAGAGAAAAAGAGACACTGAGTCTCTGAGACGCTGGCACACTGTGACACAGAGACACTGAGACTCTGAGACACTGAGTCACAGAGACACTTACACACAGAGACTCTGAGAAACTGAGACACTGAGGCACAGAGACACTGAGAACTTAGACACAGAGACACTGAGACTCTGAGGCACTGAATACAAAGACTTTGAGACAGTGAGACACAGAGACACTGAGACACTGAGACACTGAATACAAAGATTTTGAGACAGTGAGACACAGAGACACTGAGACAATGACACATGAGGCACAGAGACACTCAGACTCAGAGACAAAGGGACACTGAGTCTCTGAGACGCTGACACACTGTGACACAGAGACACTGAGTCACTGAGACACTGAGGCAGTGAAACACTGAGGCACAGAGACACTGAGACACAGAGACACTGACACACAAAGACACAGAGACACTGAGACACTGAGGCTCAGAGACACTTACACACAGAGACTCTGATAAACTGAGACACTGACGCACAGAGACACTGAGACACTGTGACTCAGAGACACTTAGACACAGAGACACTGAGACACTTAGACACTGTGACATGAGGCACAGAGACACTCAGACTCAGAGACAAAGGGACACTGAGTCTCTGAGACGCTGACACACTGTGACACAGAGACACTCAGACTCTGAGACACTGAATCTCTGAGACTCAGAGGCACAGAGACACTGGGACATTGGGACACTGAGACTCTGAGACACTGACACACTGACACACTGAGACTCTGAGACTCAGAGGCACAGAGACACTGAGACACAGAGACACTGAGACACTGAGTGACTGTAACACTGGGGCACAGAGACACTCAGACACAGAGACAAAGATACACTGAGTCTCTGACACAATGATACACTGAGACACAGAGACACAGAGACACTGAGACACTGAGACACTGAGACGCTGAGACACTGATAATCTGAGACACTGAGACACTGTGACACTTAGGCACTGAGACACTCAGACACAGAGCAACATAGACACTGAGCCTCTGAGACACAGATACACTGAGACACAGAAACACAGAGAAACTGAGACTCTGAGACTCTGAGACTCCAAGACACTGAGGCAAGAGACACTGAGACACTGAGACACTGCGACACAGACACACTGAGACACAGCGACTCTGAGACACTGAGGCACAGAGATAGAGAAACACTGAGACACTGAGACAGAGAGACACTGATAATCTGAGACACTGAGAGACTGTGACATTGAGGAACAGAGACACTCAGACACAGACACACTGAGTCTCTGAGAAACTGAGACACAGAGACACTGAGATAATAAGACTTTGAGACACTGAGACACTGATAATCTGAGACACTGAGACCATGTGTCACTGAGGCACAGAGACACAGAGACACTTGGACAGAGAGACACTGAGACTCTGAGACACTGAGACACAGAGACACTGAGACTCTGAGACACTGAGGCACAGAGACACTGGGACACTGAGACACTGTGACAGTGACGCACAGAGACACTCAGTCTCAGAGAAAAAGAGACACTGAGTCTCTGAGACGCTGGCACACTGTGACACAGAGACACTGAGACTCTGAGACACTGAGTCACAGAGACACTTACACACAGAGACTCTGAGAAACTGAGACACTGAGGCACAGAGACACTGAGAACTTAGACACAGAGACACTGAGACTCTGAGGCACTGAATACAAAGACTTTGAGACAGTGAGACACAGAGACACTGAGACACTGAGACACTGAATACAAAGATTTTGAGACAGTGAGACACAGAGACACTGAGACACTGAGACAATGACACATGAGGCACAGAGACACTCAGACTCAGAGACAAAGGGACACTGAGTCTCTGAGACGCTGACACACTGTGACACAGAGACACTGAGTCACTGAGACACTGAGGCAGTGAAACACTGAGGCACAGAGACACTGAGACACAGAGACACTGACACACAAAGACACAGAGACACTGAGACACTGAGGCACAGAGACACTTACACACAGAGACTCTGAGAAACTGAGACACTGAGGCACAGAGACACTGAGACACTGTGACTCAGAGACACTTAGACACAGAGACACTGAGACACTTAGACACTGTGACATGAGGCACAGAGACACTCAGACTCAGAGACAAAGGGACACTGAGTCTCTGAGACGCTGACACACTGTGACACAGAGACACTGAGACTCTGAGACACTGAATCTCTGAGACTCAGAGGCACAGAGATACTGGGACATTGGGATACTGAAACTCTGAGACACTGGCACACTGACACACTGAGACTCTGAGACTCAGAGGCACAGGGACTCTGAGACATGAGACACTGAGACACTGGGGCACAGAGACACTCAGATACAGAGACAATGAGACACTGAGTCTCTGACACAATGATACACTGAGACACAGAGACACAATGACACTGAGACTCTGAGACACTGAGACACTGTGACACTGAGGCACAGAGACACTCAGACAGAGAGAAACCGAGGCACTGATTCTCTGTGACACAGAGACACAGAGACAGTGGGACACAGAGACACTGAGAGTCTGAGAAAATGCGACACAGAGACACTGAGACACTGAGACACACATAATTTGTGACGCAGAGACACTGAGACACAAAGACTTTGAGACACTGAGACACTGAGACACAGAGACACAGTGACTCTGAGACACTGAGACACAGAGACACTTGGATACAGAGACACTGAGACACAAAACTTTGAGACACTGAGACACTGAGTCTCTGAGACACAGAGACACTTTGGCACTGAGACACTGCGACACAGAGACACTGAGGCAGTGAGACACTGCGACACAGAGACACTGAGAGTCTGATAGACTGAGACGCAGAGACACTAAGACACTGAGGCACCAAGACACAGAGTCTCTGAGACACTGAGACTCTGAGACTCTGAGACTCAGATTCACTGAGACACAGAGACACAGAAACTATGAGGCACAGAGACACTGAGACACAGAGACACTGAGACACAGAGACTCTGAGGCACAGCGACAATGAGACACAGAGACACTGAGACTCTGAGACGCTGAAACACTGTGACACAGAGACGGTGAGACTCTGAGACACTGGACACTGAGGCACACAGACACTGACGCAAAGAGATACTGAGACACAGAGACACTGACACACAGAGACACTGAGACTCTCAGACACTGAGGCACAGAGACACTGAGACACAGAAACATAGAGACACTGAGACACTGAGAAACACAGACTCTGAGACTCTGAGATACAGAGACACAGAGACACTGAGTTTCTGAGACACAGAGACACTGAGTCTCTGAGACGCAGAGACACTGAGACACAGAGACATTGAGAGTCTGAGACACAGACACTGAGACACAAAGACTTTGAGACACTCAGACACTGAGACATTGAGACACTGAGGCACAGAGACACTCAGACACAGAGACTAAAGGACACTGAGTCTCTGACACACTGATACACTGAGACACAGAGACACAGAGACACTGAGACTCTCAGACACTGAGACTCTGAGACACTGAGACACTGTGACACTGAGGCACAGAGTCACTGAGACTCTGAGACACTGATAATCTGAGACACTGAGACAATGTGACACTGAGGCACAGAGACACTCAGACACAGAGAAACAGAGAAACTGAGTCTCTGAGACACAGAAACACAGTGACTCTGAGACTCTGAGACACTGAGGCAAGTGACACTGAGGTACAGAGACATTGAGAAACAGACACACTGAGACACAGCGTCTCTGAGACACTGAGGCACAGAGATAGAGAAACACTGAGACACTGAGACAGAGAGACACTGATAATCTGAGACACTGAGAGACTGTGACATTGAGGAACAGAGACACTCAGACACAGAGACACTGAGTCTCTGAGACACTGAGACACAGAGACACTGAGTCTCTGAGACACTGAGACACAGAGACACTGAGATAATAAGACTCTGAGACACTGAGACACTGATAATCTGAGACACTGAGACCATGTGTCACTGAGGCACAGAGACACAGAGACACTTGGACAGAGAGACACTGAGACTCTGAGACACTGAGGCACAGAGACACTGGGACACTGAGACACTGTGACAGTGACGCACAGAGACACTCAGTCTCAGAGAAAAAGAGACACTGAGTCTCTGAGACGCTGACACACTGTGACACAGAGACACTGAGTCTCTGAGACACTGAGGCACAGAGACACTTACACACAGAGACTCTGAGAAACTGAGACACTGAGGCACAGAGACACTGAGAACTTAGACACAGAGACACTGAGACTCTGAGGCACTGAATACAAAGACTTTGAGACAGTGAGACACAGAGACACTGAGACACTGAGACACAGAGACACTCAGACTCAGAGAGAAAGGGACACTGAGTCTCTGAGACGCTGACACACTGTGACACAGAGACACTGAGTCTCTGAGACACAGAGACACTTTGGCACTGAGACACTGCGACACAGACACACTGAGAGTCTGATAGACTGAGACACAGAGACACTAAGACTCTGAGGCACCAAGGCACAGAGTCTCTGAGACACTGAGACTCTGAGACTCAGATTCACTGAGACACAGAGACACAGAGACTATGAGGCACAGAGACACTGAGACACAGAGACACTGAGACACAGAGACTCTGAGGCACAGCGACAATGAGACACAGAGACGGTGAGACTCTGAGACACTGGACACTGAGGCACACAGACACTGATGCAAAGAGACACTGAGATGCAGAGACACTGACACACAGAGACACTGAGACTCTCAGACACTGAGGCACAGAGACACTGAGACACTGAGAAACACAGACTCTGAGACTCTGAGATACAGAGACACTGAGTTTCTGAGACACAGAGACACTGAGTCTCTGAGACGCAGAGACACTGAGACACAGACACTGAGACACAAAGACTTTGAGACACTCAGACACTGAGACATTGAGACACTGAGGCACAGAGACACTCAGACACAGAGACAAAAGGACACTGAGTTTCTGACATACTGATACACTGAAACACAGAGACACAGAGACACTGAGACTCTCAGACACTGAGACACTGTGACACTAAGGCACAGAGTCACTGAGACTCTGAGACACTGATAATCTGAGACACTGAGACAATGTGACACTGAGGCACAGAGACACTCAGACACAGAGAAACAGAGACACTGAGTCTCTGAGACACAGAAACACAGAGAAACTGAGACTCAGAGACTCTGAGACTCTGAGACACTGAGGCAAGAGGCACTGAGGTACAGAGACATTGAGAAACAGACACACTGAGACACAGCGACTCTGAGACACTGAGGCACAGAGATAGAGAAACACTGAGACACTGAGAAACTGAGAGACACTGATAATCTGAGACACTGAGAGACTGTGACATTGAGGCACAGAGACACTCAGACACAGAGACACTGAGTTTCTGAGACACAGAGACACAGAGACACTGAGACACAGAGACACAGATACACAGAGACACTGAGACACAGAGACTCTGAGACACAGAGACACAGATACACTGAGACACCGAGACACTGAGACACTGAGACACTGAGACACAGAGACACTGAGTCACTGAGACACTGAGGCAGTGAAACACTGAGGCACAGAGACACTGAGACACAGAGACACTGACACACAAAGACACAGAGACACTGAGACACTGAGGAACAGAGACACTTACACACAGAGACTCTGAGAAACTGAGACACTGAGGCACAGAGACACTGAGACACTGTGACTCAGAGACACTTAGACACAGAGACACTGAGACACTTAGACACTGTGACATGAGGCACAGAGACACTCAGACTCAGAGACAAAGGGACACTGAGTCTCTGAGACGCTGACACACTGTGACACAGAGACACTCAGACTCTGAGACACTGAATCTCTGAGACTCAGAGGCACAGAGACACTGGGACATTGGGACACTGAGACTCTGAGACACTGACACACTGACACACTGAGACTCTGAGACTCAGAGGCACAGAGACACTGAGACACAGAGACACTGAGACACTGAGTGACTGTAACACTGGGGCACAGAGACACTCAGACACAGAGACAAAGATACACTGAGTCTCTGACACAATGATACACTGAGACACAGAGACACAGAGACCCTGAGACACTGAGACACTGAGACACTGAGACGCTGAGACACTGATAATCTGAGACACTGAGACACTGTGACACTTAGGCACTGAGACACTCAGACACAGAGCAACATAGACACTGAGCCTCTGAGACACAGATACACTGAGACACAGAAACACAGAGAAACTGAGACTCTGAGACTCCAAGACACTGAGGCAAGAGACACTGAGACACTGAGACACTGCGACACAGACACACTGAGACACAGCGACTCTGAGACACTGAGGCACAGAGATAGAGAAACACTGAGACACTGAGAAACTGAGAGACACTGATAATCTGAGACACTGAGAGACTGTGACATTGAGGAACAGAGACACTCAGACACAGACACACTGAGTCTCTGAGAAACTGAGACACAGAGACACTGAGATAATAAGACTTTGAGACACTGAGACACTGATAATCTGAGACACTGAGACCATGTGTCACTGAGGCACAGAGACACAGAGACACTTGGACAGAGAGACACTGAGACTCTGAGACACTGAGACACAGAGACACTGAGACTCTGAGACACTGAGGCACAGAGACACTGGGACACTGAGACACTGTGACAGTGACGCACAGAGACACTCAGTCTCAGAGAAAAAGAGACACTGAGTCTCTGAGACGCTGGCACACTGTGACACAGAGACACTGAGACTCTGAGACACTGAGTCACAGAGACACTTACACACAGAGACTCTGAGAAACTGAGACACTGAGGACAGAGACACTGAGAACTTAGACACAGAGACACTGAGACTCTGAGGCACTGAATACAAAGACTTTGAGACAGTGAGACACAGAGACACTGAGACACTGAGACACTGAATACAAAGATTTTGAGACAGTGAGACACAGAGACACTGAGACACTGAGACAATGACACATGAGGCACAGAGACACTCAGACTCAGAGACAAAGGGACACTGAGTCTCTGAGACGCTGACACACTGTGACACAGAGACACTGAGTCACTGAGACACTGAGGCAGTGAAACACTGAGGCACAGAGACACTGAGACACAGAGACACTGACACACAAAGACACAGAGACACTGAGACACTGAGGCACAGAGACACTTACACACAGAGACTCTGAGAAACTGAGACACTGAGGCACAGAGACACTGAGACACTGTGACTCAGAGACACTTAGACACAGAGACACTGAGACACTTAGACACTGTGACATGAGGCACAGAGACACTCAGACTCAGAGACAAAGGGACACTGAGTCTCTGAGACGCTGACACACTGTGACACAGAGACACTGAGACTCTGAGACACTGAATCTCTGAGACTCAGAGGCACAGAGATACTGGGACATTGGGATACTGAAACTCTGAGACACTGGCACACTGACACACTGAGACTCTGAGACTCAGAGGCACAGGGACTCTGAGACACGAGACACTGAGACACTGAGACACTGGGGCACAGAGACACTCAGATACAGAGACAATGAGACACTGAGTCTCTGACACAATGATACACTGAGACACAGAGACACAATGACACTGAGACTCTGAGACACTGAGACACTGTGACACTGAGGCACAGAGACACTCAGACAGAGAGAAACCGAGGCACTGATTCTCTGTGACACAGAGACACAGAGACAGTGGGACACAGAGACACTGAGAGTCTGAGAAAATGCGACACAGAGACACTGAGACACTGAGACACACATAATTTGTGACGCAGAGACACTGAGACACAAAGACTTTGAGACACTGAGACACTGAGACACAGAGACACAGTGACTCTGAGACACTGAGACACAGAGACACTTGGATACAGAGACACTGAGACACAAAACTTTGAGACACTGAGACACTGAGTCTCTGAGACACAGAGACACTTTGGCACTGAGACACTGCGACACAGAGACACTGAGGCAGTGAGACACTGCGACACAGAGACACTGAGAGTCTGATAGACTGAGACGCAGAGACACTAAGACACTGAGGCACCAAGACACAGAGTCTCTGAGACACTGAGACTCTGAGACTCTGAGACTCAGATTCACTGAGACACAGAGACACAGAAACTATGAGGCACAGAGACACTGAGACACAGAGACACTGAGACACAGAGACTCTGAGGCACAGCGACAATGAGACACAGAGACACTGAGACTCTGAGACGCTGAAACACTGTGACACAGAGACGGTGAGACTCTGAGACACTGGACACTGAGGCACACAGACACTGACGCAAAGAGATACTGAGACACAGAGACACTGACACACAGAGACACTGAGACTCTCAGACACTGAGGCACAGAGACACTGAGACACAGAAACATAGAGACACTGAGACACTGAGAAACACAGACTCTGAGACTCTGAGATACAGAGACACAGAGACACTGAATTTCTGAGACACAGAGACACTGAGTCTCTGAGACGCAGAGACACTGAGACACAGAGACATTGAGAGTCTGAGACACAGACACTGAGACACAAAGACTTTGAGACACTCAGACACTGAGACATTGAGACACTGAGGCACAGAGACACTCAGACACAGAGACTAAAGGACACTGAGTCTCTGACACACTGATACACTGAGACACAGAGACACAGAGACACTGAGACACTGAGACTCTGAGACACTGAGACTCTGAGACACTGAGACACTGTGACACTGAGGCACAGAGTCACTGAGACTCTGAGACACTGATAATCTGAGACACTGAGACAATGTGACACTGAGGCACAGAGACACTCAGACACAGAGAAACAGAGACACTGAGTCTCTGAGACACAGAAACACAGTGACTCTGAGACTCTGAGACACTGAGGCAAGTGACACTGAGGTACAGAGACATTGAGACACAGACACACTGAGACACAGCGTCTCTGAGACACTGAGGCACAGAGATAGAGAAACACTGAGACACTGAGACAGAGAGACACTGATAATCTGAGACTCTGAAAGACTGTGACATTGAGGAACAGAGACACTCAGACACAGAGACACTGAGTCTCTGAGACACTGAGACACAGAGACACTGAGATAATGAGACTTTGAGACACTGAGACACTGAGGCATAGAGACACAGAGACAAAGAGACACTGTGACTGTGAGACACAGAGACACAGACACACTTTGACACAGATACACTGAGACACTGTGACACTGAGACACAGAGACATTGAGACACAGAGACACTGAGACACAGAGACACTGAGACTCTGAGACTCTGAGACACTGATAATCTGAGACACTGAGACACTGTGACACTTAGGCACTGAGACACTCAGACACAGAGCAACATAGACACTGAGCCTCTGAGACACAGATACACTGAGACACAGAAACACAGAGAAACTGAGACTCTGAGACTCTGAGACTCCGAGACACTGAGGCAAGAGACACTGAGACACTGAGACACTGCGACACAGACACACTGAGACACAGCGACTCTGAGACACTGAGGCACAGAGATAGAGAAACACTGAGACACTGAGACAGAGAGACACTGATAATCTGAGACACTGAGAGACTGTGACATTGAGGAACAGAGACACTCAGACACAGAGACACTGAGTCTCTGAGACACTGAGACACAGAGACACTGAGATAATAAGACTCTGAGACACTGATAATCTGAGACACTGAGACCATGTGTCACTGAGGCACAGAGACACAGAGACACTTGGACAGAGAGACACTGAGACTCTGAGACACTGAGGCACAGAGACACTGGGACACTGAGACACTGTGACAGTGACGCACAGAGACACTCAGTCTCAGAGAAAAAGAGACACTGAGTCTCTGAGACGCTGACACACTGTGACACAGAGACACTGAGTCTCTGAGACACTGAGGCACAGAGACACTTACACACAGAGACTCTGAGAAACTGAGACACTGAGGCACAGAGACACTGAGAACTTAGACACAGAGACACTGAGACTCTGAGGCACTGAATACAAAGACTTTGAGACAGTGAGACACAGAGACACTGAGACACTGAGACACAGAGACACTCAGACTCAGAGAGAAAGGGACACTGAGTCTCTGAGACGCTGACACACTGTGACACAGAGACACTGAGTCTCTGAGACACAGAGACACTTTGGCACTGAGACACTGCGACACAGACACACTGAGAGTCTGATAGACTGAGACGCAGAGACACTAAGACTCTGAGGCACCAAGGCACAGAGTCTCTGAGACACTGAGACTCTGAGACTCAGATTCACTGAGACACAGAGACACAGAGACTATGAGGCACAGAGACACTGAGACACAGAGACACTGAGACACAGAGACTCTGAGGCACAGCGACAATGAGACACAGAGACGGTGAGACTCTGAGACACTGGAAACTGAGGCACACAGACACTGATGCAAAGAGACACTGAGACGCAGAGACACTGACACACAGAGACACTGAGACTCTCAGACACTGAGGCACAGAGACACTGAGACACTGAGAAACACAGACTCTGAGACTCTGAGATACAGAGACACTGAGTTTCTGAGACACAGAGACACTGAGTCTCTGAGACGCAGAGACACTGAGACACAGACACTGAGACACAAAGACTTTGAGACACTCAGACACTGAGACATTGAGACACTGAGGCACAGAGACACTCAGACACAGAGACAAAAGGACACTGAGTTTCTGACACACTGATACACTGAAACACAGAGACACAGAGACACTGAGACTCTCAGACACTGAGACACTGTGACACTAAGGCACAGAGTCACTGAGACTCTGAGACACTGATAATCTGAGACACTGAGACAATGTGACACTGAGGCACAGAGACACTCAGACACAGAGAAACAGAGACACTGAGTCTCTGAGACACAGAAACACAGAGAAACTGAGACTCAGAGACTCTGAGACTCTGAGACACTGAGGCAAGAGGCACTGAGGTACAGAGACATTGAGAAACAGACACACTGAGACACAGCGACTCTGAGACACTGAGGCACAGAGATAGAGAAACACTGAGACACTGAGAAACTGAGAGACACTGATAATCTGAGACACTGAGAGACTGTGACATTGAGGCACAGAGACACTCAGACACAGAGACACTGAGTTTCTGAGACACAGAGACACTGAGACACAGAGACACAGATACACAGAGACACCGAGACACAGAGACTCTGAGACACAGAGACACAGATACACTGAGACACCGAGACACTGAGACACTGAGACACTGAGACACAGAGACACTGAGTCACTGAGACACTGAGGCAGTGAAACACTGAGGCACAGAGACACTGAGACACAGAGACACTGACACACAAAGACACAGAGACACTGAGACACTGAGGCACAGAGACACTTACACACAGAGACTCTGAGAAACTGAGACACTGAGGCACAGAGACACTGAGACACTGTGACTCAGAGACACTTAGACACAGAGACACTGAGACACTTAGACACTGTGACATGAGGCACAGAGACACTCAGACTCAGAGACAAAGTGACACACTGACACACTGTGACACAGAGACACTGAGTCTCTGAGACACTGAGGCACAGAGACTCTGAGAAACTGAGACACTGAGGCACAGAGACACTGAGAACTTAGACACAGAGACACTGAGACTCTGAGGCACTGAATACAAAGACTTTGAGACAGTGAGACACAGAGACACTGAGACACTGAGACACAGAGACACTCAGACTCAGAGAGAAAGGGACACTGAGTCTCTGAGACGCTGACACACTGTGACACAGAGACACTGAGTCTCTGAGACACAGAGACACTTTGGCACTGAGACACTGCGACACAGACACACTGAGAGTCTGATAGACTGAGACGCAGAGACACTAAGACTCTGAGGCACCAAGGCACAGAGTCTCTGAGACACTGAGACTCTGAGACTCTGAGACTCAGATTCACTGAGACACAGAGACACAGAGACTATGAGGCACAGAGACACTGAGACACAGAGACACTGAGACACAGAGACTCTGAGGCACAGCGACAATGAGACACAGAGACGGTGAGACTCTGAGACACTGGACACTGAGGCACACAGACACTGATGCAAAGAGACACTGAGACGCAGAGACACTGACACACAGAGACACTGAGACTCTCAGACACTGAGGCACAGAGACACTGAGACACTGAGAAACACAGACTCTGAGACTCTGAGATACAGAGACACTGAGTTTCTGAGACACAGAGACACTGAGTCTCTGAGACGCAGAGACACTGAGACACAGACACTGAGACACAAAGACTTTGAGACACTCAGACACTGAAACATTGAGACACTGAGGCACAGGGACACTCAGACACAGAGACAAAAGGACACTGAGTTTCTGACACACTGATACACTGAAACACAGAGACACAGAGACACTGAGACTCTGAGACTCTCAGACACTGAGACACTGTGACACTAAGGCACAGAGTCACTGAGACTCTGAGACACTGATAATCTGAGACACTGAGACAATGTGACACTGAGGCACAGAGACACTCAGACACAGAGAAACAGAGACACTGAGTCTCTGAGACACAGAAACACAGAGAAACTGAGACTCAGAGACTCTGAGACTCTGAGACACTGAGGCAAGAGGCACTGAGGTACAGAGACATTGAGAAACAGCGACTCTGAGACACTGAGGCACAGAGATAGAGAAACACTGAGACACTGAGACAGAGAGACACTGATAATCTGAGACACTGAGAGACTGTGACATTGAGGCACAGAGACACTCAGACACAGAGACACTGAGTTTCTGAGACACAGAGACACAGAGACACAGAGACACAGATACACAGAGACACTGAGACACAGAGACTCTGAGACACAGAGACACAGATACACTGAGACACAGAGACACTGAGACACTGAGACACTGAGACACAGATACACTGAGACACTGTGACACAGAGACACAGAGACACTGAGACACTGAGACACAGATACACTGAGACACTGTGACACTGAGACACAGAGACACAGAGACTCTGAGACACCGAGGCAATGAGACACTGAGGCACAGAGACACTGAGACACTGAGAAACAGAGACACTGAGACTCTGAGACACTGAGACACAGAGACACTGAGACTCTGAGACACTGAGGCACAGAGACACAGAGACACGGAGACACTGAGGCACAGAGACTCTGGGACACTGAGACACCGTGATAGTGACGCACAGAGACACTCAGTCTCAGAGAAAAAGAGACACTGAGTCTCTGAGACGCTGACACACTGTGACACAGAGACACTGAGTCTCTGAAACACTGAGGCAGTGAAACACTGAGGCACAGAGACACTGAGACACAGAGACACTGACACACAAAGACACAGAGACACTGAGACACTGAGGCACAGAGACACTTACACACAGAGACTCTGAGAAACTGAGACACTGAGGTACAGAGACACTGAGACACTGTGACTCAGAGACACTTAGACACAGAGACACTGAGACACTTAGACACAGAGACACTGAGACTCTGAGGCACTGAATACAAAGACTTTGAGACAGTGAGACACAGAGTCACTGAGACTCTGAGACAATGACGCACAGAGACACTGAGACACTGAGACACTGTGATATGAGGCACAGAGACACTCAGACTCAGAGACAAAGAGACACTGAGTCTCTGAGACGCTGACACACTGTGACACAGAGAAACTCAGACTCTGAGACACTGAATCTCTGAGACTCAGAGGCACAGAGACACTGGGACATTGGGAGACTGAGACTCTGAGACACTGACACACTGACACACTGAGACTCTGAGACTCAGAGGCACAGAGACACTGAGACACAGAGACACTGAGACACTGAGTGACTGTGACACTGGGGCACAGAGACACTCAGACACAGAGACAAAGATACACTGAGTCTCTGACACAATGATACACTGAGACACAGAGACACAGAGACCCTGAGACTCTGAGACACTGAGACACTGAGACACTGTGACACTGAGGCACAGAGACACTCAGAGAGAAACCGAGGCACTGATTCTCTGTGACACAGAGACAGTGGTACACAGAGACACTGAGAGACTGAGAAAATGCGACACAGAGACACTGAGACACTGAGACACAAATACTTTGTGACGCTGAGACACTGAGACACAAAGACTTTGAGACACTGAGACACAGAGACACAGAGACACAGTGACTCTGAGACTCTGAGACACAGAGACACTTGGACACAGAGACACTGAGACACAAAACTTTGAGACATTGAGACACTGAGACACTGAGTCTCTGAGACACAGAGACACTTTGGCACTGAGACACTGCGACACAGACACACTGAGAGTCTGATAGACTGAGACGCAGAGACACTAAGACTCTGAGGCACCAAGGCACAGAGTCTCTGAGACACTGAGACTCTGAGACTCTGAGACTCAGATTCACTGAGACACAGAGACACAGAGACTATGAGGCACAGAGACACTGAGACACAGAGACACTGAGACACAGAGACTCTGAGACACTGGACACTGAGGCACAGAGACGGTGAGACTCTGAGACACTGGACACTGAGGCACACAGACACTGATGCAAAGAGACACTGAGACGCAGAGACACTGACACACAGAGACACTGAGACTCTCAGACACTGAGGCACAGAGACACTGAGACACAGAAACATAGAGACACTGAGACACTGAGAAACACAGACTCTGAGACTCTGAGATACAGAGACACGGAGACACTGAGTTTCTGAGACACAGAGACACTGAGTCTCTGAGACGCAGAGACACTGAGATACAGAGACATTGAGACACTCAGACACTGAGACATTGAGACACTGAGGCACAGAGACACACAGACACAGAGACAAAAGGACACTGAGTCTCTGACACACTGATACACTGAAACACAGAGACACAGAGACACTGAGACTCTCAGACACTGAGACTCTGAGACACTGAGACACTGTGACACTGAGGCACAGAGTCACTGAGACTCTGAGACACTGATAATCTGAGACACTGAGACAATGTGACACTGAGGCACAGAGACACTCAGACACAGAGAAACAGAGACACTGAGTCTCTGAGACACAGAAACACAGAGAAACTGAGACTCTGAGACTCTGAGACTCTGAGACACTGAGGCAAGAGACACTGAGGTACAGAGACATTGAGAAACAGACACACTGAGACACAGCGTCTCTGAGACACTGAGGCACAGATATAGATAAACACTGAGACACTGAGACAGAGAGACACTGATACTCTGAGACTCTGAAAGACTGTGACATTGAGGCACAGAGACACTCAGACACAGAGACACTGAGTATCTGAGACACTGAGACACAGAGACACTGAGATAATGAGACTTTGAGACACTGAGACACTGAGGCACAGAGACACTCAGACAGAGAAACACAGAGACACTGAGACAATGAGACACTGAGACACTGAGACACTGAGGCAATGAGACACTGAGGCACAGAGACACTGAGACACTGAGACACAGAGACACAGAGACACTGTGACTGTGAGACACAGAGACACAGAGACACTTTGACACAGATACACTGAAACACTGTGACACTGAGACACAGAGACACTGAGACACAGAGACACAGAGACACTGAGACACAGAGACTCTGAGACACTGAGGCAAAGAGACACAGAGACACTGAGACACTGAGACACTGAGACACTGAGACGCTGAGACACTGATAATCTGAGACACTGAGACACTGTGACACTTAGGCACTGAGACACTCAGACACAGAGCAACATAGACACTGAGCCTCTGAGACACAGATACACTGAGACACAGAAACACAGAGAAACTGAGACTCTGAGACTCTGAGACTCCAAGACACTGAGGCAAGAGACACTGAGACACTGAGACACTGCGACACAGACACACTGAGACACAGTGACTCTGAGACACTGAGGCACAGAGATAGAGAAACACTGAGACACTGAGACAGAGAGACACTGATAATCTGAGACACTGAGAGACTGTGACATTGAGGAACAGAGACACTGAGACACAGAGACACTGAGACACAGAGACACTGAGATAATAAGACTTTGAGACACTGAGACACTGATAATCTGAGACACTGAGACCATGTGTCACTGAGGCACAGAGACACAGAGACACTTGGACAGAGAGACACTGAGACTCTGAGACACTGAGGCACAGAGACACTGAGAACTTAGACACAGAGACACTGAGACTCTGAGGCACTGAATACAAAGACTTTGAGACAGTGAGACACAGAGACACTGAGACACTGAGACACTGAATACAAAGACTTTGAGACAGTGAGACACAGAGACACTGAGACACTGAGACAATGACACATGAGTCACAGAGACACTCAGACTCAGAGACAAAGGGACACTGAGTCTCTGAGACGCTGACACACTGTGACACAGAGACACTGAGTCACTGAGACACTGAGGCAGTGAAACACTGAGGCACAGAGACACTGAGACACAGAGACACTGTCACACAAAGACACAGAGACACTGAGACACTGAGGCACAGAGACACTTACACACAGAGACTCTGAGAAACTGAGACACTGAGGCACAGAGACACTGAGACACTGTGACTCAGAGACACTTAGACACAGAGACATTGAGACACTTAGACACTGTGACATGAGGCACAGAGACACTCAGACTCAGAGACAAAGGGACACTGAGTCTCTGAGACGCTGACACACTGTGACACAGAGACACTGAGACTCTGAGACACTGAATCTCTGAGACTCAGAGGCACAGAGATACTGGGACATTGGGATACTGAAACTCTGAGACACTGGCACACTGACACACTGAGACTCTGAGACTCAGAGGCACAGAGACACTGAGACACGAGACACTGAGACACTGAGACACTGGGGCACAGAGACACTCAGATACAGAGACAAAGAGACACTGAGTCTCTGACACAATGATACACTGAGACACAGAGACACAATGACACTGAGACTCTGAGACACTGAGACACTGAGACACTGTGACACTGAGGCACAGAGACACTCAGACAGAGAGAAACCGAGGCACTGATTCTCTGTGACACAGAGACACAGAGACAGTGGGACACAGAGACACTGAGAGTCTGAGAAAATGCGACACAGAGACACTGAGACACTGAGACACACATAATTTGTGACGCAGAGACACTGAGACACAAAGACTTTGAGACACTGAGACACTGAGACACAGAGACATAGAGACACAGTGACTCTGAGACACTGAGACACTGAGAAACAGAGACACTTGGATACAGAGACACTGAGACACAAAACTTTGAGACACTGAGACACTGAGTCTCTGAGACACAGAGACACTTTGGCACTGAGACAATGCGACACAGAGACACTGAGAGTCTGATAGACTGAGACGCAGAGACACTAAGACACTGAGGCACCAAGACACAGAGTCTCTGAGACACTGAGACTCTGAGACTCTGAGACTCAGATTCACTGAGACACAGAGACACAGAGACTATGAGGCACAGAGACACTGAGACACAGAGACACTGAGACACAGAGACTCTGAGGCACAGCGACAATGAGACACAGAGACACTGAGACTCTGAGACGCTGAAACACTGTGACACAGAGACAGTGAGACTCTGAGACACTGGACACTGAGGCACACAGACACTGACGCAAAGAGACACTGAGACACAGAGACACTGACACACAGAGACACTGAGACTCTCAGACACTGAGGCACAGAGACACTGAGACACAGAAACATAGAGACACTGAGACACTGAGAAACACAGACTCTGAGACTCTGAGATACAGAGACACAGAGACACTGAGTTTCTGAGACACAGAGACACTGAGTCTCTGAGACGCAGAGACACTGAGACACAGAGACATTGAGAGTCTGAGACACAGACACTGAGACACAAAGACTTTGAGACACTCAGACACTGAGACATTGAGACACTGAGGCACAGAGACACTCAGACACAGAGACTAAAGGACACTGAGTCTCTGACACACTGATACACTGAGACACAGAGACACAGAGACACTGAGACTCTCAGACACTGAGACTCTGAGACACTGAGACACTGTGACACTGAGGCACAGAGAAACAGAGACACTGAGTCTCTGAGACACAGAAACACAGTGACTCTGAGACTCTGAGACACTGAGGCAAGTGACACTGAGGTACAGAGACATTGAGAAACAGACACACTGAGACACAGCGTCTCTGAGACACTGAGGCACAGAGATAGAGAAACACTGAGACACTGAGACAGAGAGACACTGATAATCTGAGACTCTGAAAGACTGTGACATTGAGGCACAGAGACACTCAGACACAGAGACACTGAGTCTCTGAGAAACTGAGACACAGAGACACTGAGATAATGAGACTTTGAGACACTGAGACACTGAGGCACAGAGACACAGAGACAAAGAGACACTGTGACTGTGAGACACAGAGACACAGAGACACTTTGACACAGATACACTGAGACACTGTGACACTGAGACACAGAGACACTGAGACACAGAGACACTGAGACTCTGAGACACTGATAATCTGAGACACTGAGACACTGTGACACTTAGGCACTGAGACACTCAGACACAGAGCAACATAGACACTGAGCCTCTGAGACACAGATACACTGAGACACAGAAACACAGAGAAACTGAGACTCTGAGACTCTGAGACTCCGAGACACTGAGGCAAGAGACACTGAGACACTGAGACACTGCGACACAGACACACTGAGACACAGCGACTCTGAGACACTGAGGCACAGAGATAGAGAAACACTGAGACACTGAGACTCTGAGACACTGAGGCACAGAGACACTGGGACACTGAGACACTGTGACAGTGATGCACAGAGACACTCAGTCTCAGAGAAAAAGAGACACTGAGTCTCTGAGACGCTGACACACTGTGACACAGAGACAGAGTCTCTGAGACACTGAGGCACAGAGACACTTACACACAGAGACTCTGAGAAACTGAGACACTGAGGCACAGAGACACTGAGAACTTAGACACAGAGACACTGAGACTCTGAGGCACTGAATACAAAGACTTTGAGACAGTGAGACACAGAGACACTGAGACACTGAGACACAGAGACACTCAGACTCAGAGAGAAAGGGACACTGAGTCTCTGAGACGCTGACACACTGTGACACAGAGACACTGAGTCTCTGAGACACAGAGACACTTTGACACTGAGACACTGCGACACAGACACACTGAGAGTCTGATAGACTGAGACGCAGAGACACTAAGACTCTGAGGCACCAAGGCACAGAGTCTCTGAGACACTGAGACTCTGAGACTCTGAGACTCAGATTCACTGAGACACAGAGACACAGAGACTATGAGGCACAGAGACACTGAGACACAGAGACACTGAGACACAGAGACTCTGAGGCACAGCGACAATGAGACACAGAGACGGTGAGACTCTGAGACACTGGAAACTGAGGCACACAGACACTGATGCAAAGAGACACTGAGACGCAGAGACACTGACACACAGAGACACTGAGACTCTCAGACACTGAGGCACAGAGACACTGAGACACTGAGAAACACAGACTCTGAGACTCTGAGATACAGAGACACTGAGTTTCTGAGACACAGAGACACTGAGTCTCTGAGACGCAGAGACACTGAGACACAGACACTGAGACACAAAGACTTTGAGACACTCAGACACTGAAACATTGAGACACTGAGGCACAGAGACACTCAGACACAGAGACAAAAGGACACTGAGTTTCTGACACACTGATACACTGAAACACAGAGACACAGAGACACTGAGACTCTGAGACTCTCAGACACTGAGACTCTGAGACACTGAGACACTGTGACACTAAGGCACAGAGTCACTGAGACTCTGAGACACTGATAATCTGAGACACTGAGACAATGTGACACTGAGGCACAGAGACACTCAGACACAGAGAAACAGAGACACTGAGTCTCTGAGACACAGAAACACAGAGAAACTGAGACTCAGAGACTCTGAGACTCTGAGACACTGAGGCAAGAGGCACTGAGGTACAGAGACATTGAGAAACAGCGACTCTGAGACACTGAGGCACAGAGATAGAGAAACACTGAGACACTGAGAGAGAGAGACACTGATAATCTGAGACACTGAGAGACTGTGACATTGAGGCACAGAGACACTCAGACACAGAGACACTGAGTTTCTGAGACACAGAGACACAGAGACACTGAGACACAGAGACACAGATACACAGAGACACTGAGACACAGAGACTCTGAGACACAGAGACACAGATACACTGAGACACAGAGACACTGAGACACTGAGACACTGAGACACAGATACACTGAGACACTGTGACACAGAGACACTGAGACACTGAGACACTGAGACACAGATACACTGAGACACTGTGACACTGAGACACAGAGACACAGAGACTCTGAGACACCGAGGCAATGAGACACTGAGGCACAGAGACACTGAGACACTGAGAAACAGAGACACTGAGACTCTGAGACACTGAGACACAGAGACACTTAGACTCTGAGACACTGAGGCACAGAGACACAGAGACACGGAGACACTGAGGCACAGAGACTCTGGGACACTGAGACACCGTGACAGTGACGCACAGAGACACTCAGTCTCAGAGAAAAAGAGACACTGAGTCTCTCAGACGCTGACACACTGTGACACAGAGACACTGAGTCTCTGAAACACTGAGGCAGTGAAACACTGAGGCACAGAGATACTGAGACACAGAGACACTGACACACAAAGACACAGAGACACTGAGACACTGAGGCACAGAGACACTTACACACAGAGACTCTGAGAAACTGAGACACTGAGGTACAGAGACACTGAGACACTGTGACTCAGAGACACTTAGACACAGAGACTCTGAGACACTTAGACACAGAGACACTGAGACTCTGAGGCACTGAATACAAAGACTTTGAGACAGTGAGACACAGAGTCACTGAGACTCTGAGACAATGATGCACAGAGACACTGAGACACTGAAACACTGTGACATGAGGCACAGAGACACTCAGACTCAGAGACAAAGAGACACTGAGTCTCTGAGACGCTGACACACTGTGACACAGAGAAACTCAGACTCTGAGACACTGAATCTCTGAGACTCAGAGGCACAGAGACACTGGGACATTGGGAGACTGAGACTCTGAGACACTGACACACTGACACACTGAGACTCTGAGACTCAGAGGCACAGAGACACTGAGACACAGAGACACTGAGACACTGAGTGACTGTGACACTGGGGCACAGAGACATTCAGACACAGAGACAAAGATACACTGAGTCTCTGACACAATGATACACTGAGACACAGAGACACAGAGACCCTGAGACTCTGAGACACTGAGACACTGAGACACTGTGACACTGAGGCACAGAGACACTCAGAGAGAAACCGAGGCACTGATTCTCTGTGACACAGAGACACAGAGACAGTGGGACACAGAGACACTGAGAGACTGAGAAAATGCGACACAGAGACACTGAGACACTGAGACACAAATACTTTGTGACGCTGAGACACTGAGACACAAAGACTTTGAGACACTGAGACACAGAGACACAGAGACACAGTGACTCTGAGACTCTGAGACACAGAGACACTTGGACACAGAGACACTGAGACACAAAACTTTGTGACATTGAGACACTGAGACACTGAGTCTCTGAGACACAGAGACACTTTGGCACTGAGACACTGCGACACAGACACACTGAGAGTCTGATAGACTGAGACGCAGAGACACTAAGACTCTGAGGCACCAAGGCACAGAGTCTCTGGGACACTGAGACTCTGAGACTCTGAGACTCAGATTCACTGAGACACAGAGACACAGAGACTATGAGGCACAGAGACACTGAGACACAGAGACACTGAGACACAGAGACTCTGAGGCACAGCGACAATGAGACACAGAGACGGTGAGACTCTGAGACACTGGACACTGAGGCACACAGACACTGATGCAAAGAGACACTGAGACGCAGAGACACTGACACACAGAGACACTGAGACTCTCAGACACTGAGGCACAGAGACACTGAGACACAGAAACATAGGGACACTGAGACACTGAGAAACACAGACTCTGAGACTCTGAGATACAGAGACACAGAGACACTGAGTTTCTGAGACACAGAGACACTGAGTCTCTGAGACGCAGAGACACTGAGACACAGAGACATTGAGACACTCAGACACTGAGACATTGAGACACTGAGGCACAGAGACACACAGACACAGAGACAAAAGGACACTGAGTCTCTGACACACTGATACACTGAAACACAGAGACACAGAGACACTGAGACTCTCAGACACTGAGACTCTGAGACACTGAGACACTGTGACACTGAGGCACAGAGTCACTGAGACTCTGAGACACTGATAATCTGAGACACTGAGACAATGTGACACTGAGGCACAGAGACACTCAGACACAGAGAAACAGAGACACTGAGTCTCTGAGACACAGAAACACAGAGAAACTGAGACTCTGAGACTCTGAGACACTGAGGCAAGAGACACTGAGGTACAGAGACATTAAGACACAGACACACTGAGACACAGCGTCTCTGAGACACTGAGGCACAGATATAGATAAACACTGAGACACTGAGACAGAGAGACACTGATAATCTGAGACTCTGAAAGACTGTGACATTGAGGCACAGAGAAACTCAGACACAGAGACACTGAGTCTCTGAGACACTGAGACACAGAGACACTGAGATAATGAGACTTTGAGACACTGAGACACTGAGGCACAGAGACACTCAGACAGAGAAACAGAGAGACACTGAGACAATGAGACACTGAGACTCTGAGACACTGAGGCAATGAGACACTGAGGCACAGAGACACTGAGACACTGAGACACAGAGACACAGAGACACTGTGACTGTGAGACACAGAGACACAGAGACACTTTGACACAGATACACTGAGACACTGTGACACTGAGACACAGACACACTGAGACACAGAGACACAGAGACACTGAGACACAGAGACTCTGAGACACTGAGGCAATGAGACACAGAGACACTGAGACACTGAGACACTGAGACGCTGAGACACTGATAATCTGAGACACTGAGACACTGTGACACTTAGGCACTGAGACACTCAGACACAGAGCAACATAGACACTGAGCCTCTGAGACACAGATACACTGAGACACAGAAACACAGAGAAACTGAGACTCTGAGACTCTGAGACTCCAAGACACTGAGGCAAGAGACACTGAGACACTGAGACACTGCGACACAGACACACTGAGACACAGCGACTCTGAGACACTGAGGCACAGAGATAGAGAAACACTGAGACACTGAGACAGAGAGACACTGATAATCTGAGACACTGAGAGACTGTGACATTGAGGAACAGAGACACTCAGACACAGAGACACTGAGTCTCTGAGACACTGAGACACAGAGACACTGAGACACAGAGACACTGAGATAATAAGACTTTGAGACACTGAGACACTGATAATCTGAGACACTGAGACCATGTGTCACTGAGGCACAGAGACACAGAGACACTTGGACAGAGAGACACTGAGACTCTGAGACACTGAGACACAGAGACACTGAGACTCTGAGACACTGAGGCACAGAGACACTGGGACACTGAGACACTGTGACAGTGACGCACAGAGACACTCAGTCTCAGAGAAAAAGAGACACTGAGTCTCTGAGACGCTGGCACACTGTGACACAGAGACACTGAGACTCTGAGACACTGAGTCACAGAGACACTTACACACAGAGACTCTGAGAAACTGAGACACTGAGGCACAGAGACACTGAGAACTTAGACACAGAGACACTGAGACTCTGAGGCACTGAATACAAAGACTTTGAGACAGTGAGACACAGAGACACTGAGACACTGAGACAATGACACATGAGGCACAGAGACACTCAGACTCAGAGACAAAGGGACACTGAGTCTCTGAGACGCTGACACACTGTGACACAGAGACACTGAGACTCTGAGACACTGAATCTCTGAGACTCAGAGGCACAGAGATACTGGGACATTGGGATACTGAAACTCTGAGACACTGGCACACTGACACACTGAGACTCTGAGACTCAGAGGCACAGAGACACTGAGACACGAGACACTGAGACACTGAGACACTGGGGCACAGAGACACTAAGATACAGAGACAAAGAGACACTGAGTCTCTGACACAATGATACACTGAGACACAGAGACACAATGACACTGAGACTCTGAGACACTGAGACACTGAGACACTGTGACACTGAGGCGCAGAGACACTCAGACAGAGAGAAACCGAGGCACTGATTTTCTGTGACACAGAGACACAGAGACAGTGGGACACAGAGACACTGAGAGTCTGAGAAAATGCGACACAGAGACACTGAGACACACATAATTTGTGACGCAGAGACACTGAGACACAAAGACTTTGAGACACTGAGACACTGAGACACAGAGACACAGAGACACAGTGACTCTGAGACACTGAGACACAGAGACACTTGGATACAGAGACACTGAGACACAAAACTTTGAGACACTGAGACACTGAGTCTCTGAGACACAGAGACACTTTGGCACTGAGACACTGCGACACAGAGACACTGAGGCAGTGAGACACTGCGACACAGAGACACTGAGAGTCTGATAGACTGGGACGCAGAGACACTAAGACACTGAGGCACCAAGACACAGAGTCTCTGAGACACTGAGACTCTGAGACTCTGAGACTCAGATTCACTGAGACACAGAGACTATGAGGCACAGAGACACTGAGACACAGAGACACTGAGACACAGAGACTCTGAGGCACAGCGACAATGAGACACAGAGACACTGAGACTCTGAGACGCTGAAACACTGTGACACAGAGACGGTGAGACTCTGAGACACTGGACACTGAGGCAGTGAAACACTGAGGCACTGAGACACAGAGACACTGACACACAGAGACACTGAGACTCTCAGACACTGAGGCACAGAGACACTGAGACACAGAAACATAGAGACACTGAGACACTGAGAAACACAGACTCTGAGACTCTGAGATACAGAGACACAGAGACACTGAGTTTCTGAGACACAGAGACACTGAGTCTCTGAGACTCAGAGACACTGAGACACAGAGACATTGAGAGTCTGAGACACAGACACTGAGACACAAAGACTTTGAGACACTCAGACACTGAGACATTGAGACACTGAGGCACAGAGACACTCAGACACAGAGACTAAAGGACACTGAGTCTCTGACACACTGATACACTGAGACACAGAGACACAGAGACACTGAGACTCTCAGACACTGAGACTCTGAGACACTGAGACACTGTGACACTGAGGCACAGAGTCACTGAGACTCTGAGACACTGATAATCTGAGACACTGAGACAATGTGACACTGAGGCACAGAGACACTCAGACACAGAGAAACAGAGACACTGAGTCTCTGAGACACAGAAACACAGTGACTCTGAGACTCTGAGACACTGAGGCAAGTGACACTGAGGTACAGAGACATTGAGAAACAGACACACTGAGACACAGCGTCTCTGAGACACTGAGGCACAGAGATAGAGAAACACTGAGACAGAGAGACACTGATAATCTGAGACTCTGAAAGACTGTGACATTGAGGCACAGAGACACTCAGAAACAGAGACACTGAGTCTCTGAGACACTGAGACACAGAGACACTGAGATAATGAGACTTTGAGACACTGAGACACTGAGGCACAGAGAAACAGAGACAAAGAGACACTGTGACTGTGAGACACAGAGACACAGAGACACTTTGACACAGATACACTGAGACACTGTGACACTGAGACACAGAGACACTGAGACACAGAGACACTGAGACACAGAGACTCAGAAAAACTGAGGCAATGAGACACAGAGACACTGAGACTCTGAGACTCTGAGACACTGATAATCTGAGACACTGAGACACTGTGACACTTAGGCACTGAGACACTCTGACACAGAGCAACATAGACACTGAGCCTCTGAGACAAAGATACACTGAGACACAGAAACACAGAGAAACTGAGACTCTGAGACTCTGAGACTCCGAGACACTGAGGCAAGAGACACTGAGCCACTGAGACACTGCGACACAGACACACTGAGACACAGCGACTCTGAGACACTGAGGCACAGAGATAGAGAAACACTGAGACACTGAGACAGAGAGACACTGATAATCTGAGACACTGAGAGACTGTGACATTGAGGAACAGAGACACTCAGACACAGAGACACTGAGTCTCTGAGACACTGAGACACAGAGACACTGAGATAATAAGACTCTGAGACACTGAGACACTGATAATCTGAGACACTGAGACCATGTGTCACTGAGGCACAGAGACACAGAGACACTTGGACAGAGAGACACTGAGACTCTGAGACACTGAGGCACAGAGACACTGGGACACTGAGACACTGTAACAGTGACGCACAGAGACACTCAGTCTCAGAGAAAAAGAGACACTGAGTCTCTGAGACGCTGACACACTGTGACACAGAGACACTGAGTCTCTGAGACACTGAGGCACAGAGACACTTACACACAGAGACTCTGAGAAACTGAGACACTGAGGCACAGAGACACTGAGAACTTAGACACAGAGACACTGAGACTCTGAGGCACTGAGACACTCAGACTCAGAGAGAAAGGGACACTGAGTCTCTGAGACGCTGACACACTGTGACACAGAGACACTGAGTCTCTGAGACACTGAGGCAGTGAAACACTGAGGCACAGAGACACTGAGACACAGAGACACTGACACACAAAGACACAGAGACACAGAGACACTGAGGCACAGAGACACTTCCACAAAGAGACTCTGAGAAACTGAGACACTGAGGCACAGAGACACTGAGACACAGAGACACTGACACACAAAGACACAGAGACACTGAGACACTGTGACTCAGAGACACTTAGACACAGAGACACTGAGACACTTAGACACAGAGACACAGAGACACTGAGACTCTGAGGCACTGAATACAAAGACTTTGAGACAGTGAGAGACAGAGACACTGAGAACCTGAGACAATGACGCACAGAGACACTGGGACACTGAGACACTGTGACATGAGGCACAGAGACACTCAGACTCAGAGACAAAGAGACACTGAGTCTCTGAGACGCTGACACACTGTGACACAGAGGCACTCAGACTCTGAGACACTGAATCTCTGAGACTCAGAGGCACAGAGATACTGGGACATTGGGACACTGAGACTCTGAGACACTGACACACTGACACACTGAGACTCTGAGACTCAGAGGCACAGAGACACTGAGACACGAGACACTGAGACACTGTGACACTGGGGCACAGAGACACTCAGACACAGAGACAAAGAGACACTGAGTCTCTGAGACACTGAGACACTGAGGCACAGAGACACTGAGACACGAGACACTGAGACACTGGGGCACAGAGACACTCAGATACAGAGACAAAGAAACACTGAGTCTCCGACACAATGATACACTGAGACACAGAGACACTGAGACTCTGAGACACTGAGACACTGAGACACTGTGACACTGAGGCACAGAGACACTCAGACAGAGAGAAACCGAGGCACTGATTCTCTGTGACTCAGAGACACAGAGACAGTGGGACACAGAGACACTGAGAGTCTGAGAAAATGCGACACAGAGACACTGAGATACTGAGACACACATAATTTGTGACGCTGAGACACTGAGACACAAAGACATTGAGACACTGAGACACTGAGACACAGAGACACAGTGACTCTGAGTCACTGAGACACAGAGACACTTGGACACAGAGACACTGAGACACAAAACTTTAAGACACTGAGACACTGAGTCTCTGAGACACAGAGACACTTTGGCACTGAGACACTGCGACACAGAGACACTGAGGCACTGAGACACTGCGACACAGAGACACTGAGAGTCTGATAGACTGAGACGCAGAGACACTAAGACACTGAGGCACCAAGACACAGAGTCTCTGAGACACTGAGACTCTGAGACTCTGAGACTCAGATTCACTGAGACACAGAGACACAGAGACTATGAGGCACAGAGACACTGAGACACTGAGACACAGAGACACTGAGACACAGAGACTCTGAGGCACAGCGACAATGAGACACAGAGACACTGAGACTCTGAGACGCTGAAACACTGTGACACTGAGACGGTGAGACTCTGAGACACTGGACACAGAGGCACAGAGACACTGACACACAGAGACACTGAGACTCTCAGACACTGAGGCACAGAGACACTGAGACACAGAAACATAGAGACACTGAGACACTGAAAAACAGAGACTCTGAGACTCTGAGATACAGAGACACAGAGACACTGAGTTTCTGAGACACAGAGACACTGAGTCTCTGAGACGCAGAGACACTGAGACACAGAGACATTGAGAGTCTGAGACACAGACACTGAGACACAAAGACTTTGAGACACTCAGACACTGAGACATTGAGACACTGAGGCACAGAGACACTCAGACACAGAGACAAAAGGACACTGAGTCTCTGACACACTGATACACTGAAACACAGAGACACAGAGACACTGAGACTCTCAGACACTGAGACTCTGAGACACTGTGACACTGAGGCACAGAGTCACTGAGACTCTGAGACACTGATAATCTGAGACACTGAGACAATGTGACACTGAGGCACAGAGACACTCAGACACAGAGAAACAGAGACACTGAGTCTCTGAGACACAGAAACACAGAGAAACTGAGACTCTGAGACTCTGAGACACTGAGGCACAGAGATAGAGAAACACTGAGACACTGGGACAGAGAGACACTGATAATCTGAGACTCTGAAAGACTGTGACATTGAGGCACAGAGAAAATCAGACACAGAGACACTGAGTCTCTGAGACACTGAGACACAGAGACACTGAGATAATGAGACTTTGAGACACTGAGGCACAGAGACACTGAGACTCTGAGACACTGAGGCACAGAGACACTGAGATACTGAGGCACAGAGACACTGAGATACTGAGGCACAGAGACACTCAGCCAGAAAGACAAAGAGACACTGATACACTGAGACACAGAGACACTGTGACTCTGAGACACAGAGACACAGAGACACTTTGACACAGATACACTGAGACACTGTGACACAGACACAGAGACACTGAGACACAGAGACACAGAGACACTGAGACACAGAGACTCTGAGACACTGATAATCTGAGACACTGAGACACTGTGACACTTAGGCACAGAGACACTGAGACTCTGAGACACAGATACACTGAGACCCTGAGACACAGATACACTGAGACACAGAAACACAGAGAAACTGTAACTCTGAGACTCTGAGACTCCGAGACACTGAGGCAAGAAACACTGAGACACTGAGAAACTGCGACACAGACACACTGAGACACAGCGACTCTGAGACACTGAGGCACAGAGATAGAGAAACACTGAGACACTGAGACAGAGAGACACTGATAATCTGAGACAGTGAGAGACTGTGACATTGAGGAACAGAGACACTCAGACACAGAGACACTGAGTCTCTGAGACACTGAGACACAGAGACACTGAGATAATAAGACTCTGAGACACTGATAATCTGAGACACTGAGACCCTGTGACACTGAGGCACAGAGACACAGAGACACTTGGACAGAGAGACACTGAGACTCTGAGACACTGAGACACAGAGACACTGAGACTCTGAGACACTGAGGCACAGAGACACTGGGACACTGAGACACTGTGACAGTGACGCACAGAGACACTCAGTCTCAGAGAAAAAGAGACACAGTCTCTGAGACGCTGACACACTGTGACACAGAGACACTGAGACTCTGAGACACTGAGGCACAGAGACACTTACACACAGAGACTCTGAGAAACTGAGACACTGAGGCACAGAGACACTGAGACACTGCGACTCAGAGACACTTAGACACCGAGACACTTAGACACAGAGACTCTGAGACTCTGAGGCACTGAATACAAAGACTTTGAGACAGTGAGACTCTGAGACACTGAGACAATGACGCACAGAGACACTGGGACACTGAGACACTGTGACCTGAGGCACAGAGACACTCAGACTCAGAGACACAGAGACAAAGGGACACTGAGTCTCTGAGACGCTGACACACTGTGACACAGAGACACTGAGACTCTGAGACACTGAAACTCTGAGACTCAGAGGCACAGAGACACTGACACACTGACACACTGAGACTCTGAGACTCAGAGGCACAGAGACACTGAGACACGAGACACTGTGACACTGGGGCAAAGAGACACTCAGACACAGGGACAAAGAGACACTGAGTCTCTGAGACACTGAGACACTGAGACACTGTGACACTGAGGCACAGAGACACTCAGACAGAGAGAAACCGAGGCACTGATTATCTGTGACACAGAGACACAGAGACAGTGGGACACAGAGACACTGAGACACTGAGAGTCTGAGAAAATGAGACACAGAGACACTGAGACACTGAGACGCAAATACTTTGTGACGCTGAGACACTGAGACACAAAGACTTTGAGACACTGAGACACAGAGACACAGAGACACAGTGACTCTGAGACACTGAGACACAGAGACACTTGGACACAGACACACTGAGACACAAAACTTTGAGACACTGAGACACTGGGTCTCTGAGACACAGAGACACTTTGGCACTGAGACACTGAGAGTCTGATAGACTGAGACGCAGAGAGACTAAGACACTGTGGCACCAATGCACAGAGTCTCTGAGACACTGAGACACAGAGACTATGAGGCACAGAGACACTGAGACACAGAGACTCTGAGGCACAGCGACAATGAGACACAGAGAAACTGAGACTCTGAGACGCTGAAACACTGTGACACAGAGACGGTGAGACTCTGAGACACTGGACACTGAGGCACATAGACACTGACGCAAAGAGACACTGAGACACAGAGACACTGACACACAGAGACACTGAGACTCTCAGACACTGAGGCACAGAGACACTGAGACACAGAAACATAGAGACACTGAGAAACAGAGACTCTGAGACTCTGAGATACAGAGACACAGAGACACTGAGTTTCTGAGACACAGAGACACTGAGTCTCTGAGACGCAGAGACACTGAGACACAGAGACATTGAGAGTCTGAGACACAGACACTGAGACACAAAGACTTTGAGACACTCAGACACTGAGACATTGAGACACTGAGGCACAGAGACACTCAGACACAGAGACAAAAGGACACTGAGTCTCTGACACACTGATACACTGAAACACAGAGACACAGAGACACTGAGACTCTGAGATACTGAGACACTGAGACACTGAGAAACTGTGACACTGAGGCACAGATTCACTGAGACTCTGAGACACTGATAATCTGAGACACTGAGACAATGTGACACTGAGCCACAGAGACACTCAGACACAGAGAAACAGAGACACTGTGTCTCTGAGACACAGAAACACAGAGAAACTGAGACTCTGAGACTCTGAGACACTGAGGCAAGAGACACTGAGGTACAGAGACATTAAGAAACAGACACACTGAGACACAGCGACTCTGAGACACTGAGGCACAGAGATAGAGAATCACTGAGATACTGAGACAGAGAGACACTGATAATCTGAGACACTGAGAGACTGTGACATTGAGGCACAGAGACACTCAGACACAGAGACACTGAGTCTCTGAGACACTGAGACACAGAGACACTGAGACACAGAGACACTGAGACACTGAGACTCTGAGACACTGAGACAATGAGACACTGAGGCACAGAGACACTGAGACACTGAGGCACAGGGACACTCAGACAGAAAGACAAAGAGACACTGATACACTGAGACACAGAGACACAGAGAAACTGTGACTCTGAGACACAGAGACACTTTGACACAGATACACTGAGACACTGAGACACAGAGACACAGAGACACTGAGACACAGAGACTCTGAGACACTGAGGCAATGAGACACTGAGACACAGAGACACTGAGACACTGAGACACAGAGACTCTGAGACACTGAGGCAATGAGACACTGAGGCACAGAGACACTGAGACACTGAGACACTGAGACTCTGAGACACTGAGACACAGAGACACTGAGACTCTGAGACACTGAGGCACAGAGACACTGGGACACTGAGACACTGACAGTGATGCACAGAGACACTCAGTCTCAGAGAAAAAGAGACACTGAGTCTCTGAGACGCTGACACGCTGTGACACAGAGACACTGAGACGCTGAGACACTGAGGCAGTGAAACACTGAGGCACAGAGACACTGAGACACAGACTCACTGACACACAAAGACACAGAGACACTGAGACACTGAGGCACAGAGACACTTACACACAGAGACCCTGAGAAACTGAGACACTGAGGCACAGAGACACTGAGACACTTAGACACAGAGACACTGAGACTCTGAGGCACTGAATAAAAAGACTTTGAGACAGTGAGACACAGAGACACTGAGACACTGTGACATGAGGCACAGAGACACTCAGACTCAGAGACAAAGGGACACTGAGTCTCTGAGACGCTGACACACTGTGACACAGAGACACTGAGACTCTGAGACACTGAATCTCTGAGACTCAGAGGCACAGAGACACTGGGACATTGGGACACTGAGAGTCTGAGACACTGGCACACTGACACACTGAGACTCTGAGACTCAGAGGCACAGAGACACTGAGACACGAGACACTGAGACACTGGGGCACAGAGACACTCAGATACAGAGACAAAGAGACACTGAGTCTCTGACACAATGATACACTGAGACACAGAGACACAAAGACACTGAGACACTGAGACACTGAGACACTGTGACACTGAGGCACAGAGACACTCAGACAGAGAGAAACCGAGGCACTGATTCTCTGTGACACAGAGACACAGAGACAGTGGGACACAGAGACACTGAGAGTCTGAGAAAATGCGACACAGAGACACTGAAACACTGAGACACACATAATTTGTGACGCTGAGACACTGAGACACAAAGACTTTGAGACACTGAGACACTGAGACACAGAGACACAGAGACACAGTGACTCTGAGACACTGAGACACAGAGACACTTGGACACAGAGACACTGAGACACAAAACTTTGAGACACTGAGACACTGAGTCTCTGAGACACAGAGACACTTTGGCACTGAGACACTGCGACACAGAGACACTGAGGCACTGAGACACTGCGACACAGAGACACTGAGAGTCTGATAGACTGAGACGCAGAGACACTAAGACACTGAGGCACCAAGGCACAGAGTCTCTGAGACAATGAGACTCTGAGACTCAGATTCACTGAGACACAGAGAAACAGAGACTATGAGGTACAGAGACACTGAGACACAGAGACACTGAGACACAGAGACTCTGAGGCACAGCGACAAAGAGACACAGTGACACTGAGACTCTGAGACGCTGAAACACTGTGACACAGAGACGGTGAGACTCTGAGACTCTGAGATACAGAGACACAGAGACACTGAGTTTCTGAGACGCAGAGACACTGAGTCTCTGAGACACAGAGACACTGGGACACAGAGACATTGAGAGTCTGAGACACAGACACTGAGACACAAAGACTTTGAGACACTCAGACACTGAGACATTGAGACACTGAGGCACAGAGACACTCAGACACAGAGACAAATGGACACTGAGTCTCTGACACACTGATACACTGAAACACAGAGACACAGAGACACTGAGAAACTGAGACACTGAGGCACAGAGTCACTGAGACTCTGAGACACTGATAATCTGAGACACTGAGACAATGTGACACTGAGGCACAGAGACACTCAGACACAGAGAAACAGAGACACTGAGTCTCTGAGACACAGAAACACAGAGAAACTGAGACTCTGAGACTCTGAGACACTGAGGCAAGAGACACTGAGGTACAGAGACATTGAAAAACAGACACACTGAGACACAGCGACTCTGAGACACTGAGGCACAGAGATAGAGAAACACTGAGACACTGAGACAGAGAGACACTGATAATCTGAGACACTGAAAGACTGTGACATTGAGGCACAGAGACACTCAGACACAGAGACACTGAGTCTCTGAGACACTGAGACACAGAGACACTGAGATAATGAGACTTTGAGACACTGAGACACTGAGGCACAGAGACACTCAGACAGAGAAACACAGAGAAACTGTGACTCTGAGACACAGAGACACAGAGACACTAAGACACAGAGACACTGAGACACTGAGAAACTGAAACACTGAGACTCTGAGACACTGAGGCAATGAGACACTGAGGCACAGAGACACTGAGACACTGAGATACTGAGGCACAGAGACACTGTGACTCTGAGACACAGAGACACAGAAACACTTTGACACAGATACACTGAGACACTGTGACACTGAGACACAGAGACACTGAGACACAGAGACACAGAGACACTGAGACACAGAGACTCTGAGACACTGAGGCAATGAGACACTGAGACACAGAGACACTGAGACACAGAGACACTGGGACACTGAGACACAGAGACTCTGAGACACTGAGGCAATGAAACACTGAGACACAGAGACACTGAGGCACTGATAATCTGAGACACTGAGACACTGTGACACTTAGCCACTGAGACACTCAGACACAGAGCAACAGTGACACTGAGCCTCTGAGACACAGATACACTGAGACACAGAAACACAGAGAAACTGAGACTCTGAGACTCCGAGACACAGTGACACTGAGACACTGAGACACTGCGACACAGACACACTGAGACACAGCGACTCTGAGACACTGAGGCACAGAGATAGAGAAACACTGAGACACTGAGACAGAGAGACACTAATAATCTGAGACACTGAGAGACTGCGACATTGAGGAACAGAGACACTCAGACACAAAGACACTGAGTCTCTGAGACACTGAGACACAGAGACACTGAGATAATAAGACTCCGAGACACTGAGACACTGAAATCTGAGACACTGAGACCATGTGAAACTGAGGCACAGAGACACAGAGACACTGAGACACTGAGACACTGAGACACTGAGACACAGAGACACTGAGACACTGAGACACTGAGGCACAGAGACACTCAGACAGAGAGACACAGAGACACTGATACACTGAGACTCTGAGACACTGTGACTCTGAGACACAGAGACACAGAGACACTTTGACACAGATACACAGAGACACTGAGACTCTGAGACACTGAGGCACTGAAACATTGAGGCACAGAGACACTAAGACACAGAGACACTGACACACAAAGACACAGAGACACTGAGACACTGAGGCACAGAGACACTTACACACAGAGACTCTGAGACACTGAGACACTGAGGCATAGAGACACTGAGACACTGTGACTCAGAGACACTGAGACACTTAGACACAGAGACACTAAGACACAGAGACACTGACACACAAAGACACAGAGACACTGAGACACTGAGGCACAGAGACACTTACACACAGAGACACTGGGACAGTGAGACACTGTGACACTGAGGCACAGAGAAACTCAGACACAGATACAAAGGGACACTGAGTCTCTGAGACGCTGACACACTGTGACACAGAGACACTGAGACTCTGAGACACTGAATCTCTGAGACTCAGAGGCATAGAGACACTGGGACACGGGACACTGAGACTCTGAGACACTGACACACTGACACACTGAGACTCTGAGACTCAGAGGCACAGAGACACTGAGACACTGTGACACTGGGGCACAGAGACACTCAGACACAGAGACAAAGAGACACAGTCTCTGACAAACTGTTACACTGAGACACAGAGACACTGAGACTCTGAGACACTGAGACACTGTGACACTGAGGCACAGAGACACTCAGACAGAGAGAAACCGAGGCACTGATTCTCTGTGACACAGAGACACTGGGACACAGTGACACTGAGAGTCTGAGAAAATAAGAAACAGAGACACTGAGACACTGAGACACAAATACTTTGTGACGCTGAGACACTGAGGCACTGAGACACAGAGAAAGAGTCACTGAGACACTGAGGCACAGAGACAAAGAGTCACTGAGTCTCTGATACACTGAGACGCTGATACACTGAGACACTGAGACACAGAGACACTGAGACTCTGAGACTCTGAGACACAGAGGCACAGAGACACTGAGACACAGAGACACTGAGACTCGGAGACACTGAGTCAATGAGGCACTGAGACACAGAGACACTGAGACTCTGAGACGCTGAGGCACAGAGACAGTGAGACACTGAGACACAGAGACATAGAGACACTGAGGCACAGAGACTCTGAGGCACAGATACACTGAGGCACAGAGACACTGAGCCACAGAGACACAGAGACAGACTCACTGAGACTCTGAGACACTGAGACACTGATAATCTGAGACACTGAGACACTGTGACACTGAGGCACAGAGACACTCAGACAGAGAGACACCGAGGCACTGATTCTCTGTGACACGGAGTCACAGAGACACTGCGACACAGAAACACTGAGAGTCTGAGAAAATGCGACACAGAGACACTGAGACACTGAGACACTGAGGCACTGAGACACTCAGACACAGAGACAAAGAGACACTGAGTCTCTGAGACACTGATACACTGAGACGCTGATACACTGAGACACTGAGACACTGCGACTCTGAGACACTGAGACACTGAGACACAGAGACAATGAGACACAGAGACACTGGGACACAGAGACACTGAGACTCTGAGACACTGAAACACTGAGACAATGTGACACAGAGATGGTGAGACTCTGAGACACTGAGACACTAAGTCACAGACCCATTGAGACACTGAGAAACAGAGACAAAGAGACACTGAGACTCTGAGACACTGAGACACTGAGACACTGCGACACTGAGACACAAATACTTTGAGACGCTGAGACACTGAGGCACTGAGACACAGAGACAGAGACACTGAGACACTGAGGCACAGAGACACTCAGACACAGAGACAAAGAGACACTGAGTCTCTGAGACACTGATACACTGAGACGCTGATACACTGAGACACTGAGACACTGCGACTCTGAAATACTGAGACACTGAGACACAGAGACATAGAGACTATGCGGCACGGAGAAACTGAGACACAGATACACTGAGACACAGAGACACTGAGACACAGAGATAATGAGACACAGAGACACTGAGGCACAGAGACACTGAGACACAGAGACACTGAGACTCTGAGACACTGAGACACTGAGGCACAGAGACACTGAGACACAGAGAAACAGAGACACTGAGCCTCTGTGACACTGATACACTGAGACACAGAGACACTGAAATACTGAGACTCTGAGACACTGATGCACAGAGACACTGAGATTCTGAGACACTGAGGCACAGATATAGAGAAACACTGAGACACTGAAACAGAGAGACACTGATACTCTGAGTCACTGAGAGACTGTGACATTGAGGCACAGAGAAAATCAGACACAGAGACACTGAGACACAGAGACACTGATACACTGAGACTCTGACACACTGAGAGGCAGAGACACTGCGACACTGAGAAACTGAGACACTGAGGCACAGAGACACTGAGACACTGAGACTCTGAGACTCTGAGACACTGACAAACAGAGGCACTGAGAAACTGAGACTCTGACACACTGAGACACAGAGACACTGAGACACTGAGACACTGAGAAACTGAGACACTGAGGCACAGAGACACTGAGACTCTGAGACACAGAGACACTGAGACACTGAGGCACAGAGACACTTACACACAGAGACACTGGGACAGTGAGACACTGTGACACTGAGGCACAGAGAAACTCAGACACAGAGACAAAGGGACACTGAGTCTCTGAGACGCTGACACACTGTGACACAGAGACACTGAGACTCTGAGACACTGAATCTCTGAGACTCAGAGGCACAGAGACACTGGGACACGGGACACTGAGACTCTGAGACACTGACACACTGACACACTGAGACTCTGAGAGTCAGATGCACAGAGACACTGAGACACGAGACACTGAGACACTGTGACACTGGGGCACAGAGACACGCAGACACAGAGACAAAGAGACACAGTCTCTGACAAACTGTTACACTGAGACAAAGAGACACAGAGACACAGAGACACTGAGACTCTGAGACACTGAGACACTGTGACACTGAGGCACAGAGACACTCAGACAGAGAGAAACCGAGGCACTGATTCTCTGTGACACAGAGACACAGAGACACTGGGACACAGTGACACTGAGAGTCTGAGACGCTGAGGCACAGAGACAGTGAGACACTGAGACACAGAGACATAGAGACACTGAGGCACAGAGATTCTGAGGCACAGATACACTGAGGCACAGAGACACTGAGCCACAGAGACACAGAGACAGACTCACTGAGACTCTGAGACACTGAGACACTGATAATCTGAGACACTGAGACACTGTGACACTGAGACACAGAGACACTCAGACAGAGAGACACCGAGGCACTGATTCTCTGTGACACGGAGACACAGAGACACTGCGACACAGAAACACTGAGAGTCTGAGAAAATGCGACACAGAGACACTGAGACACTGAGGCACTGAGACACTCAGACACAGAGACAAAGAGACACTGAGTCTCTGAGACACTGATACACTGAGACGCTGATACACTGAGACACTGAGACACTGCGACTCTGAGACACTGAGACACTGAGACACTGAGACACAGAGACAATGAGACACAGAGACACTGAGGCACAGAGACACTGAGACACTGAGACTCTGAGACACTGAAACACTGAGACACTGAGACACTGAGTCACTGAGAAACAGAGACAAAGAGACACTGAGACTCTGAGACACTGAGATACTGAGACACAAATACTTTGAGACGCTGAGACTCTGAGGCACTGAGACACAGAGACACTGAGACACTGAGGCACAGAGACACTCAGACACAGAGACAAAGAGACACTGAGTCTCTGAGACACTGATAAAAAGGACACAGAGACACTGAGACACTGCGACTCTGAGATACTGAGACACTGAGACACAGAGACATAGAGACTATGCGACACAGAGAAACTGAGACACAGAGACACTGAGACACAGAGACACTGAGACACAGAGACAATGAGACACTGAGGCACAGAGACACTGAGACACAGAGTCACAGAGACACTGAAATACTGAGACTCTGAGACACTGATGCACAGAGACACTGAGATTCTGAGACACTGAGGCACAGAGATAGAGAAACACAGAGAGAGACACTGATACTCTGAGACAGTGAGAGACTGTGAACTTTGAGGCACAGAGACACTCAGACACAGAGACACTGAGACTCAGAGACACTGATACACTGAGACTCTGAGACACTGAGACACAGAGACTCTGAGACACTAAGAAACTGAGACACTGAGGCACAGAGACACTGAGACACTGCGACTCTGTGACTCTGAGACACTGAGGCACTGAGATTCTGAGACAATGAGGCACAGATATAGAGAAACACTGAGACACTGAAACAGAGAGACACTGATACTCTGAGTCACTGAGAGACTGTGACATTGAGGCACAGAGAAAATCAGACACAGAGACACTGAGACACAGAGACACTGATACACTGAGACTCTGACACACTGAGATGCAGAGACACTGAGAAACTGAGACACTGAGGCACAGAGACACTGAGACACTGAGACTCTGAGACTCTGAGACACTGACAAACAGAGGCACTGAGACACTGAGACTCTGACACACTGAGACACAGAGACACTGAGACACTGAGGAACTGAGACACTGAGGCACAGAGACACTGAGACTCTGAGACACTGAGACACTGATAAACTGATACACAGAGGCACAGTGACACTGAGACTCTGAGACACTGAGACACTGAGAAACAGAGACAGTGAGACACTGAGACACTGAGACTTCGATACACTGAGACACTGAGACACTGAGACATAGAGACACTGAGACACTGAGACACTGAGACTCAGAGACACTGAGAATCTGAGACCCTGAGACACTGAGACTCTAAGACACTGAGATTCTGAGACACTGAGAAACTGAGACACTGAGGCTCTGAGACTCTGAGACACTGAGACTCTAAGACACTGAGACACTGAGACACTGAGACACTGAGACTCTGAGACACTGAGACACTGAGACTCTGAGACACTGAGACACTGAGACACTGAAACACTGAGACACTGAGACTCTGAGACACTGAGACACAGAGACACTGAGACTCTGAGACACTGTGATTCTGAGACACTCAGACATAGAGACACTGAGACACTGAGGCACTGAGACACTGAGACACAGAGACACAGATTCACTGAGACACTGTGACTCTGAGACACTGAGACACTGAGGCACTGAGACCCTGAGACTCTGAGTCACTGAGACACTGAGACCCTGAGACACTGAGACACTGAGACTCTGAGACACTGTGGCTCTGAGACACTGAGACACAGAGACACTGAGACACTGAGGCACTGAGACCCTGAGACTCTGAGACACTGAGACCCTGAGACACTGAGACCCTGAGACACTGAGACACTGAGACTCTGAGACACTGAGACTCTGAGACACTCAGACACTTAGACACAGAAGCACTTGGACACAGAGACACTGAGAGTCAGGGACACTGAGACACTGAGACACAAAGACTTTGAGACACTGAGACACAGATACACTGAGACACAGAGACACTGAGACACAAAACTTTGAGACACTGAGACACAGAGACACTGTGACACAGAGACACTGAGACACTGAGACTTTGAGATAATAAGACACTGGGGCACAGAGACACTCAGACACAGAGACAAAGAGACACTGAGTCTCTGACACACTGATACACTGAGACACAGAGACACAGAGACACAGAGACACTGAGACACTGTGACACTGAGGCACAGAGACACTCAGACAGAGAGACACCGAGGCACTGATTCTCTGTGACACATAGACACAGAGACACTGGGACACAGTGACACTGAGAGTCTGAGAAAATGAGACACAGAAACACTGAGACACTGAGACACAAATACTTTGAGACGCTGAGACACTGAGGCACTGAGTCACAGAGACAGAGACACTGGGACACTGAGGCACAGAGACACTCAGACACAGAGACAAAGACACACTGAAACACTGAGACTCTGAGACACTGAGACACAGAGACACAGAGAAACTGAGACTCTGAGACTGTGAGATACAGAGGCACAGAGACACTGAGACACAGAGACACTGAGACTCGGAGACACTGAGTCAATGAGACACTGAGGCACTGAGACACAGAGACACAGGGACACTGAGACTCTGAGACACTGAGGCACAGAGACAGTGAGACACTGAGACACAGAGACATAGAGACACTGAGGCACGGAGACTCTGAGGCACAGATACACTGAGGCACAGAGACACTGAGACACAGAGACACAGAGTCAGACTCACTGAGACTCTGAGACACTGAGACACTGATAATCTGAGACACTGAGACACTGTGACACTGAGGCACAGAGACACTCAGACAGAGAGACACAGAGACACTGAGACACAGAGACACTTGGACACAGAGACACTGAGATTCAGAGACACTGAGACACAGTGACTCTGAGACACTGAGACACAGAGACACTTGGACACAGAGAGACTGAGACACAAAACTTTGAGACACTGAGACACAGAGACACTGTGAAGCAGAGACATTGAGTCTCTGAGACAGAGAGACACTGAGACACTGAGACACTGCGACACAGAGACACTGAGTGTCTGATAGACTGAGACGCAGAGACACTAAGACACTGAGGCACCAAGGCACAGAGTCTCTGAGACACTGAGACTCTGAGACTCTGAGACTCAGATTCACTGAGACACAGAGACACAGAGACTATGAGGCACACAGACACTGAGACACAGAGACACAGAGACACTGAGACACAGAGACACAGAGACACTGAGACACAGAGACACAGAGAGTCTGAGACACTGAGACCCTGAGACACTGCCGCAATGAGACACTGAGACCCGACGACACTGAGACCCGGCGACACTGAGACACTGAGACACTGAGACACTGAGACACAGAGACACCGAGACATAGAGATTATGCAGCACAGAGACACTGAGACACAGAGACACTGAGACACAGAGACAATGAGACACAGAGACACTGAGGCACAGAGACACTGAGACACAGAGACACTGAGACTCTAAGACGCTGAAACACTGAGACATAGAGACACTGAGTGTCTGAGAAAATGAGACACAGAGACACTGAGACACTGAGACACACATACTTTGAGACGCTGAGACACTGAGGCACTGAGACACAGAGACAGAGACACTGAGACACTGAGGCACAGAGACACTCAGACAGAGACAAAGAGACACTGAGTCTCTGAGACACTGATACACTGAGATGCTGATACACTGAGACACAGAAACACAGAGACACTGAGACACTGAGACTCTGAGACACTGAGAAACTGAGACACAGAGACACCGAGACATAGAGATTATGCAGCACAGAGACACAGAGACACTGAGACACAGAGACAATGAGACACAGAGACACTGAGGCACAGAGACACTGAGACACAGAGACACTGAGACTCTAAGACGCTGAAACACTGAGACATAGAGACACTGAGTGTCTGAGAAAATGAGACACAGAGACACTGAGACACTGAGACACACATACTTTGAGACGCTGAGACACTGAGGCACTGAGACACAGAGACAGAGACACTGAGACACTGAGGCACAGAGACACTCAGACAGAGACAAAGAGACACTGAGTCTCTGAGACACTGATACACTGAGATGCTGATACACTGAGACACAGAAACACAGAGACACTGAGACACAGTGACTCTGAGACACTGAGGCACAGAGATAGAGAAACACTGAGACTCTGAGACAGAGAGACACTGATAATCTGAGACACTGAGTGACTGTGACATTGAGGCACAGAGACACTCAGACACAGAGACAATGAGTCTCTGACACACTGACACACTGAGACACAGAGCCACTGAGATACTGAGAAACTGAGACACTGAGACACTGAGGCACAGAGACACTCAGACAGAGAGACACTGAGAAACTGAGAAACTGAGACACTGAGGCACAGAGACACTGAGACACTGTGACTCTGAGACTCTGAGACACTGACAAACAGAGGCACTGAGACACTGAGACACTGAGACGCTGACACACCAACACACTGAGACACAGAGACACTGAGACACTGAGAAACTGAGACACTGAGGCACAGAGACACTGAGACTCTGAGACACTGAGACACTGAGACTCTGAGACTCTGAGACACTGAGAAACAGAGACACTGAGACTCTGAGACACTGAGACAGTGCGACACTGAGACATTGAGACTCTGAGACACTGAGACGCTGAGACACTGAGACACTGAGAATCTGAGACCCTGAGACACTGAGACTCTAAGACACAGACTCTGAGACACTGAGACACTGAGACACAGAGACACAGGGACACTGAGACTCTGAGACACTGAGGCACAGAGACAGTGAGACACTGAGACACAGAGACATAGAGACACTGAGGCACGGAGACTCTGAGGCACAGATACACTGAGGCACAGAGACACTGAGACACAGAGACACAGAGTCAGACTCACTGAGACTCTGAGACACTGAGACACTGATAATCTGAGACACTGTGACACTGAGGCACAGAGACACTCAGGCAGAGAGACACAGAGACACTGAGACACAGAGACAGACTCACTGAGACTCTGAGACACTGAGACACTGATAATCTGAGACACTGAGACACTGTGACACTGAGGCACAGAGACACTCAGACAGAGAGACACAGAGACACTGAGACACAGAGACACTTGGACACAGAGACACTGAGATTCAGAGACACTGAGACACAGTGACTCTGAGACACTGAGACACAGAGACACTTGGACACAGAGAGACTGAGACACAAAACTTTGAGACACTGAGACACAGAGACACTGTGAAGCAGAGACACTGAGTCTCTGAGACACAGAGACACTGAGACACTGAGACTCAGAGACACTGAGAGTCTGATAGACTGAGACGCAGAGACACTAAGACACTGAGGCACCAAGGCACAGAGTCTCTGAGACACTGAGACTCTGAGACTCTGAGACTCAGATTCACTGAGACACAGAGACACAGAGACTATGAGGCACAGAGACACTGAGACACAGAGACACTGAGACACTGTGACACTGAGACACAGAGACACAGAGACACAGAGACACTGAGACACAGAGACACAGAGACACTGAGACACAGAGACACTGCCGCAATGAGACACTGAGACACAGAGACACTGAGACCCGGCGACACTGAGACACTGAGACTCTGAGACACTGAGAAACTGAGACACAGAGACACCGAGACATAGAGATTATGCAGCACAGAGACACAGAGACACTGAGACACAGAGACAATGAGACACAGAGACACTGAGGCACAGAGACACTGAGACACAGAGACACTGAGACTCTAAGACGCTGAAACACTGAGACATAGAGACACTGAGTGTCTGAGAAAATGAGACACAGAGACACTGAGACACTGAGACACACATACTTTGAGACGCTGAGACACTGAGGCACTGAGACACAGAGACAGAGACACTGAGACACTGAGGCACAGAGACACTCAGACAGAGACAAAGAGACACTGAGTCTCTGAGACACTGATACACTGAGATGCTGATACACTGAGACACAGAAACACAGAGACACTGAGACACTGAGACTCTGAGACTCTGATACACTGAGACACAGTGACTCTGAGACACTGAGGCACAGAGATAGAGAAACACTGAGACACTGAGACAGAGAGACACTGATAATCTGAGACACTGAGTGACTGTGACATTGAGGCACAGAGACACTCAGACACAGAGACAATGAGTCTCTGACACACTGACACACTGAGACACAGAGCCACTGAGATACTGAGAAACTGAGACACTGAGACACTGAGGCACAGAGACACTCAGACAGAGAGACACTGAGACACTGAGAAACTGAGACACTGAGGCACAGAGACACTGAGACACTGTGACTCTGAGACTCTGAGACACTGACAAACAGAGGCACTGAGACACTGAGACACTGAGACTCTGACACACCAACACACTGAGACACTGAGGCACAGAGACACTGAGACTCTGAGACACTGAGACACTGAGACTCTGAGACTCTGAGACTCTGAGACTCTGAGACACTGAGAAACAGAGACACTGAGACTCTGAGACACTGAGACAGTGCGACACTGAGACATTGAGACTCTTAGACACTGAGACGCTGAGACACTGAGACACTGAGAATCTGAGACCCTGAGACACTGAGACTCTAAGACACTGAGACTCTGAGACACTGAGACACTGAGACACAGAGACACAGGGACACTGAGACTCTGAGACACTGAGGCACAGAGACAGTGAGACACTGAGACACAGAGACATAGAGACACTGAGGCACGGAGACTCTGAGGCACAGATACACTGAGGCACAGAGACACTGAGACACAGAGACACGGAGTCAGACTCACTGAGACTCTGAGACACTGAGACACTGATAATCTGAGACACTGAGACACTGTGACACTGAGGCACAGAGACACTCAGGCAGAGAGACACAGAGACACTGAGACACAGAGACACTTGGACACAGAGACACTGAGATTCAGAGACACTGAGACACAGTGACTCTGAGACACTGAGACACAGAGACACTTGGACACAGAGAGACTGAGACACTTGGACACAGAGAGACTGAGACACAGAGACACTGTGAAGCAGAGACACTGAGTCTCTGAGACAGAGAGACACTGAGACACTGCGACACAGAGACACTGAGAGTCTGATAGACTGAGACGCAGAGACACTAAGACACTGAGGCACCAAGGCACAGAGTCTCTGAGACACTGAGACTCTGAGACTCTGAGACTCAGATTCACTGAGACACAGAGACACAGAGACTATGAGGCACAGAGACACTGAGACACAGAGACACTGAGACACAGAGACACTGAGACACTGTGACACTGAGACACAGAGACACAGAGACACAGAGACACAGAGACACTGAGACACAGAGACACAGAGACACTGAGACACAGAGACTCTGAGACACTGAGACCCTGAGACACTGAGACACTGAGGCACTGAGACACAGAGACACAGAGACACAGATTCACTGAGACACTGTGACTCTGAGACACTGCCGCAATGAGACACTGAGACACAGAGACACTGAGACCCGGCGACACTGAGACACTGAGACTCTGAGACACTGAGACACTGAGACACTGAGACACAGAGACACTGAGGCACAGAGACACTGAGACACAGAGACACTGAGACTCTAAGACGCTGAAACACTGAGACATAGAGACACTGAGTGTCTGAGAAAATGAGACACAGAGACACTGAGACACTGAGACACACATACTTTGAGACGCTGAGACACTGAGGCACTGAGACACAGAGACAGAGACACTGAGACACTGAGTCTCTGAGACACTGATACACTGAGATGCTGATACACTGAGACACAGAAACACAGAGACACTGAGACACTGAGACTCTGAGACTCTGATACACTGAGACACAGTGACTCTGAGACACTGAGGCACAGAGATAGAGAAACACTGAGACACTGAGACAGAGAGACACTGATAATCTGAGACACTGAGTGACTGTGACATTGAGGCACAGAGACACTCAGACACAGAGACAATGAGTCTCTGACACACTGACACACTGAGACACAGAGCCACTGAGATACTGAGAAACTGAGACACTGAGACACTGAGGCACAGAGACACTCAGACAGAGAGACACTGAGACACTGAGAAACTGAGACACTGAGGCACAGAGACACTGAGACACTGTGACTCTGAGACTCTGAGACACTGACAAACAGAGGCACTGAGACACTGAGACACTGATACTCTGACACACCAACACACTGAGACACAGAGACACTGAGACACTGAGAAACTGAGACACTGAGGCACAGAGACACTGAGACTCTGAGACACTGAGACACTGATACACTGATACACAGAGACACAGTGACACTGAGACTCTGAGACACTGAGACACTGAGACTCTGAGACTCTGAGACTGAGACACTGAGAAACAGAGACACTGAGACTCTGAGACACTGAGACAGTGCGACACTGAGACATTGAGACTCTGAGACACTGAGACGCTGACACACTGAGACACTGAGAATCTGAGACCCTGAGACACTGAGACTCTAAGACACTGAGACTCTGAGACACTGAGACACTGAGACACTGAGACACAGAGACACAGATTCACTGAGACCCTGTGACTCTGAGACACTGAGACACTGAGGCACTGAGACCCTGAGACTCTGAGACCCTGAGACACTGAGACACTGAGACTCTAAGACACTGAGACTCTGAGACACTGAGACACTGAGACACTGAGAAACTGAGACTCTGAGACACTGAGACACTGAGACTCTGAGACTCTGAAACACTGAGAAACAGAGACACTGAGACTCTGAGACACTGAGACACTGCGACACTGAGACATTGAGACTCTGAGACACTGAGACACTGAGACATAGAGACACTGAGACACTGAGACTCTGAGACACTGAGACACAGAGACCCTGATAAACTGAGGCACTGAGACACAGAGACACAGAGACACAGATTCACTGAGACTCTGAGACACTGAGACACTGAGGCACTGAGACCCTGAGACTCTGAGACACTGAGACACTGAGACCCTGAGACACTGAGACACTGAGACTCTGAGACACTGAGACTCTGAGACACTCAGACACAGAGACACAGAGATACTGAGACACTGAGACTCTGAGACACTGAGACACTGTGAATCTGAGACCCTGAGACACTGAGACTCTAAGACACTGAGACTCTGAGACATTGAGACACTGAGACACTGAGGCTCTGAGACTCTGAGACACTGAGACTCTAAGACACTGAGACACAGAGACACTGAGACACTGAGACACTGAGGCTCTGAGACTCTGAGACACAGAGACACTGAGACACTGAGACCCTGAGACTCTGAGACACTGAGACACTGAGACCCTGAGACACTGAGACACTGATACTCTGAGTCACTGAGAGACTGTGACATTGAGGCACAGAGAAAATCAGACACAGAGACACTGAGACACAGAGACACTGATACACTGAGACTCTGACACACTGAGACGCAGAGACACTGAGACACTGAGAAACTGAGACACTGAGGCACAGAGACACTGAGACACTGAGAAACTGAGAAACTGAGACACTGAGGCACAGAGACACTGAGACTCTGAGACACAGAGACACTGAGACACTGAGGCACAGAGACACTTACACACAGAGACACTGGGACAGTGAGACACTGTGACACTGAGGCACAGAGAAACTCAGACACAGAGGCAAAGGGTCACTGAGTCTCTGAGACGCTGACACACTGTGACACAGAGACACTGAGACTCTGAGACACTGAATCTCTGAGACTCAGAGGCACAGAGACACTGGGACAAGGGACACTGAGACTCTGAGACACTGACACACTGACACACTGAGACTCTGAGACTCAGATGCACAGAGACACTGAGACACGAGACACTGAGACACTGTGACACTGGGGCACAGAGACATCAGACACAGAGACAAAGAGACACAGTCTCTGACAAACTGTTACACTGAGACACAGAGACACAGAGACACTGAGACTCTGAGACACTGAGACACTGTGACACTGAGGCACAGAGACACTCAGACAGAGAGAAACCAAGGCACTGATTCTCTGTGACACAGAGACACAGAGACACTGGGACACAGTGACACTGAGAGTCTGAGACGCTGAGGCACAGAGACAGTGAGACACTGAGACACAGAGACATAGAGACACTGAGGCACAGAGACTCTGAGGCACAGATACACTGAGGCACAGAGACACTGAGCCACAGAGACACAGAGACAGACTCACTGAGACTCTGAGACACTGATAATCTGAGACACTGAGACACTATGACACTGAGACACAGAGACACTCAGACAGAGAGACACCGAGGCACTGATTCTCTGTGACACGGAGACACAGAGACACTGCGACACAGAAACACTGAGAGTCTGAGAAAATGCGACACAGAGACACTGAGACACTGAGGCACTGAGACACTCAGACACAGAGACAAAGAGACACTGAGTCTCTGAGACACTGATACACTGAGACGCTGATACACTGAGACACTGAGACACTGCGACTCTGAGACACTGAGACACTGAGACACTGAGACACAGAGACAATGAGACACAGAGACACTGAGGCACAGAGACACTGAGACACTGAGACTCTGAGACACTGAAACACTGAGACAATGTGACACAGAGATGGTGAGGCTCTGAGACACTGAGACACTGAGTCACAGAGACATTGAGACACTGAGAAACAGAGACAAAGAGACACTGAGACTCTGAGACACTGAGACACAAATACTTTGAGACGCTGAGACTCTGAGACACTCAGACACAGAGACAAAGAGACACTGAGTCTCTGAGACACTGATACACTGAGACGCTGATACACTGAGACACTGAGACACTGCGACTCTGAGATACTGAGACACTGAGACACAGAGACATAGAGACTATGCGACACAGAGAAACTGAGACACAGAGACACTGAGACACTGAGACACTGAGACAATGAGAAACAGAGACACTGAGGCACAGAGACACTGAGACACAGAGACACAGAGACTCTGAGACACTGAGACACTGAGGCACAGAGACACTGAGACACAGAGAAACAGAGACACTGAGCCTCTGTGACACTGATACACTGAGGCACAGAGACACTGAAATACTGAGACTCTGAGACACTGATGCACAGAGACACTGAGATTCTGAGACACTGAGGCACAGAGATAGAGAAACACTGAGACACTGAGACAGAGAGAGACACTGATACTCTGAGACACTGAGAGACTGTGAACTTTGAGGCACAGAGACACTCAGACACAGAGACACTGAGACTCAGAGACACTGATACACTGAGACTCTGAGACACTGAGACACAGAGACTCTGAGACACTAAGTAACTGAGACACTGAGGCACAGAGACACTGAGACACTGCGACTCTGAGACTCTGAGACACTGGGGCACTGAGATTCTGAGACACTGAGGCACAGATATAGAGAAACACTGAGACACTGAAACAGAGAGACACTGATACTCTGAGTCACTGAGAGACTGTGACATTGAGGCACAGAGAAAATCAGACACAGAGACACTGAGACACAGAGACACTGATACACTGAGACTCTGACACACTGAGACGCAGAGACACTGAGACACTGAGAAACTGAGACACTGAGGCACAGAGACACTGAGACACTGAGACTCTGAGACTCTGAGACACTGACAAACAGAGGCACTGAGACACTGAGACTCTGACACACTGAGACACAGAGACACTGAGACACTGAGAAACTGAGACACTGAGGCACAGAGACACTGAGCCTCTGAGACACTGAGACACTGATACACTGATACACAGAGGCACAGTGACACTGAGACTCTGAGACACTGAGACACTGAGAAACAGAGACAGTGAAACTCTGAGACACTGAGACACTGCGACACTGAGACATCGAGACACTGAGACACTGAGACACTGAGACATAGAGACACTGAGACACTGAGACACTGAGACTCTGAGACACTGAGAATCTGAGACCCTGAGACACTGAGACTTTAAGACACTGAGACTCTGAGACACTGAGAAACTGAGACACTGAGGCTCTGAGACTCTGAGACACTGAGACTCTAAGACACTGAGACACTGAAACACTGAGACACTGAGACTCTGAGACACTGAGACACAGAGACACTGAGACTCTGAGACACTGTGATTCTGAGACACTCAGACACAGAGACACTGAGACACTGAGGCACTGAGACACTGAGACACAGAGACAGAGATTCACTGAGACACTGTGACTCTGAGACACTGAGACACTGAGGCACTGAGACCCTGAGACACTGAGACACTGAGACTCTGAGACACTGTGACTCTGAGACACTGAGACACTGAGGCACTGAGACCCTGAGACTCTGAGACACTGAGACCCTGAGACACTGAGACCCTGAGACACTGAGACACTGAGACTCTGAGACACTGAGACTCTGAGACACTCAGACACTTAGACACAGAAGCACTTGGACACAGAGACACTGAGAGTCAGGGACACTGAGACACTGAGACACAAAGACTTTGAGACACTGAGACACAGATACACTGAGACACAGAGACACAAAACTTTGAGACACTGAGACACTGAGACACTGAGACACAGAGGCACTGTGACACTGAGACTCTGACACACTGAGACACAGAGTCACTGAGACACTGAGAAACTGAGACACTGAGGCACAGAGACACTGAGACTCTGAGACACTGAGACACTGATACACTGATACACAGAGGCACAGTGACACTGAGACTCTGAGACACTGAGACACTGAGAAACAGAGACAGTGAGACTCTGAGACACTGTGACACTGAGACATCGAGACACTGAGACACTGAGACACTGAGACATAGAGACACTGAGACACTGAGACACTGAGACACTGAGACTCTGAGACACTGAGAATCTGAGACACTGAGACTCTAAGACACTGAGACTCTGAGACACTGAGAAACTGAGACACTGAGGCTCTGAGACTCTGAGACACTGAGACACTGAGACACTGAGACACTGAGACTCTGAGACACTGAGACACAGAGACACTGAGACTCTGAGACACTGTGATTCTGAGACACTCAGACACAGAGACACTGAGACACTGAGGCACTGAGACACTGAGACACAGAGACACAGATTCACTGAGACACTGTGACTCTGAGACACTGAGACACTAAGGTACTGAGACCCTGTGACTCTGAGTCACTGAGACACAGAGACTCTGAGACACTGTGACTCTGAGACACTGAGACACTGAGGCACTGAGACCCTGAGACTCTGAGACACTGAGACCCTGAGACACTGAGACTCTGAGACACTGAGACACTGAGACTCTGAGACACTGTGACACTGAGACATCGAGACACTGAGACACTGAGACACTGAGACATAGAGACACTGAGACACTGAGACACTGAGACACTGAGACCCTGAGACACTGAGACACAGAGACACTGAGACACAAAACTTTGAGACACTGAGACACAGAGACACTGTGACACAGAGACACTGAGACACTGAGACTTTGAGATAATAAGACACTGAGGCACAGAGACACTGAGTCTCTGAGACACAGAGACACTGAGGCACCAAGACACAGAGTCACTGAGACACTGAGTGACTGTGACACTGGGGCACAGAGACACTCAGACACAGAGACAAAGAGACACTGAGTCTCTGACACATTGATACACTGAGACACTGAGACACAGAGACACAGAGACACAGAGACACTGAGACTCTGAGACACTGTGACACTGTGACACTGAGGCACAGAGACACTCAGACAGAGAGACACTGAGGCACTGATTCTCTGTGACACATAGACACAGAGACACTGGGACACAGTGACACTGAGAGTCTGAGAAAATGAGACACAGAAACACTGAGACACAAATACTTTGAGACGCTGAGACACTGAGGTGCTGAGTCACAGAGACAGAGACACTGGGACACTGAGGCACAGAGACACTCAGACACAGAGACAAAGACACACTGAAACACTGAGACTCTGAGACACTGAGACACAGAGACACAGAGAAACTGAGACACTGAGACTCTGAGAAACTGAGACACTGAGTCAATGAGACACTGAGGCACTGAGACACAGAGACACAGGGACACTGAGACTCTGTGACACTGAGGCACAGAGACAGTGAGACACTGAGACACAGAGACATAGAGACACTGAGGCACGGAGACTCTGAGGCACAGATACACTGAGGCACAGAGACACTGAGACACAGAGACACAGAGTCAGACTCAATGAGACTCTGAGACACTGAGACACTGATAATCTGAGACACTGAGACACTGTGACACTGAGGCACAGAGACACTCAGACAGAGAGACACAGAGACACTGAGACACAGAGACACTTGGACACAGAGACACTGAGATTCAGAGACACTGAGACACAGTGACTCTGAGACACTGAGACACAGAGACACTTGGACACAGAGAGACTGAGACACAAAACTTTGAGACACTGAGACACAGAGACACTGTGAAGCAGAGACACTGAGTCTCTGAGACAGAGACACTGAGACACTGAGACACTGCGACACAGAGACACTGAGAGTCTGATAGACTGAGACGCAGAGACACTAAGACACTGAGGCACCAAGGCACAGAGTCTCTGAGACACTGAGACTCTGAGACTCAGATTCACTGAGACACAGAGACACAGAGACTATGAGGCACAGAGACACTGAGACACAGAGACACTGAGACACTGTGACACTGAGACACAGAGACACAGAGACACAGAGACACAGAGACACTGAGACACAGAGACACAGAGACACTGAGACACAGAGACTCTGAGACACTGAGACCCTGAGACACTGAGACACTGAGGCACTGAGACCCTGAGACTCTGAGACACTGAGACACTGAGACCCTGAGACACTGAGACACTGAGACTCTGAGACACTCAGACACAGAGACACAGAGACACTGAGACACAGAGACTCTGAGACACTGAGACACTGAGACACTGTGAATCTGAGACCCTGAGACACTGAGACTCTAAGACACTGAGACTCTGAGGCATTGAGACACTGAGACACTGAGGCTCTGAGACTCTGAGACACTGAGACTCTAAGACACTGAGACACAGAGACACTGAGACACTGAGACACTGAGGCTCTGAGACTCTGAGACACAGAGACACTGAGACACTGAGACCCTGAGACTCTGAGACACTGAGACACTGAGACCCTGAGACACTGAGACACTGATACTCTGAGTCACTGAAAGACTGTGACATTGAGGCACAGAGAAAATCAGACACAGAGACACTGAGACACAGAGACAAAGATACACTGAGACTCTGACACACTGAGACGCAGAGACACTGAGACACTGAGAAACTGAGGCACTGAGGCACAGAGACACTGAGACACTGAGACTCTGAGACTCTGCGACAATGACAAACAGAGGCACTGAGACACTGAGACTCTGACACACTGAGAAACAGAGACACTGAGACACTGAGAAACTGAGAAACTGAGACACTGAGGCACAGAGACACTGAGACTCTGAGACACAGAGACACTGAGACACTGAGGCACAGAGACACTTACACACAGAGACACTGGGACACTGAGACACTGTGACACTGAGGCACAGAGAAACTCAGACACAGAGACAAAGGGACACTGAGTCTCTGAGACGCTGACACACTGTGACACAGAGACACTGAGACTCTGAGACACTGAATCTCTGAGACTCAGAGGCACAGAGACACTGGGACAAGGGACACTGAGACTCTGAGACACTGACACACTGACACACTGAGACTCTGAGACTCAGATGCACAGAGACACTGAGACACGAGACACTGAGACACTGTGACACTGGGGCACAGAGACACTCAGGCACAGAGACAAAGAGACACAGTCTCTGACAAACTGTTACACTGAGACACAGAGACACAGAGACACTGAGACTCTGAGACACTGAGACACTGTGACTCTGAGACACTGAGACACTGAGGCACTGAGACCCTGAGACTCTGAGACACTGAGACCCTGAGACACTGAGACCCTGAGACACTGAGACACTGAGACTCTGAGACACTGAGACTCTGAGACACTCAGACACTTAGACACAGAAGCACTTGGACACAGAGACACTGAGAGTCAGGGACACTGAGACACTGAGACACAAAGACTTTGAGACACTGAGACACAGATACACTGAGACACAAAACTTTGAGACACTGAGACTCTGACACACTGAGACACAGAGTCACTGAGACACTGAGAAACTGAGACACTGAGGCACAGAGACACTGAGACTCTGAGACACTGAGACACTGATACACTGATACACAGAGGCACAGTGACACTGAGACTCTGAGACACTGAGACACTGAGAAACAGAGACAGTGAGACTCTGAGACACTGTGACACTGAGACATCGAGACACTGAGACACTGAGACACTGAGACATAGAGACACTGAGACACTGAGACACTGAGACACTGAGACTCTGAGACACTGAGAATCTGAGACCCTGAGACACTGAGACTCTAAGACACTGAGACTCTGAGACACTGAGAAACTGAGACACTGAGGCTCTGAGACTCTGAGACACTGAGACACTGAGACACTGAGACACTGAGACTCTGAGACACTGAGACACAGAGACACTGAGACTCTGAGACACTGTGATTCTGAGACACTCAGACACAGAGACACTGAGACACTGAGGCACTGAGACACTGAGACACAGAGACACAGATTCACTGAGACACTGTGACTCTGAGACACTGAGACACTGAGGTACTGAGACCTTGAGACTCTGAGTCACTGAGACACAGAGACTCTGAGACACTGTGACTCTGAGACACTGAGACACTGAGGCACTGAGACCCTGAGACTCTGAGACACTGAGACCCTGAGACACTGAGACTCTGAGACACTGAGACACTGAGACTCTGAGACACTGAGACTCTGAGACATTCAGACACTTAGACACAGAAGCATTTGGACACAGAGACACTGAGAGTCAGGGACACTGAGACACTGAGACACAAAGACTTTGAGACACTGAGACACAGATACACTGAGACACAGAGACACTGAGACACAAAACTTTGAGACACTGAGACACAGAGACACTGTGACACAGAGACACTGAGACACTGAGACTTTGAGATAATAAGACACTGAGGCACAGAGACACTGAGTCTCTGAGACACAGAGACACTGAGGCACCAAGACACAGAGACACTGAGACACTGAGTGACTGTGACACTGGGGCACAGAGACACTCAGACACAGAGACAAAGAGACACTGAGTCTCTGACACATTGATACACTGAGACACTGAGACACAGAGACACAGAGACACAGAGACACTGAGACTCTGAGACACTGTGACACTGTGACACTGAGGCACAGAGACACTCAGACAGAGAGACACTGAGGCACTGATTCTCTGTGACACATAGACACAGAGACACTGGGACACAGTGACACTGAGAGTCTGAGAAAATGAGACACAGAAACACTGAGACACAAATACTTTGAGACGCTGAGACACTGAGGTGCTGAGTCACAGAGACAGAGACACTGGGACACTGAGGCACAGAGACACTCAGACACAGAGACAAAGACACACTGAAACACTGAGACTCTGAGACACTGAGACACAGAGACACAGAGAAACTGAGACACTGAGACTCTGAGAAACTGAGACACTGAGTCAATGAGACACTGAGGCACTGAGACACAGAGACACAGGGACACTGAGACTCTGTGACACTGAGGCACAGAGACAGTGAGACACTGAGACACAGAGACATAGAGACACTGAGGCACGGAGACTCTGAGGCACAGATACACTGAGGCACAGAGACACTGAGACACAGAGACACAGAGTCAGTCTCACTGAGACTCTGAGACACTGAGACACTGATAATCTGAGACACTGAGACACTGTGACACTGAGGCACAGAGACACTCAGACAGAGAGACACAGAGACACTGAGACACAGAGACACTTGGACACAGAGACACTAAGATTCAGAGACACTGAGACACAGTGACTCTGAGACACTGAGACACAGAGACACTTGGACACAGAGAGACTGAGACACAAAACTTTGAGACACTGAGACACAGAGACACTGTGAAGCAGAGACACTGAGTCTCTGAGACACAGAGACACTGAGACACTGAGACACTGCGACACAGAGACACTGAGAGTCTGATAGACTGAGACGCAGAGACACTAAGACACTGAGGCACCAAGGCACAGAGTCTCTGAGACACTGAGACTCTGAGACTCAGATTCACTGAGACACAGAGACACAGAGACTATGAGGCACAGAGACACTGAGACACAGAGACACTGAGACACTGTGACACTGAGACACAGAGACACAGAGACACAGAGACACAGAGACACAGAGACACTGAGACACAGAGACACAGAGACACTGAGACACAGAGACTCTGAGACACTGAGACCCTGAGACACTGAGGCACTGAGACCCTGAGACTCTGAGACACTGAGACACTGAGACCCTGAGACACTGAGACACTGAGACTCTGAGACACTCAGACACAGAGACACAGAGACACTGAGACACAGAGACTCTGAGACACTGAGACACTGTGAATCTGAGACCCTGAGACACTGAGACTCTAAGACACTGAGACTCTGAGACATTGAGACACTGAGACACTGAGGCTCTGAGACTCTGAGACACTGAGACTCTAAGACACTGAGACACAGAGACACTGAGACACTGAGACACTGAGGCTCTGAGACTCTGAGACACAGAGACACTGAGACACTGAGACCCTGAGACTCTGAGACACTGAGACACTGAGACCCTGACACACTGAGACACTGATACTCAGAGTCACTGAAAGACTGTGACATTGAGGCACAGAGAAAATCAGACACAGAGACACTGAGACACAGAGACAAAGATACACTGAGACTCTGACACACTGAGAGGCAGAGACACTGAGACACTGAGAAACTGAGAAACTGAGACACTGAGGCACAGAGACACTGAGACTCTGAGACACAGAGACACTGAGAAACAGAGACACTGAGACACTGAGAAACTGAGAAACTGAGACACTGAGGCACAGAGACACTGAGACTCTGAGACACAGAGACACTGAGACACTGAGGCACAGAGACACTTACACACAGAGACACTGGGACACTGAGACACTGTGACACTGAGGCACAGAGAAACTCAGACACAGAGACAAAGGGACACTGAGTCTCTGAGACGCTGACACACTGTGACACAGAGACACTGAGACTCTGAGACACTGAATCTCTGAGACTCAGAGGCACAGAGACACTGGGACAAGGGACACTGAGACTCTGAGACACTGACACACTGACACACTGAGACTCTGAGACTCAGATGCACAGAGACACTGAGACACGAGACACTGAGACACTGTGACACTGGGGCACAGAGACACTCAGACACAGAGACAAAGAGACACAGTCTCTGACAAACTGTTACACTGAGACACAGAGACACAGAGACACTGAGACTCTGAGACACTGAGACACTGTGACACTGAGGCACAGAGACACTCAGACAGAGAGAAACCAAGGCACTGATTCTCTGTGACACAGAGACACAGAGACACTGGGACACAGTGACACTGAGAGTCTGAGACGCTGAGGCACAGAGACAGTGAGACACTGAGACACAGAGACATAGAGACACTGAGGCACAGAGACTCTGAGGCACAGATACACTGAGGCACAGAGACACTGAGCCACAGAGACACAGAGACAGACTCACTGAGACTCTGAGACACTGAGACACGGATAATCTGAGACACTGAGACACTATGACACTGAGACACAGAGACACTCAGACAGAGAGACACCGAGGCACTGATTCTCTGTGACACGGAGACACAGAGACACTGCGACACAGAAACACTGAGAGTCTGAGAAAATGCGACACAGAGACACTGAGACACTGAGGCACTGAGACACTCAGACACAGAGACGAAGAGACACTGAGTCTCTGAGACACTGATACACTGAGACGCTGATACACTGAGACACTGAGACACTGCGACTCTGAGACACTGATACACTGAGACACTGAGACACTGAGACACAGAGACAATGAGACACAGAGACACTGAGGCACAGAGACACTGAGACACTGAGACTCTGAGACACTGAAACACTGAGACAATGTGACACAGAGATGGTGAGACTCTGAGACACTGAGACACTGAGTCACAGAGACATTGAGACACTGAGAAACAGAGACAAAGAGACACTGAGACTCTGAGACACTGAGACACAAATACTTTGAGACGCTGAGACTCTGAGACACTCAGACACAGAGACAAAGAGACACTGAGTCTCTGAGACACTGATACACTGAGACGCTGATACACTGAGACACTGAGACACTGCGACTCTGAGATACTGAGACACTGAGACACAGAGACATAGAGACTATGCGACACAGAGAAACTGAGACACAGAGACACTGAGACACAGAGACACTGAGACGCTGAGACAATGAGAAACAGAGACACTGAGGCACAGAGACACTGAGACACAGAGACACTGAGACTCTGAGACACTGAGACACTGAGGCACAGAGACACTGAGACACAGAGAAACAGAGACACTGAGCCTCTGTGACACTGATACACTGAGGCACAGAGACTCTGAGGCACAGATACACTGAGGCACAGAGACACTGAGCCACAGAGACACAGAGACAGACTCACTGAGACTCTGAGACACTGAGACACTGATAATCTGAGACACTGAGACACTATGACACTGAGACACAGAGACACTCAGACAGAGAGACACCGAGGCACTGATTCTCTGTGACACGGAGACACAGAGACAGTGGGACACAGAGACACTGAGAGTCTGAGAAAATGCGACACAGAGACACTGAGACACTGAGGCACTGAGACCCTGAGACTCTGAGACACTGAGACCCTGAGACCCTGAGACTCTGAGACACTGAGACACTGAGACACTGAGACTCTGAGACACTGAGACTCTGAGACACTCAGACACAGAAGCACTTGGACACAGAGACACTGAAAGTCAGGGACACTGAGACACTGAGACACAAAGACTTTGAGACACTGAGACACAGATACACTGAGACACAGAGACACTGAGACACAAAACTTTGAGACACTGAGACACAGAGACACTGAGACACTGAGACTTTGAGAAAATAAGACACTGAGGCACAGAGACACTGAGTCTCTGAGACACAGAGACACTGAGGCACCAAGACACAGAGACACTGAGACACTGAGTGACTGTGACACTGGGGCACAGAGACACTCAGACACAGAGACAAAGAGACACTGAGTCTCTGACACACTGATACACTGAGACACTGAGACACAGAGACTCAGAGACACTGAGACTCTGAGACACTGTGACACTGTGACACTGAGGCACTGAGACACTCAGACAGAGAGACACCGAGGCACTGATTCTCTGTGACACATAGACACAGAGACACTGGGACACAGTGACACTGAGAGTCTGAGAAAATGAGACACAGAAACACTGAGACACAAATACTTTGAGACGCTGAGACACTGAGGTGCTGAGTCACAGAGACAGAGACACTGGGACACTGAGGCACAGAGACACTGAGACACAGAGACAAAGACACACTGAAACACTGAGACTCTGAGACACTGAGACACAGAGACACTGAGACACAGAGACACTGAGACTCGGAGACACTGAGTCAATGAGACACTGAGGCACTGAGACACAGAGACACAGGGACACTGAGACTCTGAGACACTGAGGCACAGAGACAGTGAGACACTGAGACACAGAGACATAGAGACACTGAGGCACGGAGACTCTGAGGCACAGATACACTGAGGCTCAGAGACACTGAGACACAGAGACACAGAGTCAGACTCACTGAGACTCTGAGACACTGAGACACTGATAATCTGAGACACTGAGACACTGTGACACTGAGGCACAGAGACACTCAGACAGAGAGACACAGAGACACTGAGACACAGAGACACTTGGACACAGAGACACTGAGATTCAGAGACACTGAGACACAGTGACTCTGAGACACTGAGACACAGAGACACTTGGACACAGAGAGACTGAGACACAAAACTTTGAGACACTGAGACACAGAGACACTGTGAAGCAGAGACACTGAGTCTCTGAGACACAGAGACACTGAGACACTGAGACACTGCGACACAGAGACACTGAGAGTCTGATAGACTGAGACGCAGAGACACTAAGACACTGAGGCACCAAGGCACAGAGTCTCTGAGACACTGAGACTCTGAGACTCTGAGACTCAGATTCACTGAGACACAGAGACACAGAGACTATGAGGCACAGAGACACTGAGACACAGAGACACTGAGACACTGTGACACTGAGACACAGAGACATAGAGACACTGAGACACAGAGACACAGAGACACTGAGACACAGAGACACTGAGACACTGAGGCACTGAGACCCTGAGACTCTGGGACACTGGGACACTGAGACCCTGAGACACTGAGACACTGAGACTCTGAGACACTGAGACTCTGAGACACTCAGACACAGAGGCACAGAGACACTGAGACACTGAGACTCTGAGACACTGAGACACTGTGAATCTGAGACCCTGAGACACTGAGACTCTAAGACACTGAGACTCTGAGACATTGAGACACTGAGACACTGAGGCTCTGAGACTCTGAGACACTGAGACTCTAAGACACTGAGACACAGAGACACTGAGACACTGAGACACTGAGGCTCTGAGACTCTGAGACACAGAGACACTGAGACACTGAGACCCTGAGACTCTGAGACACTGAGACACTGAGACCCTGAGACACTGAGACACTGATACTCTGAGTCACTGAAAGACTGTGACATTGAGGCATAGAGAAAATCAGACACAGAGACACTGAGACACAGAGACACTGATACACTGAGACTCTGACACACTGAGACGCAGAGACACTGAGACACTGAGAAACTGAGACACTGAGGCACAGAGACACTGAGACACTGAGACTCTGAGACTCTGAGACAATGACAAACAGAGGCACTGAGACACTGAGACTCTGACACACTGAGAAACAGAGACACTGAGACACTGAGAAACTGAGAAACTGAGACACTGAGGCACAGGGACACTGAGACTCTGAGACACAGAGACACTGAGACACTGAGGCACAGAGACACTTGCACACAGAGACACTGGGACAGTGAGACACTGTGACACTGAGGCACAGAGAAACTCAGACACAGAGACAAAAGGACACTGAGTCTCTGAGACGCTGACACACTGTGACACAGAGACACTGAGACTCTGAGACACTGAATCTCTGAGACTCAGATGCACAGAGACACTGGGACAAGGGACACTGAGACTCTGAGACACTGACACACTGACACACTGAGACTCTGAGACTCAGATGCACAGAGACACTGAGACACGAGACACTGAGACACTGTGACACTGGGGCACAGAGACACTCAGACACAGAGACAAAGAGACACAGTCTCTGACAAACTGTTACACTGAGACACAGAGACACTGAGACTCTGAGACACTGAGACACTGTGACACTGAGACACTGAGACACTGAGACACAGAGACACAGAGACAATGAGACACAGAGACACTGAGGCACAGAGACACTGAGACACTAAGACTCTGAGACACTGAAACACTGAGACAATGTGACACAGAGATGGTGAGACTCTGAGACACTGAGACACTGAGACACTGAGTCACAGAGACATTGAGACACTGAGAAACAGAGACAAAGAGACACTGAGACTCTGAGACACTGAGACACAAATACTTTGAGACGCTGAGACTCTGAGACACTCAGACACAGAGACAAAGAGACACTGAGTCTCTGAGACACTGATACACTGAGACGCTGATACACTGAGACACTGAGACACTGCGACTCTGAGATACTGAGACACTGAGACACAGAGACATAGAGACTATGCGACACAGAGAAACTGAGACACAGAGACACTGAGACACAGAGACACTGAGACACTGAGACAATGAGAAACAGAGACACTGAGGCACAGAGACACTGAGACACAGAGACACTGAGACTCTGAGACACTGAGACACTGAGGCACAGAGACACTGAGACACAGAGAAACAGAGACACTGAGCCTCTGTGACACTGATACACTGAGACACAGAGACACTGAAATACTGAGACTCTGAGACACTGATGCACAGAGACACTGAGATTCTGAGACACTGAGGCACAGAGATAGAGAAACACTGAGACACAGAGACAGAGAGAGACACTGATACTCTGAGTCACTGAGAGACTGTGACATTGAGGCACAGAGAAAATCAGACACAGAGACACTGAGACACAGAGACACTGATACACTGAGACTCTGACACACTGAGACGCAGAGACACTGAGACACTGAGAAACTGAGACACTGAGGCACAGAGACACTGAGACACTGAGACTCTGAGACTCTGAGACACTGACAAACAGAGGCACTGAGACACTGAGACACTGAGACACTGAGAAACTGAGACACTGAGGCACAGAGACACTGAGACTCTGAGACACTGAGACACTGATACACTGATACACAGAGGCACAGTGACACTGAGACTCTGAGACACTGAGACACTGAGAAACAGAGACAGTGAAACTCTGAGACACTGAGACACTGCGACACTGAGACATCGAGACACTGAGACACTGAGACACTGAGACATAGAGACACTGAGACACTGAGACACTGAGACTCTGAGACACTGAGAATCTGAGACCCTGAGACACTGAGACTCTAAGACACTGAGACTCTGAGACACTGAGAAACTGAGACACTGAGGCTCTGAGACTCTGAGACACTGAGACTCTAAGACACTGAGACACTGAAACACTGAGACACTGAGACTCTGAAACACTGAGACACAGAGACACTGAGACTCTGAGACACTGTGATTCTGAGACACTCAGACACAGAGACACTGAGACACTGAGGCACTGAGACACAGAGACACAGATTCACTGAGACACTGTGACTCTGAGACACTGAGACACTGAGGCACTGAGACCCTGAGACTCTGAGTCACTGAGACACTGAGACCCTGAGACACTGAGACACTGAGACTCTGAGACACTGTGACTCTGAGACACTGAGACACTGAGGCACTGAGACCCTGAGACTCTGAGACACTGAGACCCTGAGACACTGAGACCCTGAGACACTGAGACACTGAGACACTGAGACTCTGAGACACTGAGACTCTGAGACACTGAGACGCTGAGACACAGAAGCACTTGGACACAGAGACACTGAGAGTCAGGGACACTGAGACACTGAGACACAAAGACTTTGAGACACTGAGACACAGATACACTGAGACACAGAGACACTGAGACACAAAACTTTGAGACACTGAGACACAGAGACACAGAGACACTGAGACACTGAGACTCTGAGACTCTGAGACACTGACAAACAGAGGCACTGAGACACTGAGACTCTGACACACTGAGACACAGAGACACTGAGACACTGAGAAACTGAGACACTGAGGCACAGAGACACTGAGACTCTGAGACACTGAGACACTGAGACACTGATACACTGATACACAGAGGCACAGTGACACTGAGACTCTGAGACACTGAGACAGTGAGACTCTGAGACACTGAGACACTGTGACACTGAGACATCGAGACACTGAGACACTGAGACACTGAGACACTGAGACATAGAGACACTGAGACACTGAGACACTGAGACACTGAGACTCTGAGACACTGAGAATCTGAGACCCTGAGACACTGAGACTCTAAGACACTGAGACTCTGAGACACTGAGAAACTGAGACACTGAGGCTCTGAGACTCTGAGACACTGAGACACTGAGACACTGAGACACTGAGACTCTGAGACACTGAGACACAGAGACACTGAGACTCTGAGACACTGTGATTCTGAGACACTCAGACACAGAGACACTGAGACACTGAGGCACTGAGACACTGAGACACAGAGACACAGATTCACTGAGACACTGTGACTCTGAGACACTGAGACACTGAGGCACTGAGACCCTGAGACTCTGAGTCACTGAGACACTGAGACCCTGAGACACTGAGACACTGAGACTCTGAGACACTGTGACTCTGAGACACTGAGACACTGAGGCACTGAGACCCTGAGACTCTGAGACACTGAGACCCTGAGACACTGAGACCCTGAGACACTGAGACACTGAGACTCTGAGACACTGAGACTCTGAGACACTCAGACACTTAGACACAGAAGCACTTGGACACAGAGACACTGAGAGTCAGGGACACTGAGACACTGAGACACAAAGACTTTGAGACACTGAGACACAGATACACTGAGACACAGAGACACTGAGACACAAAACTTTGAGACACTGAGACACAGAGACACTGTGACACAGAGACACTGAGACACTGAGACTTTGAGATAATAAGACACTGAGGCACAGAGACACTGAGTCTCTGAGACACAGAGACACTGAGGCACCAAGACACAGAGACACTGAGACACTGAGTGACTGTGACACTGGGGCACAGAGACACTCAGACAGAGAGACACCGAGGCACTGATTCTCTGTGACACATAGACACAGAGACACTGGGACACAGTGACACTGAGAGTCTGAGAAAATGAGACACAGAAACACTGAGACACTGAGACACAAATACTTTGTGACGCTGAGACACTGAGGTGCTGAGTCACAGAGACAGAGACACTGGGACACTGAGGCACAGAGACACTCAGACACAGAGACAAAGACACACTGAAACACTGAGACTCTGAGACACTGAGACACAGAGAAACTGAGACACTGAGACTCTGAGAAACTGAGACTCTGAGACTGTGAGATACAGAGGCACAGAGACACTGAGACACAGAGACACTGAGACTCGGAGACACTGAGTCAATGAGACACTGAGGCACTGAGACACAGAGACACAGGGACACTGAGACTCTGAGACACTGAGGCACAGAGACAGTGAGACACTGAGACACAGAGACATAGAGACACTGAGGCACGGAGACTCTGAGGCACAGATACACTGAGGCACAGAGACACTGAGACACAGAGACACAGAGTCAGACTCACTGAGACTCTGAGACACAGAGACACTGATAATCTGAGACACTGAGACACTGTGACACTGAGGCACAGACACACTCAGACAGAGAGACACAGAGACACTGAGACACAGAGACACTTGGACACAGAGACACTGAGATTCAGAGACACTGAGACACAGTGACTCTGAGACACTGAGACACAGAGACACTTGGACACAGAGAGACTGAGACACAAAACTTTGAGACACTGAGACACAGAGACACTGTGAAGCAGAGACACTGAGGCTCTGAGACACAGAGACACTGAGACACTGAGACACTGCGACACAGAGACACTGAGAGTCTGATAGACTGAGACGCAGAGACACTAAGACACTGAGGCACCAAGGCACAGAGTCTCTGAGACACTGAGACTCTGAGACTCTGAGACTCAGATTCACTGAGACACAGAGACACAGAGACTATGAGGCACAGAGACACTGAGACACAGAGACACTGAGACACTCTGACACTGAGACACAGAGACACAGAGACACAGAGACACTGAGACACAGAGACACAGAGACACTGAGACACAGAGACACAGAGGCACTGAGACACAGAGACACAGAGACACAGATTCACTGAGACACTGTGACTCTGAGACACAGCCGCAATGAGACACTGAGACACAGACACACTGGGACACTGAGGCACTGAGACACTGAGACCCGGCGACACTGAGACACTGAGACTCTGAGACACTGAGACACTGAGACACAGAGACACCGAGACATAGAGATTATGCAGCACGGAGACACTGATACAGAGAGACACTGAGACACAGAGACACTGAGGCACAGAGACACTGAGACACAGAGACACTGAGACTCTAAGACGCTGAAACACTGAGACACTGAGAGTCTGAGAAAATGAGACACAGAGACACTGATACACTGAGACACACATACTTTGAGACGCTGAGACACTGAGGCACTGAGACACAGAGACAGAGACACTGAGACACTGAGGCACAGAGACACTCAGACAGAGACAAAGGGACACTGAGTCTCTGAGACAGTGAGACACTGAGATGCTGATACACTGAGACACAGAAACACAAAGACACTGAGACACTGAGACTCTGAGACTCTGATACACTGAGACACAGTGACTCTGAGACACTGAGGCACAGAGATAGAGAAACACTGAGACACTGAGACAGAGAGACACTGATAATCTGAGACACTGAGTGACTGTGACATTGAGGCACAGAGACACTCAGACACAGAGACAATGAGTCTCTGACACACTGACTCACTGAGACACAGAGACACTGAGATACTGAGAAACTGAGACACTGAGACACTGAGGCACAGAGACACTCAGACAGAGAGACACACAGACACTGATACACTGAGACACAGAGACACTGAGACACTGTGACACTGATACACTGAGACACAGAGACACAGAGACACTGTGACTCTGAGACACAGAGACACAGAGACACTTGGACACAGAGACACTGAGAGTCAGAGACACTGAGACACTGTGACACTGAGACACAGAGACACAGAGACACTGAGACACAGAGACACTGATACACTGAGACTCTGAGACACTGACGCACAGAGACACTGGGACACTGAGACGCTGTGACACTGAGGCACAGAGACACTCAGACTCAGAGATAAAGAGACACTGAGTCTCTAAGACGCTGACGCACTGTGACACAGAGACACTGAGACTCTGAGACATTGAAACTCTGAGACTCAGAGGCACAGAGACACTGAGACACTGGGACACAGAGACTCTGAGACACTGACACACTGACACACTGAGAGTCTGAGACTCACAGACACAGATACACTGAGACACGAGACACTGAGACACAGAGACACTGAGACACTGAGACACAGAGACACTGAGACACTGAGACACGGAGACTCTGAGACGCTGAGGCAGTGAGACACTGAGGCACAGAGACACTGTGACACAGAGACACTGAGACTCTGAGACACTGAAAATCTGAGACTCTGAGACTCAGAGGCACAGAGACACTGGGACACTGAGACACAGAGACACTGGGACACTGAGACTCTGAGACACTGGCGCACAGAGACACTCAGACACAAAGACAAAGAGACACTGAGTCTCTGACACACTGATACACTGAGACACAGAGACACTGAGACACTGAGACACTGAGACTCTGAGACACTGAGACACAGAGACATTGAGACACTGAGACACTGAGACTCTGAGACACTGAGACTCTGAGACTCTGAGACACTGAGACTCTGAGACACTGAGAATCTGAGACCCTGAGACACTGAGACTCTAAGACACTGAGACTCTGAGACACAGAGACACTGAGACACTGAGACACTGAGACACTGAGACTCTGAGACACTGAGACTCTAAGACACTGAGACTCTGAGACACAGAGACACTGAGGCACAGAGAGCCTGAGACTCTGAGACACTGAGACCCTGAGACACTGAGACACTGAGACTCTGAGACACTGAGAATCTGAGACACTCAGACACTGAGACACAGAGACACAGATTCACTGAGACCCTGAGACACTGAGAATCTGAGATCCTGAGACACTGAGACTCTGAGACACTGAGACACTGAAACACAGAGACACTGAGACATAGAGATTATGCGGCACAGAGACACTGAGACACAGAGACATTGAGGCACAGAGACACTGAGACACAGAGACACTGAGACTCTGAGACGCTGAAACACTGAGATACTGTGACACTGAGGCACAGATACACTCAGACAGAGAGACACCGAGGCACTGATTCTCTGTGACACAGAGACACTGGGACACAGGGACACTGAGAGTCTGAGAAAATGAGACACAGAGACACTGAGACACACATACTTTGAGACTCTGAGACACAGTGACACAGAGACACTGAGACACTGAGACACTGAGACACTGGGACACAGAGACACTGAGACATTGGGACACAGAGACTCTGAGACACTGACACACTGACACACTGAGAGTCTGAGACTCACAGACACAGATACACTGAGACACGAGACACTGAGACACAGAGACACTGAGACACTGAGACACAGAGACACTGAGACACTGAGACACGGAGACTCTGAGACGCTGAGGCAGTGAGACACTGAGGCACAGAGACACTGTGACACAGAGACACTGAGACTCTGAGACACTGAAAATCTGAGACTCTGAGACTCAGAGGCACAGAGACACTGGGACACTGGGACACTGAGACACAGAGACACTGGGACACTGAGACTCTAAGACACTGGCGCACAGAGACACTCAGACACAGAGACAAAGAGACACTGAGTCTCTGACACACTGATACACTGAGACACAGAGACACTGAGACACTGAGACTCTGAGACACTGAGACACAGAGACATTGAGACACTGAGACACTGAGACTCTGAGACACTGAGACTCTGAGACTCAGACACTGAGACTCTGAGACACTGAGAATCTGAGACCCTGAGACACTGAGACTCTAAGACACTGAGACTCTGAGACACAGAGACACTGAGACACTGAGACACTGAGACTCTGAGACACTGAGACTCTAAGACACTGAGACTCTGAGACACAGAGACACTGAGGCACAGAGAGCCTGAGACTCTGAGACACTGAGACCCTGAGACACTGAGACACTGAGACTCTGAGACACTGAGAATCTGAGACACTCAGACACTGAGACACAGAGACACAGATTCACTGAGACCCTGAGACACTGATAATCTGAGACACTGAGACACCGAGACACTTGGACACAGAGACACTGAGAGTCAGAGACACTGAGACACTGAGACATAAAGACTTTGAGAAACTGAGACACTGAGACACTGAGACACAGAGACACTGAGACACAATGACTCTGAGACACTGAGACACAGAGACACTTGGACACAGAGACACTGAGACACAAAACTTTGAGACACTGAGACACAGAGACACTGTGACACAGAGACACTGAAACACTGAGACTTTGAGATACTAAGACACTGAGTCACAGAGACACTGAGGCACAGAGACACTGAGTCTCTGAGACACTGTGACACAGAGACATAGAGACACTGAGACACTGAGAAACAGAGACTGTGAGACTCTGAGATACAGAGACACAGAGACACTGAGTTTCTGAGACACAGAGACACTGAGTCTCTGAGACACAGAGACACAGAGACACTGAGACACAGAGACATTGAGAGTCTGAGACACAGGCACTGAGACACAAAGACTTTGAGACACTGAGACACAGAGACACTGAGACACTGAGGCACAGAGACACTCAGACACAGAGATAAAGAGACACTGATTCTCTGACACACTGATACACTGAAACACAGAGACACTGAGACACTGAGACTCTGAGACACTGAGACACTGTGACACTGAGGCACAGAGTCACTGAGACTCTGAGACACTGACAATCTGAGACACAGGGACCGAGAGGGAGACACACAGGGACCGGGAGAGACACAGGGACTGAGAGAGAGACACAGGGACCGAGAGAGAGACACAGGGACTGAGAGAGAGAGACACAGGGACCGAGAGAGACACATGGACCGAGAGAGAGACACAGGGACCGAGAGAGACACAGGGACCGAGAGAGAGAGACACAGGGACCGAGAGAGAGACACAGGGACTGAGAGAGAGAGAGAGAGACACAGGGACTGAGAGAGACACAGGGACCGAAAGAGAGATAGGAACCGAGAGAGAGACAGGGACCGAGAGAGAGAGACACAGGGACTGAGAGAGAGACACAGGGACTAAGAGAGAGAGACAGGGACTGAGAGAGATACTGGGGCCAAGAGAGACACAGCGACCGAGAGAGAGACACAGGCACTGAGAGAGACACCGGGACCAAGTGAGACACAGGGACCGAGAGAGAGACACAGGGACCGAGAGAGACACAGGGACTGAGAGAGACACAGGGACCGAGAGAGAGACTCAGGGACTGAGAGAGAGACACAGGGACCGAGAGAGAAACAGGGGTGAGAGAGAGATACAGGGACCGAGAGAGACACAGGGACCAAGAGAGACACAGGGACCGAGAGAGAGACACAGTGACCGAGAGAGAGACACCGGGACAGAGAGAGAGAGACACAGGGACTGAGAGAGAGACAGGGACCGGGAGAGACACAGGGACCGAGTGAGAAACAGGGACCGAGAAAGACACAGGGAGCAAGAGAGAGATACAGGGACCGAGAGAGACACAGGGACCAAGAGAGACACAGGGACCGAGAGAGAGACACAGTGACCGAGAGAGAGACACCGGGACAGAGAGAGAGAGACACAGGGACCGAGAGAGAGACACAGGGACCGAGAGAGACACCGGGACCGAGAGAGACACAGGGACCGAGAGAGACACAGGGACCGAGAGAGACACAGGGACCGAGAGAGAGACACAGGGACTGAGAGAGACACAAAGACCTAGAGTGAGACACCGGGACCGAGAGAGACACAGGGACCGAGAGAGACACAGGGACCGAAAGAGACACAGGGACCGAGAGAGAGACAGTGAGCGAGAGAGACACAGCGACTGAGAGAGAGAGACACAGGGACCGAGAGAGACACAGGGACCGAGAGAGACACAGGGAAGGAGAGAGACACAGGGACTGAGAGAGAGAGACACAGGGACCGAGAGCGAGACACTGACCGAGAGAGACACAGTGACCGAGAGAGAGAGACACAAGGACCGAGAGAGACATAGGGACCGAGTGAGACACAGCGACCGAGAGAGACACAGGGACCGAGAGAGAGAGACACAGGGACCGAGAGAGACACAGGGACCGAGGGAGAGAGACACAGGGACCGAGAGAGAGAGACACAGGGACCGAGAGAGACACAGGGTCCGAGTGATACACAGCGACCGAGAGAGACACAGGGACCGAGAGAGAGACACAGGGACCGAGAGAGACACAGGGACCGAGTGAGACACAGCGACCGAGAGAGACACAGGGACCGAGAGAGAGAGACACAGGGACCGAGAGAGACACAGGGACCGAGGGAGAGAGACACAGGGACCGAGAGAGAGAGACACAGGGACCGAGAGAGACACAGGGACCGAGTGAGACACAGCGACCGAGAGAGACACAGGGACCGAGAGAGAGAGAGACACAGGGACCGAGAGAGACACAGGGACCGAGTGAGACACAGCGACCGAGAGAGACACAGGGACCGAGAGAGAGAGACACAGGGACCGAGAGAGACACAGGGACCGAGTGAGACACAGCGACCGAGAGAGACACAGGGACCGAGAGAGAGAGAGACACAGGGACTGAGAGAGAGAGACACAGGGACCGAGAGAGACACAGGGACCGAGGGAGAGAGACACAGGGACCGAGAAAGAGAGACACAGGGACCGAGAGAGACACAGGGACCGAGGGAGAGAGACACAGGGACCGAGAGAGAGAGACACAGGGACCGAGAGAGACACAGAGACCGAGGGAGAGAGACACAGGGACCGATAGAGAGACACAGGGACAGAGTGAGAGACACAGGGACTGAGCGATTCACAGGGACCGAGAGAGACACAGGGACCGAGAGAGAGAGACACAGGGACCGAGAGAGAGACACAGGGACTGAGAGGGAAAGAGACACAGGGACTGAGAGAGACACAGGGACCGAAAGAGAGATAGGAACCGAGAGAGAGACAGGGACCGAGAGAGAGAGACAGGGACCGAGAGAGATACTGGGGCCAAGAGAGACACAGCGACCGAGAGAGAGACACAGGCACTGAGAGAGACACCGGGACCGAGTGAGACACAGGGACCGAGAGAGAGACACAGGGACTGAGAGAGACACAGGGACCGAGAGAGAGACTCAGGGACTGAGAGAGAGACACAGGGACCGAGAGAGACACAGGGGTGAGAGAGAGATACAGGGACCGAGAGAGACACAGGGACCAAGAGAGACACAGGGACCGAGAGAGAGACACAGTGACCGAGAGAGAGACACCGGGACAGAGAGAGAGAGACACAGGGACTGAGAGAGAGACAGGGACCGGGAGAGACACAGGGACCGAGTGAGAAACAAGGACCGAGAAAGACACAGGGAGCAAGAGAGAGACACAGGGACCGAGAGAGGCACCGGGACCGAGAGAGACACAGGGACCGAGAGAGACACAGGGACCGAGAGAGACACAGGGACCGAGAGAGACACAGGGACCGGAAGAGACACAGGGACCGAGAGAGAGACAGTGAGCGAGAGAGACACAGGGACCGAGAGAGACACAGGGACCGAGAGAGACACAGGGACCGAGTGAGAGACAGGGACCGAGAGAGACACAGGGACCGAGAGAGACACAGGGACCGAGAGAGACACAGGGACCGAGAGAGACACAGGGACCGGAAGAGACACAGGGACTGAGAGAGAGAGACACAGTGACCGAGAGAGAGAGACACAAGGACCGAGAGAGACATAGGGACCGAGTGAGACACAGCGACCGAGAGAGACACAGGGACCGAGAGAGATAGACACAGGGACCGAGAGAGACACAGGGACCGAGGGAGAGAGACACAGGGACCGAGAGAGAGAGACACAGGGACCGAGAGAGACACAGGGACCGAGTGAGACACAGGGACCGAGAGAGATAGACACAGGGACCGAGAGAGACACAGGGACCGAGTGAGACACCGGGACCGAGAGAGAGAGACACAGTGACCGAGAGAGACACAGCGACCGAGAGAGACACAGGGACCGAGAGAGAGAGAGACACAGGGACCGAGAGAGACACAGGGACCGAGTGAGACACAGCGACCGAGAGAGACACAGGGACCGAGAGAGAAAGACACAGGGACCGAGAGAGACACAGGGACCGAGGGAGAGAGACACAGGGACCGAGAGAGACACAGGGACCGAGTGAGACACAGCGACCGAGAGAGACACAGGGACCGAGAGAGAGAGAGACACAGGGACTGAGAGAGAGAGACACAGGGACCGAGAGAGACACAGGGACCGAGGGAGAGAGACACAGGGACCGAGAAAGAGAGACACAGGGACCGAGAGAGACACAGGGACCGAGGGAGAGAGACACAGGGACCGAGAGAGACACAGGGACCGAGTGAGACACAGCGACCGAGAGAGACACAGGGACCGAGAGAGAGAGACACAGGGACCGAGAGAGACACAGGGACTGAGGGAGAGAGACACAGGGACCGAGAGAGAGAGACACAGGGACCGAGAGAGACACAGAGACCGAGGGAGAGAGATACAGGGACCGAGAGAGAGACACAGGGACAGAGTGAGAGACACAGGGACTGAGCGATTCACAGGGACCGAGAGAGACACAGGGACCGAGAGAGACACAGTGACCGAGAGAGACACAGGGACCGAGAGAGACACAGTGACTGAGAGAGACACAGGGACATAGAGAGACACAGTGACTGAGAGAGACACAGGGACCGAGAGAGACACAGTGACTGAGAGAAACACAGGGACCCAGAGAGAGACACAGGGACAGAGAGAGACACAGGGACTGAGAGAGTCACAGGGACCGAGAGAGAGAGACACAGGGACTGAGAGAGACACATGGACCGAAAGAGACACAAGGACCGAGAGAGACACAGGGACCGAGTGAGACACAGGGACCGAGCAAGACACAGGGAACAAGAGAGAGATACAAGGACCGAGAGAGACACTGAAACTGAGAGAGAGACACAGGGACCGATAGAGACACAGGGACCGAGAAAGAGACACAGGGACCGAGAGAGACACAGGGACCGAGAAAGACACAGGGAGCAAGAGAGAGACACAGGGACCGAGAGAGACACCGGGACCGAGAGAGACACAGGGACCGAGACAGAGACACAGGGACTGAGAGAAACACAGTGACCGAGATAGAGATACAGGGACCGAGAGAGAGACACAGGGACTGAGAGAGAGACAGGGACCGGGAGAGACACAGGGACCAAGAGACACACCAGGACCGAGAGAGACACAGGGGTGAGAGAGAGATACAGTGACCGAGAGAGAGACACCGGGACAGAGAAAGAGACACAGGGACTGAGAGAGAGAGAGACAGGGAGCGAGAGAGACACAGGGACTGAGAGAGACACAGCGACCGAGAGAGAGACACCGGGACAGAGAAAGAGACACAGGGACTGAGAGAGAGAGAGACAGGGAGCGAGAGAGACACAGGGACTGAGAGAGACACAGCGACCGAGAGAGACACAGGGACCGAGAGAGACACAGGGACTGAGAGAGACACAGAGACCGAGTGAGAGACACAGGGACCGAGAGTGAGACACAGGGACAGAGAGAGACACAGGGACTGAGAGAGACACAGGGACCGAGAGAGAGACACAGGGACTGAGAGAGAGACACAGGGACCGAGAGAGTGACACAGGGACCGAGAGAGTCACAGGTGTGAGAGAGAGATACAGGGACCGAGAGAGACACAGGGACCAAGAGAGACACAGGGACCGAGAGAGAGACACAGTGACCGAGAGAGAGACACCGGGACAGAGAGAGAGACACAGGGACTGAGAGAGAGAGAGACAGGGACCGGGAGAGACACAGGGACAGAGTGAGACACAGGGACCGAGTGAGACACAGGGACCGAGTAAGACACAGGGAACAAGACAGAGACACAGGGACCGAGAGAGACACAGTGACCGAGAGAGACACAGGGACCGAGTGAGACACAGGGACCGAGTAAGACACAGGGAACAAGACAGAGACACAGGGACCAAGAGAGACACAGGGATTGAGAGAGAGAGACACAGGGACCGAGAGAGAGACACAAGGACCAAGAGAGAGATAGTGACCGAGAGAGACACAGGGACTGAGAGAGAGAGAGACACAGGGACCGAGAGAGAGACACAAGGACCGAGAGAGACACAGGGACTGAGTGAGACACATGGACCGAAAGAGACACAGGGACGGAGAGAGACACAGGGATTGAGAGAAAGAGACACACGGACCGAGAGAGACACAGGGACCGAGTGAGACACAGGGGTGAGTGGGAGACACATGGACCGAGAGAGACACAGGGACCGAGACAGACACTGGGACCGAGAGAGAGAGGAACAGGGACCGAGAGAGACACAGGGACCGAGTGAGAGACACAGGGACTGAGAGAGTGACAGGGACCAAGAGAGACACAGTGACCGAGAGAGACACAGGGACCGAGAGAGAGACACAGGGACCGAGAGAGACACAGGGACTGAGAGAGTCACAGGGACCGATAGAGAGACACAGGGACCGAGAGAGAGACACTGGGACTGATAGAGAGACATAGGAACCAAGAGAGACACCAGGACCGAGAGAGACACAGGGGTGAGAGAGAGACACCAGGACCGAGAGAGACACAGGGGTGAGAGAGAGATACAGGGACCGAGAGAGACATAGTGACCGAGAGAGAGACACCGGGACAGAGAGAGAGAAACAGGGACTGAGAGAGAGAGACAGGGACCGGATGAGACACAGGGAACAAGAGAGAGACACAGGGACCGAGAGAGACACCGGGACCGAGTGAGACACAGCGACCGAGAGAGACACAGGGACCGAGAGAGACACAGGGACCGAGGGAGAGAGACACAGGGACGGAGAGAGAGAGACACAGGGACCGAGAGAGACACAGCGACCCAGAGAGACACAGGGACCGAGAGAGACACAGCGACCGAGTGAGACACAGCGACCGAGAGAGACACAGGGACCGAGAGAGACAGTCACAGGGACCGAGAGAGACACAGGGACCGAGGGAGAGAGACACAGGGATCGAGAGAGAGACACAGGGACCGAGTGAGACACAGCGACCGTGAGAGACACAGGGAACGAGAGAGAGAGAGACACAGGGACTGAGAGAGAGAGACACAGGGACCGAGAGAGACACAGGGACCGAGGGAGAGAGACACAGGGACCGAGAAAGAGAGACACAGGGACCGAGAGAGACACAGGGACAGAGAGAGACACAGGGACCGAGAGAGACACAGGAACCGAGGGAGAGAGACACAGGGACCGAGAGAGAGAGACACAGGGACCGAGAGAGACACAGGGACCGAGGGAGAGAGACACAGGGACCGAGAGAGACACAGGAACCGAGTGAGACACAGCGACAGAGAGAGACACAGGGACCGAGAGAGAGAGACACAGGGACCGAGAGAGACACAGGGACTGAGGGAGAGAGACACAGGGACCGAGAGAGAGAGACACAGGGACCGAGATAGACACAGAGACCGAGGGAGAGAGACACAGGGACCGAGAGAGAGACACAGGGACAGAGTGAGAGACACAGGGACTGAGCGATTCACAGGGACCGAGAGAGACACAGTGACCGAGAGAGACACAGGGACCGAGAGAGACACAGTGACTGAGAGAGACACAGGGACATAGAGAGACACAGTGACTGAGAGAGACACAGGGACCTAGGGAGACACAGTGACTGAGAGAAACACAGGGACCCAGAGAGAGACACAGGGACAGAGAGAGACACAGGGACTGAGAGAGTCACAGGGACCGAGAGAGAGAGACACAGGGACTGAGAGAGACACATGGACCGAAAGAGACACAAGGACCGAGAGAGACACAGGGACCGAGTGAGACACAGGGACCGAGAAAGACACAGGGAACAAGAGAGAGAGACACAGGGACCGAGAGGGACACAGGGACCGAGAAAGAGACACAGTGACCGAGAGAGACACAGGGACCGAGAGAGACACTGAAACTGAGAGAGAGACACAGGGACCGAGAGAGACACAGGGACCGAGAAAGAGACACAGTGACCGAGAGAGACACAGGGACCGAGAAAGACACAGGGAGCAAGAGAGAGACACAGGGACCGAGAGAGACACCGGGACCGATAGAGACACAGGGACCGAGACAGAGACACAGGGACTGAGAGAAACACAGTGACCGAGAGAGAAATACAGGGACCGAGAGAGAGACACAGGGACTGAGAGAGATACAGGGACCGAGAGAGACAAAGGGACAGAGAAAGAGACACAGGGACTGAGAGAGTGAGACACAGGGACCGAGAGAGAGAGACACAATCGTCCGAGAGATAAAGACAGGGAGCGAGAGAGACACAGGGACTGAGAGAGACACAGGGGCCAAGAGTGACACAGCGACCGAGAGAGAGACACAGGGACTGAGAGAGACACAGCGACCGAGAGAGACACAGGGACTGAGAGAGACACAGAGACCGAGTGAGAGACACAGGGACCGAGAGTGAGACACAGGGACAGAGAGAGACACAGGGACTGAGAGAGACACAGGGACCGAGAGAGAGACACAGGGACTGAGAGAGAGACACAGGGACCGAGAGAGTGACACAGGGACCGAGAGAGTCACAGGTGTGAGAGAGAGAGATACAGGGACCGAGAGAGACACAGGGACCAAGAGAGACACAGGGACCGAGAGAGAGACACAGTGACCGAGAGAGAGACACCGGGACAGAGAGAGAGACACAGCGACTGAGAGAGAGAGAGACAGGGACCGGGAGAGACACAGGGACAGAGTGAGACACAGGGACCGAGTGAGACACAGGGACCGAGTAAGACACAGGGAACAAGACAGAGACACAGGGACCGAGAGAGACACAGTGACCGAGAGAGACACAGGGACCGAGTGAGACACAGGGACCGAGTAAGACACAGGGAACAAGACAGAGACACAGGGACCGAGAGAGACACAGGGATTGAGAGAGGGAGACACAGGGACCGAGAGAGAGACACAAGGACCAAGAGAGAGATAGTGACCGAGAGAGACACAGGGACTGAGAGAGAGACACAAGGAACGAGAGAGACAGAGGGACTGAGTGAGACACATGGACCGAAAGAGACACAGGGACGGAGAGAGACACAGGGACCGAGAGCGAGACAGTGACCGAGAGAGACACAGGGATTGAGAGAGAGAGACACAGGGACCGAGAGAGAGACACAAGGACCGAGAGAGACACAGGGACCGAGTGAGACACAGGGGTGAGTGGGAGACACATGGACCGAGAGAGACACAGGGACCGAGTGAGACACAGGGACCGAGACAGACACTGGGACCGAGAGTGAGAGAAACAGGGACCGAGAGAGACACAGGGACCGAGTGAGAGACACAGGGACCGAGAGAGAGACACAGGGACCGTGAGAGACACAGGGACCGAGAGAGAGACAGGGACAGAGTGAGACACAGGGACCGAGAGAGAGAGACACAATTGTCCGAGAGAGAAAGACAGGGAGCGAGAGAGACACAGGGGCCAAGAGAGAGACACAGCGACCGACGGAGAGACACAGGGACTGAGAGACAGACACAGGGACCGAGTGAGAGACACAGGGACCGAGTGAGAGACACAGGGACCGAGAGAGAGACACAGGGACCGAGTGAGAGACACAGGGACCGGGAGAGACACAGGGACCGAGAAAGACACAGGGACCGAGAGAGACACAGGGGTGAGAGAGAGATACAGGGACCAAGAGAGACACAGGCACCGAGAGAGAGTCACAGTGACCGAGAGAGAGACACCGGGACCGAGAGAGAGACACAGGGACTGAGAGAGAGACAGGGACCGGGAGAGACACAGGGACCGAGAAAGACACAGGGAGCAAGAGAGAGACACAGGGACCGAGAGAGACACCGGGACCGAGAGAGACACAGGGACCGAGACAGAGACACAGGGACCGAGAGAGACACAAGGACCGAGAGAGAGAGACACAGGGACCGAGAGAGAGAGACACAGGGACTGAGAGAGAGACACAGGGACCGAGAGAGACACAGTGACCGAGAGAGACACAGTGACCGAGAGAGACACAGGGACCGAGTAAGACACAGGGAACAAGACAGAGACACAGGGACCGAGAGAGACACTGAAACTGAGAGAGAGACACCGGGACCGAGTGAGACACAGGGACCGAGTAAGACACAGGGACCGAGAGAGACACAGGGACCGAGAGAGAGATAGTGACCGAGAGAGACACAGGGACTGAGAGAGAGAGAGACAAAGGGACCGAGAGAGGGACACAAGGACCGAGAGAGACACAGTGACCGAGAGAGACACCAAGACTAAGAGAGACACAGAGGTGAGAGAGAGATACAGGGACCGAGAGAGACACAGGGACCGAGAGCGAGACGGTGACCGAGAGAGACACAGGGACTGAGAGAGAGACACACAGGGACCGAGAGAGAGACACAAGGACCGAGAGAGACACAGGGACTGAGAGAGACACAGGGACCGAGTGAGACACAGGGACCGAGTGAGACACAGCGACCGAGAGAGACACAGGGACCGAGAGAGAGACACCAGCACAGAGGGAGAGACACAGGGACCGAGAGAGAGAGACACAGGGACCGAGAGAGACACAGGGACCGAGGGAGAGAGACACAGGGACCGAGAGATAGACACAGGGACCGAGTGAGAGACTCAGGGACTTAGCGAGTCACAGGGACCAAGAGAGACACAGTGACCGAGAGAGACTCAGGGACCGAGAGAGAGAGACACAGGGACCGAGAGGGACACAGGGACCGAGAGAGAGAGACACAGTGACTGAGAGAGACACAGGGACCGAGAGAGACTCAGGGACCGAGAGAGAGAGACACAGTGACCGAGAGAGACACAGGGACCGAGAGAGAGAGACACAGGGACCGAGTGAGACACAGCGACCGAGAGAGACACAGGGACCGAGAGAGAGAGAGACACAGGGACCGAGAGAGAGAGACACAGGGACCGAGAGAGACACAGGGACCGAGTGAGACACAGCGACCGAGAGAGACACAGGGACCGAGAGAGAGAGAGACATAGGGACCGAGAGAGACACAGGGACCGAGTGAACACAGCGACCGAGAGAGACACAGGGACCGAGAGAGAAAGACACAGGGACCGAGAGAGACACAGGGACCGAGGGAGAGAGACACAGGGACCGAGAGAGACACAGGGACCGAGAGAGAGAGAGACACAGGGACTGAGAGAGAGAGACACAGGGACCGAGAGAGACACAGGGACCGAGGGAGAGAGACACAGGGACCGAGAGAGAGAGAGACACAGGGACTGAGAGAGAGAGACACAGGGACCGAGTGAGACACACCGACCGAGAGAGACACAGGGACCGAGAGAGACACAGGGACCGAGGGAGAGAGACACAGGGACCGAGAAAGAGAGACACAGGGACCGAGAGAGACACAGGGACCGAGGGAGAGAGACACAGGGACCGAGTGAGACACACCGACCGAGAGAGACACAGGGACCGAGAGAGAGAGAGACACAGGGACTGAGAGAGAGAGACACAGGGACCGAGAGAGACACAGGGACCGAGGGAGAGAGACACAGGGACCGAGAGAGACACAGGGACCGAGTGAGACACAGCGACCGAGAGAGACACAGGGACCGAGAGAGAGAGACAGAGGGACCGAGAGAGACACAGGGACTGAGGGAGAGAGACACAGGGACCGAGAGAGAGAGACACAGGGACCGAGAGAGACACAGAGACCGAGGGAGAGAGACACAGGGACCGAGAGAGAGACACAGGGACAGAGTGAATGACACAGGGACTGAGCGATTCACAGGGACCGAGAGAGACACAGGGACCAAGAGAGACACAGGGACCGAGTGAGACACAGGGACCGAGAGAGACACAGTGACTGAGAGAGACACAGGGACATAGAGAGACACAGTGACTGAGAGAAACACAGGGACCCAGAGAGAGACACAGGGACAGAGAGAGACACAGGGACTGAGAGAGTCACAGGGACCGAGAGAGAGAGACACAGGGACTGAGAGAGACACATGGACCGAAAGAGACACAAGGACCGAGAGAGACACAGGGACCGAGTGAGACACAGGGACCGAGAAAGACACAGGGAACAAGAGAGAGATACAAGGACCGAGAGAGACACTGAAACTGAGAGAGAGACACAGGGACCGATAGAGACACAGGGACCGAGAAAGAGACACAGGGACCGAGAGAGACACAGGGACCGAGAAAGACACAGGGAGCAAGAGAGAGACACAGGGACCGAGAGAGACACCGGGACCGAGAGAGACACAGGGACCGAGACAGAGACACAGGGACTGAGAGAAACACAGTGACCGAGATAGAGATACAGGGACCGAGAGAGAGACACAGGGACTGAGAGAGAGACAGGGACCGGGAGAGACACAGGGACCAAGAGACACACCAGGACCGAGAGAGACACAGGGGTGAGAGAGAGATACAGGGACCGAGAGAGACAAAGGGACCAAGAGAGACACAGGGACCGAGAGAGAGACACAGTGACCGAGAGAGAGACACCGGGACAGAGAAAGAGACACAGGGACTGAGAGAGAGAGAGACAGGGAGCGAGAGAGACACAGGGACAGAGTGAGACACAGGGACCGAGAGAGAGAGACACAATCGTCCGAGAGATAAAGACAGGGAGCGAGAGAGACACAGGGACTGAGAGAGACACAGGGGCCAAGAGAGACACAGCGACCGACAGAGAGACACAGGGACTGAGAGACAGACACAGGGACCGAGTGAGAGACACAGGGACCGAGTGAGAGACACAGGGACCGAGAGAGAGACACAGGGACCGAGTGAGAGACACAGGGACCGAGAGAGAGACACAGGGACTGAGAGAGAGACAGGGACCGGGAGAGACACAGGGACCGAGAAAGACACAGGGACCGAGAGAGACACAGGGGTGAGAGAGAGATACAGTGACCGAGAGAGACACAGGGACCAAGAGAGACACAGGGACCGAGAGAGAGACACAGTGACCGAGAGAGAGACACCAGCACAGAGAGAGAGACACAGGGACCGAGAGAGACACAGGGGTGAGAGAGAGATACAGTGACCGAGAGAGACACAGGGACCAAGAGAGACACAGGGACCGAGAGAGAGTCACAGTGACCGAGAGAGAGACACCGGGACCGAGAGAAATACACAGGGACTGAGAGAGAGACAGGGACCGGGAGAGACACAGGGACCGAGAAAGACACAGGGAGCAAGAGAGAGACACAGGGACCGAGACAGAGACACAGGGACCGAGAGAAACTCAGTGACCGAGAGAGAGAGACAGGGACCGAGAGAGAGAGAGACACAGGGACTGAGAGAGAGACACAGTGACCGAGAGAGACACAGGGACCGAGTGAGACACAGGGACCGAGTAAGACACAGGGAACAAGACAGAGACACAGGGACCGAGAGAGACACTGAAACTGAGAGAGAGACACCGGGACCGAGTGAGACACAGGGACCGAGTAAGACACAGGGAACAAGAGAGAGACACATGGACCGAGAGAGACACAGGGACCGAGAGAGACACAGGGACTGAGAGAGAGAGAGACAAAGGGACCGAGAGAGGGACACAAGGACCGAGAGAGACACAGGGACCGAGTGAGACACAGGGACCGAAAAGACACAGGGACTGAGAGAGACACAGGGACCGAGAGCGAGACGGTGACCGAGAGAGACACAGGGACTGAGAGAGAGACACACAGGGACCGAGAGAGAGACACAAGGACCGAGAGAGACACAGGGACTGAGAGAGACACAGGGACAGAAAGAGAGACACAGGGACCGAGTGAGACACAGGGACCGAGAGAGAGAGACACAGGGACCGAGAGAGACACAGGGACCGAGGAGAGAGACACAGGGACCGAGAGAGAGACACAGGGACCGAGTGAGAGACAGAGGGACCGAGAGAGACACAGGGACCGAGAGAGAGACACAGTGACCGAGAGAGACACCAAGACTAAGAGAGACACAGAGGTGAGAGAGAGATACAGGGACCGAGAGAGACACAGGGACCGAGAGAGAGACACAGGGACCGAGAGAGAGACACAGTGACCGAGAGAGAGACACCAGCACAGAGGGAGAGACACAGGGACTGAGAGAGAGAGACAGGGACCGGGAGAGACACAGGGACCGAGTGAGACACAGCGGTGAGAGGGAGACACATGGACCGAGAGAGACACAGGGACCAAGTGAGACACAGCGACCGAGAGATACACAGGGACCGAGAGAGAGAGACACAGGGACCGAGAGAGACACAGGGACCGAGGGAGAGAGACACAGGGACCGAGAGAGAGACACAGGGACCGAGTGAGAGACTCAGGGACTTAGCGAGTCACAGGGACCGAGAGAGACACAGTGACCGAGAGAGACACAGGGACCGTGAGAGAGACACAGGGACCGAGAGAGAGACACAGTGACTGAGAGAGAGACACAGGGACTGATAGAGAGACATAGGGACCAAGAGAGACACCAGGACCGAGAGAGACACAGGTGTGAGAGATAGATACAGGGGCCGAGAGAGACACACGGACTGAGAGAGAGACACAGTGACCGAGAGAGAGACACCGGAACAGAGAGAGATAGGGACCGAGAGAGAGAGACACAGGGACCGAGAGAGAGACACAGTGACCGAGAGAGACACCAAGACTAAGAGAGACACAGAGGTGAGAGAGAGATACAGGGACCGAGAGAGACACAGGGACCGAGAGAGAGACACTGGGACCGAGAGAGAGACACAGTGACCGAGAGAGAGACACCAGCACAGAGGGAGAGACACAGGGACTGAGAGAGAGAGACAGGGACCGGGAGAGACACAGGGACCGAGTGAGACACAGGGGTGAGAGGGAGACACATGTACCGAGAGAGACACAGGGACCGAGTGAGACACAGCGACCGAGAGATACACAGGGACCGGGAGAGACACAGGGACCGAGGGAGAGAGACACAGGGACCGAGAGAGACACAGGGACCGAGGGAGAGAGACACAGGGACCGAGAGAGAGACACAGGGACCGAGTGAGAGACTCAGGGACTTAGCGAGTCACAGGGACCGAGAGAGACACAGCGACCGAGAGAGACACAGGGACCGAGAGAGACACAGGGACTGAGAGAGTCACAGGGACCGAGAGAGAGACACAGGCACCGAGAGAGAGACACAGTGACTGAGAGAGAGACACAGGGACTGATAGAGAGACATAGGGACCAAGAGAGACACCAGGACCGAGAGAGACACAGGTGTGAGAGATAGATACAGGGACCGAGAGAGACACACGGACTGAGAGAGAGACAAAGTGACCGAGAGAGAGACACCGGGACAGAGAGAGATAGGGACCGAGAGAGAGTCACAGGGACTGAGAGAGAGAGAGACAGGGACCGGGAGAGACACAGGGACCAAGAGACACACCAGGACCGAGAGAGACACAGGGACCAAGAGAGCCACAGGGACCGAGAGAGAGACACAGTGACCGAGAGAGAGAGACACCGGGACAGAGAGAGAGAAACAGGGACTGAGAGAGAGAGACAGGGACCGGGTGAGACACAGGGACCGAGTGAGACACAGGGACCGAGAAAGACACAGGGAACAAGAGAGAGACACAGGGACCGAGAGAGACACCGGGACCGAGAGAGTGACAGGGACCGAGTGAGAGACAGGTATCGAGAGAGTCACAGGGACCGACAGAGACACTGAAACTGAGAGAGAGAGACAGGGACCGAGAGAGAGAGACACAGGGACCGAGAGAGAGACACAGGGACCGAGTGAGACACAGTGACCGAGAGAGAGAGACAGGGACCGAGAGAGACACAGTGACCGAGAGAGAGAGACAGGGACCGAGAGAGACACAGTGACCGAGAGAGAGAGAGACAGGGTCCGAGAGAGAGAGACACAGGGACCGAGTAAGACACAGGGACCGAGAGAGTGACAGGCACCGAGTGAGACACAGGTATCGAGAGAGTCACCGGGACCGACAGAGACACTGAAACTGAGAGAGAGAGACAGGGACCGAGAGAGAGAGACACAGAGAAACAGAGACACTGAGTCTCTGAGACACAGAAACACAGAGAAACTGAGACTCAGAGACTCTGAGACTCTGAGACACTGAGGCAAGAGGCACTGAGGTACAGAGACATTGAGAAACAGACACACTGAGACACAACGACTCTGAGACACTGAGGCACAGAGATAGAGAAACACTGAGATACTGAGACAGAGAGACACTGATAATCTGAGACACTGAGAGACTGTGACATTGAGGCACAGAGACACTCAGACACAGAGACACTGAGTTTCTGAGACACAGAGACACAGAGACACTGAGACACAGAGACACAGATACACAGAGACACTGAGACACAGAGACTCTGAGACACAGAGACACAGATACACTGAGACACAGAGACACTGAGACACTGAGACACTGAGACACAGATACACTGAGACACTGTGACACAGAGACACAGAGACACTGAGACACTGAGACACTGAGACACAGAGACTCTGAGACACCGAGGCAATGAGACACTGAGGCACAGAGACACTGAGACACTGAGAAACAGAGACACTGAGACTCTGAGACACTGAGACACAGAGACACTGAGACTCTGAGACACTGAGGCACAGAGACACTGGGACACTGAGACACCGTGACAGTGACGCACAGAGACACTCAGTCTCAGAGAAAAAGAGACACTGAGTCTCTGAAACACTGAGGCAGTGAAACACTGAGGCACAGAGACACTGAGACACAGAGACACTGACACACAAAGACACAGAGACACTGAGACACTGAGGCACAGAGACACTTACACACAGAGACTCTGAGAAACTGAGACACTGAGGTACAGAGACACTGAGACACTGTGACTCAGAGACACTTAGACACAGAGACACTGAGACACTTAGACACAGAGACACTGAGACTCTGAGGCACTGAATACATAGACTTTGAGACAGTGAGACACAGAGTCACTGAGACTCTGAGACAATGACGCACAGAGACACTGAGACACTGTGACATGAGGCACAGAGACACTCAGACTCAGAGACAAAGAGACACTGAGTCTCTGAGACGCTGACACACTGTGACACAGAGACACTCAGACTCTGAGACACTGAATCTCTGAGACTCAGAGGCACAGAGACACTGGGACATTGGGACACTGAGACTCTGAGACACTGACACACTGACACACTGAGACTCTGAGACTCAGAGGCACAGAGACACTGAGACACAGAGACACTGAGACACTGAGTGACTGTGACACTGGGGCACAGAGACACTCAGACACAGAGACAAAGATACACTGAGTCTCTGACACAATGATACACTGAGACACAGAGACACAGAGACTCTGAGACACTGAGACACTGAGACACTGTGACACTGAGGCACAGAGACACTCAGAGAGAAACCGAGGCACTGATTCTCTGTGACACAGAGACACAGAGACAGTGGGACACAGAGACACTGAGAGACTGAGAAAATGCGACACAGAGACACTGAGACACTGAGACACAAATACTTTGTGACGCTGAGACACTGAGACACAAAGACTTTGAGACACTGAGACACAAAGACACAGTGACTCTGAGACTCTGAGACACAGAGACACTTGGACACAGAGACACTGAGACACAAAACTTTGAGACATTGAGACACTGAGACACTGAGTCTCTGAGACACAGAGACACTTTGGCACTGAGACACTGCGACACAGACACACTGAGAGTCTGATAGACTGAGACGCAGAGACACTAAGACTCTGAGGCACCAAGGCACAGAGTCTCTGAGACACTGAGACTCTGAGACTCTGAGACTCAGATTCACTGAGACACAGAGACACAGAGACTATGAGGCACAGAGACACTGAGACACAGAGACACTGAGACACAGAGACTCTGAGGCACAGCGACAATGAGACACAGAGACGGTGAGACTCTGAGACACTGGACACTGAGGCACACAGACACTGATGCAAAGAGACACTGAGACACAGAGACACTGAAACACAGAGACACTGAGACACAGAAACATAGAGACACTGAGAAACACAGACTCTGAGACTCTGAGATACAGAGACACAGAGACACTGAGTTTCTGAGACACAGAGACACTGTGTCTCTGAGACGCAGAGACACTGAGACACAGAGACATTGAGAGTCTGAGACACAGACACTGAGACACAAAGACTTTGAGACACTGAGACACTGAGACATTGAGACACTGAGGCACAGAGACACACAGACACAGAGACAAAAGGACACTGAGTCTCTGACACACTGATACACTGAAACACAGAGACACTGAGGCACTGAGACTCTCAGACACTGAGACTCTGATACACTGAGACACTGTGTCACTGAGGCACAGAGTCACTGAGACTCTGAGACACTGATAATCTGAGACACTGAGACAATGTGACACTGATGCACAGAGACACTCAGACACAGAGAAACAGAGACACTGAGTCTCTGAGACACAGAAACACAGAGAAACTGAGACTCTGAGACTCTGAGACTCTGAGACACTGAGGCAAGAGACACTGAGGTACAGAGACATTGAGAAACAGACACACTGAGACACAGCGTCTCTGAGACACTGAGGCACAGAGATAGATAAACACTGAGACAGAGAGACACTGATAATCTGAGACTCTGAAAGACTGTGACATTGAGGCACAGAGACACTCAGACACAGAGACACTGAGTCTCTGAGACACTGAGACACAGAGACACTGAGATAATGAGACTTTGAGACACTGAGACACTGAGGCACAGAGACACTCAGACAGAGAAACACAGAGACACTGAGACAATGAGACACTGAGACTCTGAGACACTGAGGCAATGAGACACTGAGGCACAGAGACACTGAGACACTGAGACACTGAGACACAGAGACACAGAGACACTGTGACTGTGAGACACAGAGACACAGAGACACTTTGACACAGATACACTGAGACACTGTGACAAGGAGACACAGAGACACTGAGACACAGAGACACAGAGACACTGAGACACAGAGACTCTGAGACACTGAGGCAATGAGACACAGAGACACTGAGGCACTGAGACACTGAGACACTGAGACACTGAGACGCTGAGACACTGATAATCTGAGACACTGAGACACTGTGACACTTAGGCACTGAGACACTCAGACACAGAGCAACATAGACACTGAGCCTCTGAGACACAGATACACTGAGACACAGAAACACAGAGAAACTGAGACTCTGAGACTCTGAGACTCCAAGACACTGAGGCAAGAGACACTGAGACACTGAGACACTGCGACACAGACACACTGAGACACAGCGACTCTGAGACACTGAGGCACAGAGATAGAGAAACACTGAGACACTGAGACAGAGAGACACTGATAATCTGAGACACTGAGAGACTGTGACATTGAGGAACAGAGACACTCAGACACAGAGACACTGAGTCTCTGAGACACTGAGACACAGAGACACTGAGATAATAAGACTTTGAGACACTGAGACACTGATAATCTGAGACACTGAGACCATGTGTCACTGAGGCACAGAGACACAGAGACACTTGGACAGAGAGACACTGAGACTCTGAGACACTGAGACACAGAGACACTGAGACTCTGAGACACTGAGGCACAGAGACACTGGGACACTGAGACACTGTGACAGTGACGCACAGAGACACTCAGTCTCAGAGAAAAAGAGACACTGAGTCTCTGAGACGCTGGCACACTGTGACACAGAGACACTGAGACTCTGAGACACTGAGTCACAGAGACACTTACACACAGAGACTCTGAGAAACTGAGACACTGAGGCACAGAGACACTGAGAACTTAGACACAGAGACACTGAGACTCTGAGGCACTGAATACAAAGACTTTGAGACAGTGAGACACAGAGACACTGAGACACTGAGACACTGAATACAAAGATTTTGAGACAGTGAGACACAGAGACACTGAGACAATGACACATGAGGCACAGAGACACTCAGACTCAGAGACAAAGGGACACTGAGTCTCTGAGACGCTGACACACTGTGACACAGAGACACTGAGTCACTGAGACACTGAGGCAGTGAAACACTGAGGCACAGAGACACTGAGACACAGAGACACTGACACACAAAGACACAGAGACACTGAGACACTGAGGCTCAGAGACACTTACACACAGAGACTCTGAGAAACTGAGACACTGACGCACAGAGACACTGAGACACTGTGACTCAGAGACACTTAGACACAGAGACACTGAGACACTTAGACACTGTGACATGAGGCACAGAGACACTCAGACTCAGAGACAAAGGGACACTGAGTCTCTGAGACGCTGACACACTGTGACACAGAGACACTCAGACTCTGAGACACTGAATCTCTGAGACTCAGAGGCACAGAGACACTGGGACATTGGGACACTGAGACTCTGAGACACTGACACACTGACACACTGAGACTCTGAGACTCAGAGGCACAGAGACACTGAGACACAGAGACACTGAGACACTGAGTGACTGTAACACTGGGGCACAGAGACACTCAGACACAGAGACAAAGATACACTGAGTCTCTGACACAATGATACACTGAGACACAGAGACACAGAGACACTGAGACACTGAGACACTGAGACGCTGAGACACTGATAATCTGAGACACTGAGACACTGTGACACTTAGGCACTGAGACACTCAGACACAGAGCAACATAGACACTGAGCCTCTGAGACACAGATACACTGAGACACAGAAACACAGAGAAACTGAGACTCTGAGACTCTGAGACTCCAAGACACTGAGGCAAGAGACACTGAGACACTGAGACACTGCGACACAGACACACTGAGACACAGCGACTCTGAGACACTGAGGCACAGAGATAGAGAAACACTGAGACACTGAGACAGAGAGACACTGATAATCTGAGACACTGAGAGACTGTGACATTGAGGAACAGAGACACTCAGACACAGACACACTGAGTCTCTGAGAAACTGAGACACAGAGACACTGAGATAATAAGACTTTGAGACACTGAGACACTGATAATCTGAGACACTGAGACCATGTGTCACTGAGGCACAGAGACACAGAGACACTTGGACAGAGAGACACTGAGACTCTGAGACACTGAGACACAGAGACACTGAGACTCTGAGACACTGAGGCACAGAGACACTGGGACACTGAGACACTGTGACAGTGACGCACAGAGACACTCAGTCTCAGAGAAAAAGAGACACTGAGTCTCTGAGACGCTGGCACACTGTGACACAGAGACACTGAGACTCTGAGACACTGAGTCACAGAGACACTTACACACAGAGACTCTGAGAAACTGAGACACTGAGGCACAGAGACACTGAGAACTTAGACACAGAGACACTGAGACTCTGAGGCACTGAATACAAAGACTTTGAGACAGTGAGACACAGAGACACTGAGACACTGAGACACTGAATACAAAGATTTTGAGACAGTGAGACACAGAGACACTGAGACACTGAGACAATGACACATGAGGCACAGAGACACTCAGACTCAGAGACAAAGGGACACTGAGTCTCTGAGACGCTGACACACTGTGACACAGAGACACTGAGTCACTGAGACACTGAGGCAGTGAAACACTGAGGCACAGAGACACTGAGACACAGAGACACTGACACACAAAGACACAGAGACACTGAGACACTGAGGCACAGAGACACTTACACACAGAGACTCTGAGAAACTGAGACACTGAGGCACAGAGACACTGAGACACTGTGACTCAGAGACACTTAGACACAGAGACACTGAGACACTTAGACACTGTGACATGAGGCACAGAGACACTCAGACTCAGAGACAAAGGGACACTGAGTCTCTGAGACGCTGACACACTGTGACACAGAGACACTGAGACTCTGAGACACTGAATCTCTGAGACTCAGAGGCACAGAGATACTGGGACATTGGGATACTGAAACTCTGAGACACTGGCACACTGACACACTGAGACTCTGAGACTCAGAGGCACAGGGACTCTGAGACATGAGACACTGAACACTGAGACACTGGGGCACAGAGACACTCAGATACAGAGACAATGAGACACTGAGTCTCTGACACAATGATACACTGAGACACAGAGACACAATGACACTGAGACTCTGAGACACTGAGACACTGTGACACTGAGGCACAGAGACACTCAGACAGAGAGAAACCGAGGCACTGATTCTCTGTGACACAGAGACACAGAGACAGTGGGACACAGAGACACTGAGAGTCTGAGAAAATGCGACACAGAGACACTGAGACACACATAATTTGTGACGCAGAGACACTGAGACACAAAGACTTTGAGACACTGAGACACTGAGACACAGAGACACAGTGACTCTGAGACACTGAGACACAGAGACACTTGGATACAGAGACACTGAGACACAAAACTTTGAGACACTGAGACACTGAGTCTCTGAGACACAGAGACACTTTGGCACTGAGACACTGCGACACAGAGACACTGAGGCAGTGAGACACTGCGACACAGAGACACTGAGAGTCTGATAGACTGAGACGCAGAGACACTAAGACACTGAGGCACCAAGACACAGAGTCTCTGAGACACTGAGACTCTGAGACTCTGAGACTCAGATTCACTGAGACACAGAGACACAGAAACTATGAGGCACAGAGACACTGAGACACAGAGACACTGAGACACAGAGACTCTGAGGCACAGCGACAATGAGACACAGAGACACTGAGACTCTGAGACGCTGAAACACTGTGACACAGAGACGGTGAGACTCTGAGACACTGGACACTGAGGCACACAGACACTGACGCAAAGAGATACTGAGACACAGAGACACTGACACACAGAGACACTGAGACTCTCAGACACTGAGGCACAGAGACACTGAGACACAGAAACATAGAGACACTGAGAAACACAGACTCTGAGACTCTGAGATACAGAGACACAGAGACACTGAGTTTCTGAGACACAGAGACACTGAGTCTCTGAGACGCAGAGACACTGAGACACAGAGACATTGAGAGTCTGAGACACAGACACTGAGACACAAAGACTTTGAGACACTCAGACACTGAGACATTGAGACACTGAGGCACAGAGACACTCAGACACAGAGACTAAAGGACACTGAGTCTCTGACACACTGATACACTGAGACACAGAGACACAGAGACACTGAGACTCTCAGACACTGAGACTCTGAGACACTGAGACACTGTGACACTGAGGCACAGAGTCACTGAGACTCTGAGACACTGATAATCTGAGACACTGAGACAATGTGACACTGAGGCACAGAGACACTCAGACACAGAGAAACAGAGACACTGAGTCTCTGAGACACAGAAACACAGTGACTCTGAGACTCTGAGACACTGAGGCAAGTGACACTGAGGTACAGAGACATTGAGAAACAGACACACTGAGACACAGCGTCTCTGAGGCACTGAGGCACAGAGATAGAGAAAAACTGAGACACTGAGAAACTGAGAGACACTGATAATCTGAGACACTGAGAGACTGTGACATTGAGGAACAGAGACACTCAGACACAGAGACACTGAGTCTCTGAGACACTGAGACACAGAGACACTGAGTCTCTGAGACACTGAGACACAGAGACACTGAGATAATAAGACTCTGAGACACTGAGACACTGATAATCTGAGACACTGAGACCATGTGTCACTGAGGCACAGAGACACAGAGACACTTGGACAGAGAGACACTGAGACTCTGAGACACTGAGGCACAGAGACACTGGGACACTGAGACACTGTGACAGTGACGCACAGAGACACTCAGTCTCAGAGAAAAAGAGACACTGAGTCTCTGAGACGCTGACACACTGTGACACAGAGACACTGAGTCTCTGAGACACTGAGGCACAGAGACACTTACACACAGAGACTCTGAGAAACTGAGACACTGAGGCACAGAGACACTGAGAACTTAGACACAGAGACACTGAGACTCTGAGGCACTGAATACAAAGACTTTGAGACAGTGAGACACAGAGACACTGAGACACTGAGACACAGAGACACTCAGACTCAGAGAGAAAGGGACACTGAGTCTCTGAGACGCTGACACACTGTGACACAGAGACACTGAGTCTCTGAGACACAGAGACACTTTGGCACTGAGACACTGCGACACAGACACACTGAGAGTCTGATAGACTGAGACGCAGAGACACTAAGACTCTGAGGCACCAAGGCACAGAGTCTCTGAGACACTGAGACTCTGAGACTCAGATTCACTGAGACACAGAGACACAGAGACTATGAGGCACAGAGACACTGAGACACAGAGACACTGAGACACAGAGACTCTGAGGCACAGCGACAATGAGACACAGAGACGGTGAGACTCTGAGACACTGGACACTGAGGCACACAGACACTGATGCAAAGAGACACTGAGACGCAGAGACACTGACACACAGAGACACTGAGACTCTCAGACACTGAGGCACAGAGACACTGAGACACTGAGAAACACAGACTCTGAGACTCTGAGATACAGAGACACTGAGTTTCTGAGACACAGAGACACTGAGTCTCTGAGACGCAGAGACACTGAGACACAGACACTGAGACACAAAGACTTTGAGACACTCAGACACTGAGACATTGAGACACTGAGGCACAGAGACACTCAGACACAGAGACAAAAGGACACTGAGTTTCTGACACACTGATACACTGAAACACAGAGACACAGAGACACTGAGACTCTCAGACACTGAGACACTGTGACACTAAGGCACAGAGTCACTGAGACTCTGAGACACTGATAATCTGAGACACTGAGACAATGTGACACTGAGGCACAGAGACACTCAGACACAGAGAAACAGAGACACTGAGTCTCTGAGACACAGAAACACAGAGAAACTGAGACTCAGAGACTCTGAGACTCTGAGACACTGAGGCAAGAGGCACTGAGGTACAGAGACATTGAGAAACAGACACACTGAGACACAGCGACTCTGAGACACTGAGGCACAGAGATAGAGAAAAACTGAGACACTGAGAAACTGAGAGACACTGATAATCTGAGACACTGAGAGACTGTGACATTGAGGCACAGAGACACTCAGACACAGAGACACTGAGTTCTGAGACACAGAGACACAGAGACACTGAGACACAGAGACACAGATACACAGAGACACTGAGACACAGAGACTCTGAGACACAGAGACACAGATACACTGAGACACCGAGACACTGAGACACTGAGACACTGAGACACAGAGACACTGAGTCACTGAGACACTGAGGCAGTGAAACACTGAGGCACAGAGACACTGAGACACAGAGACACTGACACACAAAGACACAGAGACACTGAGACACTGAGGCACAGAGACACTTACACACAGAGACTCTGAGAAACTGAGACACTGAGGCACAGAGACACTGAGACACTGTGACTCAGAGACACTTAGACACAGAGACACTGAGACACTTAGACACTGTGACATGAGGCACAGAGACACTCAGACTCAGAGACAAAGGGACACTGAGTCTCTGAGACGCTGACACACTGTGACACAGAGACACTCAGACTCTGAGACACTGAATCTCTGAGACTCAGAGGCACAGAGACACTGGGACATTGGGACACTGAGACTCTGAGACACTGACACACTGACACACTGAGACTCTGAGACTCAGAGGCACAGAGACACTGAGACACAGAGACACTGAGACACTGAGTGACTGTAACACTGGGGCACAGAGACACTCAGACACAGAGACAAAGATACACTGAGTCTCTGACACAATGATACACTGAGACACAGAGACACAGAGACCCTGAGACACTGAGACACTGAGACACTGAGACGCTGAGACACTGATAATCTGAGACACTGAGACACTGTGACACTTAGGCACTGAGACACTCAGACACAGAGCAACATAGACACTGAGCCTCTGAGACACAGATACACTGAGACACAGAAACACAGAGAAACTGAGACTCTGAGACTCCAAGACACTGAGGCAAGAGACACTGAGACACTGAGACACTGCGACACAGACACACTGAGACACAGCGACTCTGAGACACTGAGGCACAGAGATAGAGAAACACTGAGACACTGAGACAGAGAGACACTGATAATCTGAGACACTGAGAGACTGTGACATTGAGGAACAGAGACACTCAGACACAGACACACTGAGTCTCTGAGAAACTGAGACACAGAGACACTGAGATAATAAGACTTTGAGACACTGAGACACTGATAATCTGAGACACTGAGACCATGTGTCACTGAGGCACAGAGACACAGAGACACTTGGACAGAGAGACACTGAGACTCTGAGACACTGAGACACAGAGACACTGAGACTCTGAGACACTGAGGCACAGAGACACTGGGACACTGAGACACTGTGACAGTGACGCACAGAGACACTCAGTCTCAGAGAAAAAGAGACACTGAGTCTCTGAGACGCTGGCACACTGTGACACAGAGACACTGAGACTCTGAGACACTGAGTCACAGAGACACTTACACACAGAGACTCTGAGAAACTGAGACACTGAGGACAGAGACACTGAGAACTTAGACACAGAGACACTGAGACTCTGAGGCACTGAATACAAAGACTTTGAGACAGTGAGACACAGAGACACTGAGACACTGAGACACTGAATACAAAGATTTTGAGACAGTGAGACACAGAGACACTGAGACACTGAGACAATGACACATGAGGCACAGAGACACTCAGACTCAGAGACAAAGGGACACTGAGTCTCTGAGACGCTGACACACTGTGACACAGAGACACTGAGTCACTGAGACACTGAGGCAGTGAAACACTGAGGCACAGAGACACTGAGACACAGAGACACTGACACACAAAGACACAGAGACACTGAGACACTGAGGCACAGAGACACTTACACACAGAGACTCTGAGAAACTGAGACACTGAGGCACAGAGACACTGAGACACTGTGACTCAGAGACACTTAGACACAGAGACACTGAGACACTTAGACACTGTGACATGAGGCACAGAGACACTCAGACTCAGAGACAAAGGGACACTGAGTCTCTGAGACGCTGACACACTGTGACACAGAGACACTGAGACTCTGAGACACTGAATCTCTGAGACTCAGAGGCACAGAGATACTGGGACATTGGGATACTGAAACTCTGAGACACTGGCACACTGACACACTGAGACTCTGAGACTCAGAGGCACAGGGACTCTGAGACACGAGACACTGAGACACTGAGACACTGGGGCACAGAGACACTCAGATACAGAGACAATGAGACACTGAGTCTCTGACACAATGATACACTGAGACACAGAGACACAATGACACTGAGACTCTGAGACACTGAGACACTGTGACACTGAGGCACAGAGACACTCAGACAGAGAGAAACCGAGGCACTGATTCTCTGTGACACAGAGACACAGAGACAGTGGGACACAGAGACACTGAGAGTCTGAGAAAATGTGACACAGAGACACTGAGACACTGAGACACACATAATTTGTGACGCAGAGACACTGAGACACAAAGACTTTGAGACACTGAGACACTGAGACACAGAGACACAGTGACTCTGAGACACTGAGACACAGAGACACTTGGATACAGAGACACTGAGACACAAAACTTTGAGACACTGAGACACTGAGTCTCTGAGACACAGAGACACTTTGGCACTGAGACACTGCGACACAGAGACACTGAGGCAGTGAGACACTGCGACACAGAGACACTGAGAGTCTGATAGACTGAGACGCAGAGACACTAAGACACTGAGGCACCAAGACACAGAGTCTCTGAGACACTGAGACTCTGAGACTCTGAGACTCAGATTCACTGAGACACAGAGACACAGAAACTATGAGGCACAGAGACACTGAGACACAGAGACACTGAGACACAGAGACTCTGAGGCACAGCGACAATGAGACACAGAGACACTGAGACTCTGAGACGCTGAAACACTGTGACACAGAGACGGTGAGACTCTGAGACACTGGACACTGAGGCACACAGACACTGACGCAAAGAGATACTGAGACACAGAGACACTGACACACAGAGACACTGAGACTCTCAGACACTGAGGCACAGAGACACTGAGACACAGAAACATAGAGACACTGAGACACTGAGAAACACAGACTCTGAGACTCTGAGATACAGAGACACAGAGACACTGAGTTTCTGAGACACAGAGACACTGAGTCTCTGAGACGCAGAGACACTGAGACACAGAGACATTGAGAGTCTGAGACACAGACACTGAGACACAAAGACTTTGAGACACTCAGACACTGAGACATTGAGACACTGAGGCACAGAGACACTCAGACACAGAGACTAAAGGACACTGAGTCTCTGACACACTGATACACTGAGACACAGAGACACTGAGACTCTCAGACACTGAGACTCTGAGACACTGAGACACTGTGACACTGAGGCACAGAGTCACTGAGACTCTGAGACACTGATAATCTGAGACACTGAGACAATGTGACACTGAGGCACAGAGACACTCAGACACAGAGAAACAGAGACACTGAGTCTCTGAGACACAGAAACACAGTGACTCTGAGACTCTGAGACACTGAGGCAAGTGACACTGAGGTACAGAGACATTGAGAAACAGACACACTGAGACACAGCGTCTCTGAGACACTGAGACAGAGAGACACTGATAATCTGAGACTCTGAAAGACTGTGACATTGAGGAACAGAGACACTCAGACACAGAGACACTGAGTCTCTGAGACACTGAGACACAGAGACACTGAGATAATGAGACTTTGAGACACTGAGACACTGAGGCATAGAGACACAGAGACAAAGAGACACTGTGACTGTGAGACACAGAGACACAGACACACTTTGACACAGATACACTGAGACACTGTGACACTGAGACACAGAGACATTGAGACACAGAGACACTGAGACACAGAGACACTGAGACTCTGAGACTCTGAGACACTGATAATCTGAGACACTGAGACACTGTGACACTTAGGCACTGAGACACTCAGACACAGAGCAACATAGACACTGAGCCTCTGAGACACAGATACACTGAGACACAGAAACACAGAGAAACTGAGACTCTGAGACTCTGAGACTCCGAGACACTGAGGCAAGAGACACTGAGACACTGAGACACTGCAACACAGACACACTGAGACACAGCGACTCTGAGACACTGAGGCACAGAGATAGAGAAACACTGAGACACTGAGACAGAGAGACACTGATAATCTGAGACACTGAGAGACTGTGACATTGAGGAACAGAGACACTCAGACACAGAGACACTGAGTCTCTGAGACACTGAGACACAGAGACACTGAGATAATAAGACTCTGAGACACTGAGACACTGATAATCTGAGACACTGAGACCATGTGTCACTGAGGCACAGAGACACAGAGACACTTGGACAGAGAGACACTGAGACTCTGAGACACTGAGGCACAGAGACACTGGGACACTGAGACACTGTGACAGTGACGCACAGAGACACTCAGTCTCAGAGAAAAAGAGACACTGAGTCTCTGAGACGCTGACACACTGTGACACAGAGACACTGAGTCTCTGAGACACTGAGGCACAGAGACACTTACACACAGAGACTCTGAGAAACTGAGACACTGAGGCACAGAGACACTGAGAACTTAGACACAGAGACACTGAGACTCTGAGGCACTGAATACAAAGACTTTGAGACAGTGAGACACAGAGACACTGAGACACTGAGACACAGAGACACTCAGACTCAGAGAGAAAGGGACACTGAGTCTCTGAGACGCTGACACACTGTGACACAGAGACACTGAGTCTCTGAGACACAGAGACACTTTGGCACTGAGACACTGCGACACAGACACACTGAGAGTCTGATAGACTGAGACGCAGAGACACTAAGACTCTGAGGCACCAAGGCACAGAGTCTCTGAGACACTGAGACTCTGAGACTCAGATTCACTGAGACACAGAGACACAGAGACTATGAGGCACAGAGACACTGAGACACAGAGACACTGAGACACAGAGACTCTGAGGCACAGCGACAATGAGACACAGAGACGGTGAGACTCTGAGACACTGGACACTGAGGCACACAGACACTGATGCAAAGAAACAATGAGACACAGAGACACTGACACACAGAGACACTGAGACTCTCAGACACTGAGGCACAGAGACACTGAGACACTGAGAAACACAGACTCTGAGACTCTGAGATACAGAGACACTGAGTTTCTGAGACACAGAGACACTGAGTCTCTGAGACGCAGAGACACTGAGACACAGACACTGAGACACAAAGACTTTGAGACACTCAGACACTGAGACATTGAGACACTGAGGCACAGAGACACTCAGACACAGAGACAAAAGGACACTGAGTTTCTGACACACTGATACACTGAAACACAGAGACACAGAGACACTGAGACTCTCAGACACTGAGACACTGTGACACTAAGGCACAGAGTCACTGAGACTCTGAGACACTGATAATCTGAGACACTGAGACAATGTGACACTGAGGCACAGAGACACTCAGACACAGAGAAACAGAGACACTGAGTCTCTGAGACACAGAAACACAGAGAAACTGAGACTCAGAGAATCTGAGACTCTGAGACACTGAGGCAAGAGGCACTGAGGTACAGAGACATTGAGAAACAGACACACTGAGACACAGCGACTCTGAGACACTGAGGCACAGAGATAGAGAAACACTGAGACACTGAGACAGAGAGACACTGATAATCTGAGACACTGAGAGACTGTGACATTGAGGCACAGAGACACTCAGACACAGAGACACTGAGTTTCTGAGACACAGAGACACAGAGACATTGAGACACAGAGACACAGATATACAGAGACACTGAGACACAGAGACTCTGAGACACAGAGACACAGATACACTGAGACACCGAGACACTGAGACACTGAGACACTGAGACACAGATACACTGAGACACTGTGACACAGAGACACAGAGACACTGAGACTCTGAGACTCTCAGACACTGAGACACTGTGACACTAAGGCACAGAGTCACTGAGACTCTGAGACACTGATAATCTGAGACACTGAGACAATGTGACACTGAGGCACAGAGACACTCAGACACAGAGAAACAGAGACACTGAGTCTCTGAGACACAGAAACACAGAGAAACTGAGACTCAGAGACTCTGAGACTCTGAGACACTGAGGCAAGAGGCACTGAGGTACAGAGACATTGAGAAACAGACACACTGAGACACAGCGACTCTGAGACACTGAGGCACAGAGATAGAGAAACACTGAGACACTGAGACAGAGAGACACTGATAATCTGAGACACTGAGAGACTGTGACATTGAGGCACAGAGACACTCAGACACAGAGACACTGAGTTTCTGAGACACAGAGACACAGAGACACTGAGACACAGAGACACAGATACACAGAGACACTGAGACACAGAGACTCTGAGACACAGAGGCACAGATACACTGAGACACTGAGACACTGAGACACAGATACACTGAGACACTGTGACACAGAGACACAGAGACACTGAGACACTGAGACACAGATACACTGAGACACTGTGACACTGAGACACAGAGACACAGAGACTCTGAGACACCGACGCAATGAGACACTGAGGCACAGAGACACTGAGACACTGAGAAACAGAGACACTGAGACTCTGAGACACTGAGACACAGAGACACTGAGACTCTGAGACACTGAGGCACAGAGACACTGGGACACTGAGACACCGTGACAGTGACGCACAGAGACACTCAGTCTCAGAGAAAAAGAGACACTGAATCTCTGAGACGCTGACACACTGTGACACAGAGACACTGAGTCTCTGAAACACTGAGGCAGTGAAACACTGTGGCACAGAGACACTGAGACACAGAGACACTGACACACAAAGACACAGAGACACTGAGACACTGAGGCACAGAGACACTTACACACAGAGACTCTGAGAAACTGAGACACTGAGGTACAGAGACACTGAGACACTGTGACTCAGAGACACTTAGACACAGAAACACTGAGACACTTAGACACAGAGACACTGAGACTCTGAGGCACTGAATACAAAGACTTTGAGACAGTGAGACACAGAGTCACTGAGACTCTGAGACAATGACGCACAGAGACACTGAGACACTGAGACACTGTGACATGAGGCACAGAGACACTCAGACTCAGAGACAAAGAGACACTGAGTCTCTGAGACGCTGACACACTGTGACACAGAGAAACTCAGACTCTGAGACACTGAATCTCTGAGACTCAGAGGCACAGAGACACTGGGACATTGGGAGACTGAGACTCTGAGACACTGACACACTGACACACTGAGACTCTGAGATTCAGAGGCACAGAGACACTGAGACACAGAGACACTGAGACACTGAGTGACTGTGACACTGGGGCACAGAGACACTCAGACACAGAGACAAAGATACACTGAGTCTCTGACACAATGATACACTGAGACACAGAGACACAGAGACCCTGAGACTCTGAGACACTGAGACACTGAGACACTGTGACACTGAGGCACAGAGACACTCAGAGAGAAACCGAGGCACTGATTCTCTGTGACACAGAGACACAGAGACAGTGGGACACAGAGACACTGAGAGACTGAGAAAATGCGACACAGAGACACTGAGACACTGAGACACAAATACTTTGTGACGCTGAGACACTGAGACACAAAGACTTTGAGACACTGAGACACAGAGACACAGTGACTCTGAGACTCTGAGACACAGAGACACTTGGACACAGAGACACTGAGACACAAAACTTTGAGACATTGAGACACTGAGACACTGAGTCTCTGAGACACAGAGACACTTTGGCACTGAGACACTGCGACACAGACACACTGAGAGTCTGATAGACTGAGACGCAGAGACACTAAGACTCTGAGGCACCAAGGCACAGAGTCTCTGAGACACTGAGACTCTGAGACTCTGAGACTCAGATTCACTGAGACACAGAGACACAGAGACTGTGAGGCACAGAGACACTGAGACACAGAGACACTGAGACACAGAGACTCTGAGGCACAGCGACAATGAGACACAGAGACTGTGAGACTCTGAGACACTGGACACTGAGGCACACAGACACTGATGCAAAGAGACACTGAGACGCAGAGACACTGACACACAGAGACACTGAGACTCTCAGACACTGAGGCACAGAGACACTGAGACACAGAAACATAGAGACACAGAGACACTGAGTCTCTGAGACACAGAGACACTGAGACACTGAGAAACACAGACTCTGAGACTCTGAGATACAGAGACACAGAGACACTGAGTTTCTGAGACACAGAGACACTGAGTCTCTGACACACTGATACACTGAAACACAGAGACACAGAGACACTGAGACTCTCAGACACTGAGACTCTGAGACACTGAGACATTGTGTCACTGAGGCACAGAGTCAATGAGACTCTGAGACACTGATAATCTGAGACACTGAGACAATGTGACACTGAGGCACAGAGACACTCAGACACAGAGAAACAGAGACACTGAGTCTCTGAGACACAGAAACACAGAGAAACTGAGACTCTGAGACTCTGAGACTCTGAGACACTGAGGCAAGAGACACTGAGGTACAGAGACATTGAGAAACAGACACACTGAGACACAGCGTCTCTGAGACACTGATGCACAGAGATAGATAAACACTGAGACACTGAGACAGAGAGACACTGATAATCTGAGACTCTGAAAGACTGTGACATTGAGGCACAGAGACACTCAGACACAGAGACACTGAGTCTCTGAGACACTGAGACACAGAGACACTGAGATAATGAGACTTTGAGACACTGAGACACTGAGGCACAGAGATACTCAGACAGAGAAACACAGAGACACTGAGACAATGAGACACTGAGACTCTGAGACACTGAGGCAATGAGACACTGAGGCACAGAGACACTGAGACACTGAGACAGAGAGACACAGAGACACTGTGACTGTGAGACACAGAGACACAGAGACACTTTGACACAGATACACTGAGACACTGTGACACTGAGACACAGAGACACTGAGACACAGAGACACAGAGACACAGAGACACTGAGACACAGAGACTCTGAGACACTGAGGCAATGAGACACAGAGACACTGAGACACTGAGACACTGAGACACTGAGACGCTGAGACACTGATAATCTGAGACACTGAGACACTGTGACACTTAGGCACTGAGACACTCAGACACAGAGCAACATAGACACTGAGCCTCTGAGACACAGATACACTGAGACACAGAAACACAGAGAAACTGAGACTCTGAGACTCTGAGACTCCAAGACACTGAGGCAAGAGACACTGAGACACTGAGACACTGCGACACAGACACACTGAGACACAGCGACTCTGAGACACTGAGGCACAGAGATAGAGAAACACTGAGACACTGAGACAGAGAGACACTGATAATCTGAGACACTGAGAGACTGTGACATTGAGGAACAGAGACACTCAGACACAGACACACTGAGTCTCTGAGACACTGAGACACAGAGACACTGAGATAATAAGACTTTGAGACACTGAGACACTGATAATCTGAGACACTGAGACCATGTGTCACTGAGGCACAGAGACACAGAGACACTTGGACAGAGAGACACTGAGACTCTGAGACACTGAGACACAGAGACACTGAGACTCTGAGACACTGAGGCACAGAGACACTGGGACACTGAGACACTGTGACAGTGACGCACAGAGACACTCAGTCTCAGAGAAAAAGAGACACTGAGTCTCTGAGACGCTGGCACACTGTGACACAGAGACACTGAGACTCTGAGACACTGAGGCAATGAGACACTGAGGCACAGAGACACTGAGACACTGAGACACAGAGACACAGAGACACTGTGACTGTGAGACACAGAGACACAGAGACACTTTGACACAGATACACTGAGACACTGTGACACTGAGACACAGAGACACTGAGACACAGAGACACAGAGACACAGAGACACTGAGACACAGAGACTCTGAGACACTGAGACAATGAGACACAGAGACACTGAGACACTGAGACACTGAGACACTGAGACGCTGAGACACTGATAATCTGAGACACTGAGACACTGTGACACTTAGGCACTGAGACACTCAGACACAGAGCAACATAGACACTGAGCCTCTGAGACACAGATACTCTGAGACACAGAAACACAGAGAAACTGAGACTCTGAGACTCTGAGACTCCAAGACACTGAGGCAAGAGACACTGAGACACTGAGACACTGCGACACAGACACACTGAGACACAGCGACTCTGAGACACTGAGGCACAGAGATAGAGAAACACTGAGACACTGAGACAGAGAGACACTGATAATCTGAGACACTGAGAGACTGTGACATTGAGGAACAGAGACACTCAGACACAGAGACACTGAGTCTCTGAGACACTGAGACACAGAGACACTGAGATAATAAGACTCTGAGACACTGAGACACTGATAATCTGAGACACTGAGACCATGTGTCACTGAGGCACAGAGACACAGAGACACTTGGACAGAGAGACACTGAGACTCTGAGACACTGAGGCACAGAGACACTGAGACTCTGAGACACTGAGGCACAGAGACACTGGGACACTGAGACACTGTGACAGTGACGCACAGAGACACTCAGTCTCAGAGAAAAAGAGACACTGAGTCTCTGAGACGCTGGCACACTGTGACACAGAGACACTGAGACTCTGAGACACTGAGTCACAGAGACACTTACACACAGAGACTCTGAGAAACTGAGACACTGAGGCACAGAGACACTGAGAACTTAGACACAGAGACACTGAGACTCTGAGGCACTGAATACAAAGACTTTGAGACAGTGAGACACAGAGACACTGAGACACTGAGACACTGAATACAAATATTTTGAGACAGTGAGACACAGAGACACTGAGACACTGAGACAATGACACATGAGGCACAGAGACACTCAGACTCAGAGACAAAGGGACACTGAGTCTCTGAGACGCTGACACACTGTGACACAGAGACACTGAGTCACTGAGACACTGAGGCAGTGAAACACTGAGGCACAGAGACACTGAGACACAGAGACACTGACACACAAAGACACAGAGACACTGAGACACTGAGGCACAGAGACACTTACACACAGAGACTCTGAGAAACTGAGACACTGAGGCACAGAGACACTGAGACACTGTGACTCAGAGACACTTAGACACAGAGACACTGAGACACTTAGACACTGTGACATGAGGCACAGAGACACTCAGACTCAGAGACAAAGGGACACTGAGTCTCTGAGACGCTGACACACTGTGACACAGAGACACTGAGACTCTGAGACACTGAATCTCTGAGACTCAGAGGCACAGAGATACTGGGACATTGGGATACTGAAACTCTGAGACACTGGCACACTGACACACTGAGACTCTGAGACTCAGAGGCACAGGGACTCTGAGACACGAGACACTGAGACACTGAGACACTGGGGCACAGAGACACTCAGATACAGAGACAATGAGACACTGAGTCTCTGACACAATGATACACTGAGACACAGAGACACAATGACACTGAGACTCTGAGACACTGAGACACTGAGACACTGTGACACTGAGGCACAGAGACACTCAGACAGAGAGAAACCGAGGCACTGATTCTCTGTGACACAGAGACACAGAGACAGTGGGACACAGAGACACTGAGAGTCTGAGAAAATGCGACACAGAGACACTGAGACACTGAGACACACATAATTTGTGACGCAGAGACACTGAGACACAAAGACTTTGAGACACTGAGACACTGAGACACAGAGACACAGTGACTCTGAGACACTGAGACACAGAGACACTTGGATACAGAGACACTGAGACACAAAACTTTGAGACACTGAGACACTGAGTCTCTGAGACACAGAGTCACTTTGGCACTGAGACACTGCGACACAGAGACACTGAGGCAGTGAGACACTGCGACACAGAGACACTGAGAGTCTGATAGACTGAGACGCAGAGACACTAAGACACTGAGGCACCAAGACACAGAGTCTCTGAGACACTGAGACTCTGAGACTCAGATTCACTGAGACACAGAGACACAGAGACTATGAGGCACAGAGACACTGAGACACAGAGACACTGAGACACAGAGACTCTGAGGCACAGCGACAATGAGACACAGAGACACTGAGACTCTGAGACGCTGAAACACTGTGACACAGAGACGGTGAGACTCTGAGACACTGGACACTGAGGCACACAGACACTGACGCAAAGAGACATTGAGACACAGAGACACTGACACACAGAGACACTGAGACTCTCAGACACTGAGGCACAGAGACACTGAGACACAGAAACATAGAGACACTGAGACACTGAGAAACACAGACTCTGAGACTCTGAGATACAGAGACACAGAGACACTGAGTTTCTGAGACTCAGAGACACTGAGACACAGAGACATTGAGAGTCTGAGACACAGACACTGAGACACAAAGACTTTGAGACACTCAGACACTGAGACATTGAGACACTGAGGCACAGAGACACTCAGACACAGAGACTAAAGGACACTGAGTCTCTGACACACTGATACACTGAGACACAGAGACACAGAGACACTGAGACTCTCAGACACTGAGACTCTGAGACACTGAGACACTTTGACACTGAGGCACAGAGTCACTGAGACTCTGAGACACTGATAATCTGAGACACTGAGACAATGTGACACTGAGGCACAGAGACACTCAGACACAGAGAAACAGAGACACTGAGTCTCTGAGACACAGAAACACAGTGACTCTGAGACTCTGAGACACTGAGGCAAGTGACACTGAGGTACAGAGACATTGAGAAACAGACACACTGAGACACAGCGTCTCTGAGACACTGAGGCACAGAGATAGAGAAACACTGAGACACTGAGACAGAGAGACACTGATAATCTGAGACTCTGAAAGACTGTGACATTGAGGCGCAGAGACACTCATACACAGAGACACTGAGTCTCTGAGACACTGAGACACAGAGACACTGAGATAATGAGACTTTGAGACACTGAGACACTGAGGCACAGAGACACAGAGACAAAGAGACACTGTGACTGTGAGACACAGAGACACTTTGACACAGATACACTGAGACACTGTGACACTGAGACACAGAGACACTGAGACACAGAGACACTGAGACACAGAGACTCTGAGACACTGAGGCAATGAGACACAGAGACACTGAGACTCTGAGACTCTGAGACACTGATAATCTGAGACACTGAGACACTGTGACACTTAGGCACTGAGACACTCAGACACAGAGCAACATAGACACTGAGCCTCTGAGACACAGATACACTGAGACACAGAAACACAGAGAAACTGAGACTCTGAGACTCTGAGACTCCGAGACACTGAGGCAAGAGACACTGAGACACTGAGACACTGCGACACAGACACACTGAGACACAGCGACTCTGAGACACTGAGGCACAGAGATAGAGAAACACTGAGACACTGAGACAGAGAGACACTGATAATCTGAGACACTGAGAGACTGTGACATTGAGGAACAGAGACACTCAGACATAGAGACACTGAGTCTCTGAGACACTGAGACACAGAGACACTGAGATAATAAGACTCTGAGACACTGAGACACTGATAATCTGAGACACTGAGACCATGTGTCACTGAGGCACAGAGACACAGAGACACTTGGACAGAGAGACACTGAGACTCTGAGACACTGAGGCACAGAGACACTGGGACACTGAGACACTGTGACAGTGACGCACAGAGACACTCAGTCTCAGAGAAAAAGAGACACTGAGTCTCTGAGACGCTGACACACTGTGACACAGAGACACTGAGTCTCTGAGACACTGAGGCACAGAGACACTTACACACAGAGACTCTGAGAAACTGAGACACTGAGGCACAGAGACACTGAGAACTTAGACACAGAGACACTGAGACTCTGAGGCACTGAATACAAAGACTTTGAGACAGTGAGACACAGAGACACTGAGACACTGAGACACAGAGACACTCAGACTCAGAGAGAAAGGGACACTGAGTCTCTGAGACGCTGACACACTGTGACACAGAGACACTGAGTCTCTGAGACACTGAGTCACAGAGACACTTACACACAGAGACTCTGAGAAACTGAGACACTGAGGCACAGAGACACTGAGAACTTAGACACAGAGACACTGAGACTCTGAGGCACTGAATACAAAGACTTTGAGACAGTGAGACACAGAGACACTGAGACACTGAGACAATGACACATGAGGCACAGAGACACTCAGACTCAGAGACAAAGGGACACTGAGTCTCTGAGACGCTGACACACTGTGACACAGAGACACTGAGTCACTGAGACACTGAGGCAGTGAAACACTGAGGCACAGAGACACTGAGACACAGAGACACTGACACACAAAGACACAGAGACACTGAGACACTGAGGCACAGAGACACTTACACACAGAGACTCTGAGAAACTGAGACACTGAGGCACAGAGACACTGAGACACAGAGACACAGAGACACTGAGACACAGAGACTCTGAGACACTGAGGCAATGAGACACTGAGACACAGAGACACTGAGACACAGAGACACAGAGACACTGAGACACAGAGACTCTGAGACACTGAGGCAATGAGACACTGAGACACAGAGACACTGAGGCAATGAGACACTGAGACACTGAGACACTGAGACACTGATAATCTGAGACACTGAGACACTGTGACACTTAGGCACTGAGACACTCAGACACAGAGCAACAGTGACACTGAGCCTCTGAGACACAGATACACTGAGACACAGAAACACAGAGAAACTGAGACTCTGAGACTCTGAGACTCCGAGACACAGTGACACTGAGACACTGAGACACTGCGACACAGACACACTGAGACACAACGACTCTGAGACACTGAGGCACAGAGATAGAGAAACATTGAGACACTGAGACAGAGAGACACTGATAATCTGAGACACTGAGAGACTGTGACATTGAGGAACAGAGACACTCAGACACAAAGACACTGAGTCTCTGAGACACTGAGACACAGAGACTCTGAGACACTGATAATCTGAGACACTGAGACACTGTGACACTTAGGCACAGAGACACTGAGACTCTGAGACACAGATACACTGAGACACAGAAACACAGAGAAACTGAGACTCTGAGACTCTGAGACTCCGAGACACTGAGGCAAGAAACACTGAGACACTGAGACACTGAGACACAGACACACTGAGACACAGCGACTCTGAGACACTGAGGCACAGAGATAGAGAAACACTGAGACACTGAGACAGAGAGACACTGATAATCTGAGACAGTGAGAGACTGTGACATTGAGGAACAGAGACACTCAGACACAGAGACACTGAGATAATAAGACTCTGAGACACTGATAATCTGAGACACTGAGACCCTGTGACACTGAGGCACAGAGACACAGAGACACTTGGACAGAGAGACACTGAGACTCTGAGACACTGAGACACAGAGACACTGAGACTCTGAGACACTGAGGCACAGAGACACTGGGACACTGAGACACTGTGACAGTGACGCACAGAGACACTCAGTCTCAGAGAAAAAGAGACACAGTCTCTGAGACGCTGACACACTGTGACACAGAGACACTGAGACTCTGAGACACTGAGGCACAGAGACACTTACACACAGAGACTCTGAGAAACTGAGACACTGAGGCACAGAGACACTGAGACACTGCGACTCAGAGACACTTAGACACCGAGACACTTAGACACAGAGACTCTGAGACTCTGAGGCACTGAATACAAAGACTTTGAGACAGTGAGACTCTGAGACACTGAGACAATGACGCACAGAGACACTGGGACACTGAGACACTGTGACCTGAGGCACAGAGACACTCAGACTCAGAGACACAGAGACAAAGGGACACTGAGTCTCTGAGACGCTGACACACTGTGACACAGAGACACTGAGACTCTGAGACACTGAAACTCTGAGACTCAGAGGCACAAAGACACTGACACACTGACACACTGAGACTCTGAGACTCAGAGGCACAGAGACACTGAGACACGAGACACTGAGACACTGTGACACTGGGGCACAGAGACACTCAGACACAGAGACAAAGAGACACTGAGTCTCTGAGACACTGAGACACTGAGACACTGTGACACTGAGGCACAGAGACACTCAGACAGAGAGAAACCGAGGCACTGATTATCTGTGACACAGAGACACAGAGACAGTGGGACACAGAGACACTGAGAGACTGAGAAAATGAGACACAGAGACACTGAGACACTGAGACGCAAATACTTTGTGACGCTGAGACACTGAGACACAAAGACTTTGAGACACTGAGACACAGAGACACAGTGACACAGTGACTCTGAGACACTGAGACACAGAGACACTTGGACACAGACACACTGAGACACAAAACTTTGAGACACTGAGACACTGGGACTCAGAGACACAGAGACACTTTGGCACTGAGACACTGAGAGTCTGATAGACTGAGACGCAGAGACACTAAGACACTGTGGCACCAATGCACAGAGTCTCTGAGACACTGAGACACAGAGACTATGAGGCACAGAGACACTGAGACACAGAGACTCTGAGGCACAGCGACAATGAGACACAGAGAAACTGAGACTCTGAGACGCTGAAACACTGTGACACAGAGACGGTGAGACTCTGAGACACTGGACACTGAGACACTGAAATCTGAGACACTGAGACCATGTGTCACTGAGGCACAGAGACACAGAGACACTGGGACAGAGAGACACTGAGACTCTGAGACACTGAGACACAGAGACACTGAGACTCTGAGACACTGAGGCACAGAGACACTGGGACACTGAGACACTGTGACAGTGACGCACACAGACACTCAGTCTCAGAGAAAAAGAGACACTGAGTCTCTGAGACGCTGACACACTGTGGCACAGAGACACTGAGACTCTGAGACACTGAGTCACAGAGACACTTACACACAGAGACACTGAGAAACTGAGACACTGAGGCACTGAGACACTGTGACTCAGAGACACTTAGACACAGAGACACTGAGACACTTAGACACAGAGACACTGAGACTCTGAGGCACTGAATACAAATACTTTGAGACAGTGAGACACAGAGACACTGAGACTCTGAGACAATGACGCACAGAGACACTGAGACTCTGAGACACTGAATCTCTGAGACTCAGAGGCACAGAGACACTGACACACTGACACACTGAGACTCTGAGACTCAGAGGCACAGAGACACTGAGACACGAGACACTGAGACACTGTGACACTGGGGCACAGAGACACTGAAACACAGAAACATAGAGACACTGAGACACTGAGAAACAGAGACTCTGAGACTCTGAGATACAGAGACACAGAGACACTGAGTTTCTGAGACACTGAGTCTCTGAGACGCAGAGACAATGAGACACAGAGACATTGAGAGTCTGAGACACAGACACTGAGACACAAAGACTTTGAGACACTCAGACACTGAGACATTGAGACACTGAGGCACAGAGACACTCAGACACAGAGACAAAAGGACACTGATTCTCTGACACACTGATACACTGAAACACAGAGACACAGAGACACTGAGACACTGAGACTCTGAGACACTGAGACACTGTGACACTGAGGCACAGAGTCACTGAGACTCTGAGACACTGATAATCTGAGACACTGAGACAATGTGACACTGAGCCACAGAGACACTCAGACACAGAGAAACAGAGACACTGAGTCTCTGAGACACAGAAACACAGAGAAACTGAGACTCTGAGACTCTGAGACACTGAGGCAAGAGACACTGAGGTACAGAGACATTGAGACACAGACACACTGAGACACAGCGACTCTGAGACACTGAGGCACAGAGATAGAGAAACACTGAGACACTCAGACACTGAGACACTGAGTCTCTGAGACACTGAGACACAGAGACACAGAGATAATGAGACTTTGAGACACTGAGACACTGAGGCACAGAGACACTCAGACAGAGAGACACAGAGACACTGTGACTCTGAGACACTGAGACACTGAGACATAGAGACTCTGAGACACTGAGGCAATGAGACACCCAGGCACAGAGACACTGAGACACTGAGGCACAGAGACACTCAGACAGAAAGACACAGAGACACTGATACACTGAGACACAGAGACACTGTGACTCTGAGACACAGAGACACAGAGTCACTTTGACACAGATACACTGAGACTCTGAGACTCTGAGACACTGAGGAAATGAGACACTGAGACACAGAGACACTGAGACACTGAGACACAGAGACACTGAGACTCTGAGACACTGAGACACAGAGACAGAGACACTGAGACACTGAGGCACAGAGACACTCAGACAGAGACAAAGAGACACTGAGTCTCTGAGACACTGATACACTGAGATGCTGATACACTGAGACACAGAAACACAGAGACACTGAGACACTGAGACTCTGAGACTCTGATACACTGAGACACAGTGACTCTGAGACACTGAGGCACAGAGATAGAGAAACACTGAGACACTGAGACAGAGAGACACTGATAATCTGAGACACTGAGTGACTGTGACATTGAGGCACAGAGACACTCAGACACAGAGACAATGAGTCTCTGACACACTGACACACTGAGACACAGAGCCACTGAGATACTGGGAAACTGAGACACTGAGACACTGAGGCACAGAGACACTCAGACAGAGAGACACTGAGACACTGAGAAACTGAGACACTGAGGCACAGAGACACTGAGACACTGTGACTCTGAGACTCTGAGACACTGACAAACAGAGGCACTGAGACACTGAGACACTGAGACTCTGACACACCAACACACTGAGACACAGAGACACTGAGACACTGAGAAACTGAGACACTGAGGCACAGAGACACTGAGACTCTGAGACACTGAGACACTGATTCACTGATACACAGAGACACAGTGACACTGAGACTCTGAGACACTGAGACACTGAGACTCTGAGACTCTGAGACTCTGAGACTCTGAGACACTGAGAAACAGAGACACTGAGACTCTGAGACACTGAGACAGTGCGACACTGAGACATTGAGACTCTGAGACACTGAGACGCTGAGACACTGAGACACTGAGAATCTGAGACCCTGAGACACTGAGACTCTAAGACACTGAGATTCTGAGACACTGAGATACTGATACACTGAGGCTCTGAGACTCTGAGACACTGAGACTCTAAGACACTGAGACTCTGAGACTCTGAGACACTGAGACTCTAAGACACTGAGACTCTGAGACACAGAGACACTGAGACTCTGAGACACTGTGATTCTGAGACACTCAGACACTGAGACCCTGAGACTCTGAGACCCTGAGACACTGAGACACTGAGACTCTAAGACACTGAGACTCTGAGACACTGAGACACTGAGACACTGAGACACTGAGACTCTGAGACACTGAGACACTGAGACTCTGAGACTCTGAGACACTGAGAAACAGAGACACTGAGACTCTGAGACACTGATACACTGAGATGCTGATACACTGAGACACAGAAACACAGAGACACTGAGACACTGAGACTCTGAGACTCTGATACACTGAGACACAGTGACTCTGAGACACTGAGGCACAGAGATAGAGAAACACTGAGACACTGAGACAGAGAGACACTGATAATCTGAGACACTGAGTGACTGTGACATTGAGGCACAGAGACACTCAGACACAGAGACAATGAGTCTCTGACACACTGACACACTGAGACACAGAGCCACTGAGATACTGAGAAACTGAGACACTGAGACACTGAGGCACAGAGACACTCAGACAGAGAGACACTGAGACACTGAGAAACTGAGACACTGAGGCACAGAGACACTGAGACACTGTGACTCTGAGACTCTGAGACACTGACAAACAGAGGCACTGAGACACTGAGACACTGAGACTCTGACACACCAACACACTGAGACACAGAGACACTGAGACACTGAGAAACTGAGACACTGAGGCACAGAGACACTGAGACTCTGAGACACTGAGACACTGATTCACTGATACACAGAGACACAGTGACACTGAGACTCTGAGACACTGAGACACTGAGACTCTGAGACTCTGAGACTCTGAGACACTGAGAAACAGAGACACTGAGACTCTGAGACACTGAGACAGTGCGACACTGAGACATTGAGACTCTGAGACACTGAGACGCTGAGACACTGAGACACTGAGAATCTGAGACCCTGAGACACTGAGACTCTAAGACACTGAGACTCTGAGACACTGAGACACTGAGACACTGAGACACTGAGGCTCTGAGACTCTGAGACACTGAGACTCTAAGACACTGAGACTCTGAGACACAGAGACACTGAGACTCTGAGACACTGTGATTCTGAGACACTCAGACACAGAGACACTGAGACACTGAGGCACTGAGACACAGAGACACAGAGACACAGATTCACTGAGACCCTGTGACTCTGAGACACTGAGACACTGAGGCACTGAGACCCTGAGACTCTGAGACCCTGAGACACTGAGACACTGAGACTCTAAGACACTGAGACTCTGAGACACTGAGACACTGAGACACTGAGACACTGAGACTCTGAGACACTGAGACACTAAGACTCTGAGACTCTGAGACACTGAGAAACAGAGACACTGAGATTCTGAGACACTGAGACACTGCGACACTGAGACATTGAGACTCTGAGACACTGAGACACTGAGACATAGAGACACTGAGACACTGAGACTCTGAAACACTGAGACACTGAGAATCTGAGACCCTGAGACACTGAGACTCTGAGACACTGAGACACTGAGGCTCTGAGACTCTGAGACACTGAGACCCTAAGACACTGAGACTCTGAGACACTCAGACACAGAGACACTGAGAAACTGAGGCACTGAGACACAGAGACACAGAGACACAGATTCACTGAGACTCTGAGACACTGAGACACTGAGGCACTGAGACCCTGAGACTCTGAGACACTGAGACACTGAGACCCTGAGACACTGAGACACAGAGACTCTGAGACACTGAGACTCTGAGACACTCAGACACAGAGACACAGAGACACTGAGACACTGAGACTCTGAGACACTGAGACACTGTGAATCTGAGACCCTGAGACTCTAAGACACTGAGACTCTGAGACATTGAGACACTGAGACACTGAGGCTCTGAGACTCTGAGACACTGAGACTCTAAGACACTGAGACACAGAGACACTGAGACACTGAGACACTGAGGCTCTGAGACTCTGAGACACAGAGACACTGAGACACTGAGACCCTGAGACTCTGAGACACTGAGACACTGAGACCCTGAGACACTGAGACACTGATACTCTGAGTCACTGAGAGACTGTGACATTGAGGCACAGAGAAAATCAGACACAGAGACACTGAGACACAGAGACACTGATACACTGAGACTCTGACACACTGAGACGCAGAGACACTGAGACACTGAGAAACTGAGACACTGAGGCACAGAGACACTGAGACACTGAGACTCTGAGACTCTGAGACAATGACAAACAGAGGCACTGAGACACTGAGACTCTGACACACTGAGAAACAGAGACACTGAGACACTGAGAAACTGAGAAACTGAGACACTGAGGCACAGAGACACTGAGACTCTGAGACACAGAGACACTGAGACACTGAGGCACAGAGACACTTACACACAGAGACACTGGGACAGTGAGACACTGTGACACTGAGGCACAGAGAAACTCAGACACAGAGACAAAGGGACACTGAGTCTCTGAGACGCTGACACACTGTGACACAGAGACACTGAGACTCTGAGACACTGAATCTCTGAGACTCAGAGGCACAGAGACACTGGGACAAGGGACACTGAGACTCTGAGACACTGACACACTGACACACTGAGACTCTGAGACTCAGATGCACAGAGACACTGAGACACGAGACACTGAGACACTGTGACACTGGGGCACAGAGACACTCAGACACAGAGACAAAGAGACACAGTCTCTGACAAACTGTTACACTGAGACACAGAGACACTGAGACTCTGAGACACTGAGACACTGTGACACTGAGGCACAGAGACACTCAGACAGAGAGAAACCAAGGCACTGATTCTCTGTGACACAGAGACACAGAGACACTGGGACACAGTGACACTGAGAGTCTGAGACGCTGAGGCACAGAGACAGTGAGACACTGAGACACAGAGACATAGAGACACTGAGGCACAGAGACTCTGAGGCACAGATACACTGAGGTACAGAGACACTGAGCCACAGAGACACAGAGACAGACTCACTGAGACTCTGAGACACTGAGACACTGATAATCTGAGACACTGAGACACTATGACACTGAGACACAGAGACACTCAGACAGAGAGACACCGAGGCACTGATTCTCTGTGACACTGCGACACAGAGACACTGCGACACAGAAACACTGAGAGTCTGAGAAAATGCGACACAGAGACACTATGACACTGAGACACTGAGACACTCAGACACAGAGACAAAGAGACACTGAGTCTCTGAGACACTGATACACTGAGACGCTGATACACTGAGACACTGAGACACTGCGACTCTGAGACACTGAGACACTGAGACACTGAGACACTGAGACACAGAGACAATGAGACACAGAGACACTGAGGCACAGAGACACTGAGACACTGAGACTCTGAGACACTGAAACACTGAGACAATGTGACACAGAGATGGTGAGACTCTGAGACACTGAGACACTGAGTCACAGAGACATTGAGACACTGAGAAACAGAGACAAAGAGACACTGAGACTCTGAGACACTGAGACACAAATACTTTGAGACGCTGAGACTCTGAGACACTCAGACACAGAGACAAAGAGACACTGAGTCTCTGAGACACTGATACACTGAGGCGCTGATACACTGAGACACTGAGACACTGCGACTCTGAGATACTGAGACACTGAGACACAGAGACATAGAGACTATGCGACACAGAGAAACTGAGACACAGAGACACTGAGACACAGAGACACTGAGACACTGAGACAATGAGAAACAGAGACACTGAGGCACAGAGACACTGAGACACAGAGACACTGAGACTCTGAGACACTGAGACACTGAGGCACAGAGACACTGAGACACAGAGAAACAGAGACACTGAGCCTCTGTGACACTGATACACTGAGACACAGAGACACTGAAATACTGAGACTCTGAGACACTGATGCACAGAGATAGAGAAACACTGAGACACTGAGACAGAGAGAGACACTGATACTCTGAGACACTGAGACACAGAGACACAGAGACACTGAGACTCTGAGACACTGAGACACTGTGACACTGAGGCACAGAGACACTCAGACAGAGAGAAACCAAGGCACTGATTCTCTGTGACACAGAGACACAGAGACACTGGGACACAGTGACACTGAGAGTCTGAGACGCTGAGGCACAGAGACAGTGAGACACTGAGACACAGAGACATAGAGACACTGAGGCACAGAGACTCTGAGGCACAGATACACTGAGGCACAGAGACACTGAGCCACAGAGACACAGAGACAGACTCACTGAGACTCTGAGACACTGAGACACTGATAATCTGAGACACTGAGACACTATGACACTGAGACACAGAGACACTCAGACAGAGAGACACCGAGGCACTGATTCTCTGTGACACGGAGACACAGAGACACTGCGACACAGAAACACTGAGAGTCTGAGAAAATGCGACACAGAGACACTATGACACTGAGACACTGAGACACTCAGACACAGAGACAAAGAGACACTGAGTCTCTGAGACACTGATACACTGAGACGCTGATACACTGAGACACTGAGACACTGCGACTCTGAGACACTGAGACACTGAGACACTGAGACACTGAGACACAGAGACAATGAGACACAGAGACACTGAGGCACAGAGACACTGAGACTCTGAGACACTGAAACACTGAGACAATGTGACACAGAGATGGTGAGGCTCTGAGACACTGAGACACTGAGTCACAGAGACATTGAGACACTGAGAAACAGAGACAAAGAGACACTGAGACTCTGAGACACTGAGACACAAATACTTTGAGACGCTGAGACTCTGAGACACTCAGACACAGAGACAAAGAGACACTGAGTCTCTGAGACACTGATACACTGAGACGCTGATACACTGAGACACTGAGACACTGCGACTCTGAGATACTGAGACACTGAGACACAGAGACATAGAGACTATGCGACACAGAGAAACTGAGACACAGAGACACTGAGACACAGAGACACTGAGACACTGAGACAATGAGAAACAGAGACACTGAGGCACAGAGACACTGAGACACAGAGACACTGAGACTCTGAGACACTGAGACACTGAGGCACAGAGACACTGAGACACAGAGAAACAGAGACACTGAGCCTCTGTGACACTGATACACTGAGACACAGAGACACTGAAATACTGAGACTCTGAGACACTGATGCACAGAGATAGAGAAACACTGAGACACTGAGACAGAGAGAGACACTGATACTCTGAGACACTGAGAGACTGTGAACTTTGAGGCACAGTGACACTGAGATTCTGAGACACTGATACACTGAGATGCTGATACACTGAGACACAGAAACACAGAGACACTGAGACACTGAGACTCTGAGACTCTGATACACTGAGACACAGTGACTCTGAGACACTGAGGCACAGAGATAGAGAAACACTGAGACACTGAGACAGAGAGACACTGATAATCTGAGACACTGAGTGACTGTGACATTGAGGCACAGAGACACTCAGACACAGAGACAATGAGTCTCTGACACACTGACACACTGAGACACAGAGCCACTGAGATACTGAGAAACTGAGACACTGAGACACTGAGGCACAGAGACACTCAGACAGAGAGACACTGAGACACTGAGAAACTGAGACACTGAGGCACAGAGACACTGAGACACTGTGACTCTGAGACTCTGAGACACTGACAAACAGAGGCACTGAGACACTGAGACTCTGACACACCAACACACTGAGACACAGAGACACTGAGACACTGAGAAACTGAGACACTGAGGCACAGAGACACTGAGACTCTGAGACACTGAGACACTGATTCACTGATACACAGAGACACAGTGACACTGAGACTCTGAGACACTGAGACACTGATACTCTGAGACTCTGAGACGCTGAGACATTGAGAAACAGAGACACTGAGACTCTGAGACACTGAGACAGTGCGACACTGAGACATTGAGACTCTGAGACACTGAGACGCTGAGACACTGAGACACTGAGAATCTGAGACCCTGAGACACTGAGACTCTAAGACACTGAGACTCTGAGACACTGAGACACTGAGACACTGAGACACTGAGACACTGAGGCTCTGAGACTCTGAGACACTGAGACTCTAAGACACTGAGACTCTGAGACACAGAGACACTGAGACTCTGAGACACTGTGATTCTGAGACACTCAGACACAGAGACACTGAGACACTGAGGCACTGAGACACAGAGACACAGATTCACTGAGACCCTGTGACTCTCAGACACTGAGACACTGAGGCACTGAGACCCTGAGACTCTGAGACCCTGAGACACTGAGACACTGAGACTCTAAGACACTGACACTCTGAGACACTGAGACACTGAGACACTGAGACACTGAGACTCTGAGACACTGAGACACTGAGACTCTGAGACTCTGAGACACTGAGAAACAGAGACACTGAGACTCTGAGACACTGAGACACTGCGACACTGAGACATTGAGACTCTGAGACACTGAGACACTGAGACATAGAGACACTGAGACACTGAGACTCTGAGACACTGAGACACTGAGAATCTGAGACCCTGAGACACTGAGACTCTGAGACACTGAGACACTGAGGCTCTGAGACTCTGAGACACTGAGACTCTAAGACACTGAGACTCTGAGACACTCAGACACAGAGACACTGAGAAACTGAGGCACTGAGACACAGAGACACAGAGACACAGATTCACTGAGACTCTGAGACACTGAGACACTGAGGCACTGAGACCCTGAGACTCTGAGACACTGAGACACTGAGACCCTGAGACACTGAGACACAGAGACTCTGAGACACTGAGACTCTGAGACACTCAGACACAGAGACACAGAGACACTGAGACACTGAGACTCTGAGACACTGAGACACTGTGAATCTGAGACCCTGAGACACTGAGACTCTAAGACACTGATACTCTGAGACATTGAGACACTGAGACACTGAGGCTCTGAGACTCTGAGACACTGAGACTCTAAGACACTGAGACACAGAGACACTGAGACACTGAGACACTGAGGCTCTGAGACTCTGAGACACAGAGACACTGAGACACTGAGACCCTGAGACTCTGAGACACTGAGACACTGAGACCCTGAGACACTGAGACACTGATACTCTGAGTCACTGAGAGACTGTGACATTGAGGCACAGAGAAAATCAGACACAGAGACACTGAGACACAAAGACACTGATACACTGAGACTCTGACACACTGAGACGCAGAGACACTGAGACACTGAGAAACTGAGACACTGAGGCACAGAGACACTGAGACACTGAGACTCTGAGACTCTGAGACAATGACAAACAGAGGCACTGAGACACTGAGACTCTGTCACACTGAGAAACAGAGACACTGAGACACTGAGAAACTGAGAAACTGAGACACTGAGGCACAGAGACACTGAGACTCTGAGACACAGAGACACTGAGACACTGAGGCACAGAGACACTTGCACACAGAGACACTGGGACAGTGAGACACTGTGACACTGAGGCACAGAGAAACTCAGACACAGAGACAAAGGGACACTGAGTCTCTGAGACGCTGACACACTGTGACACAGAGACACTGAGACTCTGAGACACTGAATCTCTGAGACTCAGAGGCACAGAGACACTGGGACAAGGGACACTGAGACTCTGAGACACTGACACACTGAGACTCTGAGACTCAGATGCACAGAGACACTGAGACAAGAGACACTGAGACACTGTGACACTGGGGCACAGAGACACTCAGACAGAGAGAAACCAAGGCACTGATTCTCTGTGACACAGAGACACAGAGACACTGGGACACAGTGACACTGAGAGTCTGAGACGCTGAGGCACAGAGACAGTGAGACACTGAGACACAGAGACATAGAGACACTGAGGCACAGAGACTCTGAGGCACAGATACACTGAGGCACAGAGACACTGAGCCACAGAGACACAGAGACAGACTCACTGAGACTCTGAGACACTGAGACACTGATAATCTGAGACACTGAGACACTATGACACTGAGACACAGAGACACTCAGACAGAGAGACACCGAGGCACTGATTCTCTGTGACACGGAGACACAGAGACACTGCGACACAGAAACACTGAGAGTCTGAGAAAATGCGACACAGAGACACTGAGACACTGAGGCACTGAGACACTCAGACACAGAGACAAAGAGACACTGAGTCTCTGAGACACTGATACACTGAGACGCTGATACACTGAGACACTGAGACACTGCGACTCTGAGACACTGAGACACTGAGACACTGAGACACTGAGACACTGAGACACAGAGACAATGAGACACAGAGACACTGAGGCACAGAGACACTGAGACACTGAGACTCTGAGACACTGAAACACTGAGACAATGTGACACAGAGATGGTGAGGCTCTGAGACACTGAGACACTGAGTCACAGAGACATTGAGACACTGAGAAACAGAGACAAAGAGACACTGAGACTCTGAGACACTGAGACACAAATACTTTGAGACGCTGAGACTCTGAGACACTCAGACACAGAGACAAAGAGACACTGAGTCTCTGAGACACTGATACACTGAGACGCTGATACACTGAGAGACTGAGACACTGCGACTCTGAGATACTGAGACACTGAGACACAGAGACATAGAGACTATGCGACACAGAGAAACTGAGACACAGAGACACTGAGACACAGAGACACTGAGACACTGAGACAATGAGAAACAGAGACACTGAGGCACAGAGACACTGAGACACAGAGACACTGAGACTCTGAGACACTGAGACACTGAGGCACAGAGACACTGAGACACAGAGAAACAGAGACACTGAGCCTCTGTGACACTGATACACTGAGACACAGAGACACTGAAATACTGAGACTCTGAGACACTGATGCACAGAGATAGAGAAACACTGAGACACTGAGACAGAGAGAGACACTGATACTCTGAGACACTGAGAGACTGTGAACTTTGAGACACAGCGACTCTGAGACACTGAGGCACAGAGATAGAGAAACACTGAGACACTGAGACAGAGAGAGACACTGATACTCTGAGACACTGAGAGACTGTGAACTTTGAGGCACAGAGACACTCAGACACAGAGACACTGAGACTCAGAGACACTGATACACTGAGACTCTGAGACACTGAGGCACAGAGACTCTGAGACACTAAGTAACTGAGACACTGAGGCACAGAGACACTGAGACACTGCGACTCTGAGACTCTGAGACACTGGGGCACTGAGATTCTGAGACACTGAGGCACAGATATAGAGAAACACTGAGACACTGAAACAGAGAGACACTGATACTCTGAGTCACTGAGAGACTGTGACATTGAGGCACAGAGAAAATCAGACACAGAGACACTGAGACACAGAGACACTGATACACTGAGACTCTGACACACTGAGACGCAGAGACACTGAGACACTGAGAAACTGAGACACTGAGGCACAGAGACACTGAGACTCTGAGACTCTGAGACACTGACAAACAGAGGCACTGAGACACTGAGACTCTGACACACTGAGACACAGAGACACTGAGACACTGAGAAACTGAGACACTGAGGCACAGAGACACTGAGACTCTGAGACACTGAGACACTGATACACTGATACACAGAGGCACAGTGACACTGAGACTCTGAGACACTGAGAAACAGAGACAGTGAAACTCTGAGACACTGAGACACTGCGACACTGAGACATCGAGACACTGAGACACTGAGACACTGAGACATAGAGACACTGAGACACTGAGACTCTGAGACACTGAGAATCTGAGACACTGAGACTCTAAGACACTGAGACTCTGAGACACTGAGAAACTGAGACACTGAGGCTCTGAGACTCTGAGACACTGAGACTCTAAGACACTGAGACACTGAGACACTGAAACACTGAGACACTGAGACTCTGAGACACTGAGACACAGAGATACTGAGACTCTGAGACACTGTGATTCTGAGAAACTCAGACACAGAGACACTGAGACACTGAGGCACTGAGACACTGAGACACAGAGACACAGATTCACTGAGACACTGTGACTCTGAGACACTGAGACACTGAGGCACTGAGACCCTGAGACACTGAGACACTGAGACTCTGAGACACTGTGACTCTGAGACACTGAGACACTGAGGCACTGAGACCCTGAGACTCTGAGACACTGAGACCCTGAGACACTCAGACCCTGAGACACTGAGACACTGAGACTCTGAGACACTGAGATACTGAGACACTGAGACACAAAGACTTTGAGACACTGAGACACAGATACACTGAGACACAGAGACACTGAGACACAAAACTTTGAGACACTGAGACACAGAGACACTGAGACTCTGAGACTCTGAGACACTGACAAACAGAGGCACTGAGACACTGAGACTCTGACACACTGAGACACAGAGACACTGAGACACTGAGAAACTGAGACACTGAGGCACTGAGACATCGAGACACTGAGACACTGAGACACTGAGACACTGAGACACTGAGACATAGAGACACTGAGACACTGAGACACTGAGACTCTGAGACACTGAGAATCTGAGACCCTGAGACACTGAGACTCTAAGACACTGAGACTCTGAGACACTGAGACACTGAGACACTGAGACACTGAGACACTGAGACTCTGAGACACTGAGACATAGAGACACTGAGACTCTGAGACACTGTGATTCTGAGACACTCAGACACAGAGACACTGAGACACTGAGGCACTGAGACACTGAGACACAGAGACACAGATTCACTGAGACACTGTGACTCTGAGACACTGAGACACTGAGGCACTGAGACCCTGAGACTCTGAGTCACTGAGACACTGAGACCCTGAGACACTGAGACACTGAGACTCTGAGACACTGTGACTCTGAGACACTGAGACACTGAGGCACTGAGACCCTGAGACTCTGAGACACTGAGACCCTGAGACACTGAGACCCTGAGACACTGAGACACTGAGACTCTGAGACACTGAGACTCTGAGACACTCAGACACTTAGACACAGAAGCACTTGGACACAGAGACACTGAGAGTCAGGGACACTGAGACACTGAGACACAAAGACTTTGAGACACTGAGACACAGATACACTGAGACACAGAGACACTGTGACACAGAGACACTGAGACACTGAGACTTTGAGATAATAAGACACTGAGGCACAGAGACACTGAGTCTCTGAGACACAGAGACACTGAGGCACCAAGACACAGAGACACTGTGACACTGGGGCACAGAGACACTCAGACACAGAGACAAAGAGACACTGAGTCTCTGACACACTGATACACTGAGACACAGAGACACTGAGACACTGAGACTCTGAGACACTGTGACACTGAGGCACAGAGACACTCAGACAGAGAGACACCGAGGCACTGATTCTCTGTGACACATAGACACAGAGACACTGGGACACAGTGACACTGAGAGTCTGAGAAAATGAGACACAGAAACACTGAGACACTGAGACACAAATACTTTGAGACGCTGAGACACTGAGGTGCTGAGTCACAGAGACAGAGACACTGGGACACTGAGGCACAGAGACACTCAGACACAGAGACAAAGACACACTGAAACACTGAGACTCTGAGACACAGAGACACAGAGAAACTGAGACACTGAGACTCTGAGAAACTGAGACTCCTAACTGTGAGATACAGAGGCACAGAGACACTGAGACACAGAGACACTGAGACTCTGAGACACTGAGGCACAGAGACAGTGAGACTCGGAGACACTGAGTCAATGAGACACTGAGGCACTGAGACACAGAGACACAGGGACACTGAGACTCTGAGACACTGAGGCACAGAGACAGTGAGACACTGAGACACAGAGACATGGAGACACTGAGGCACGGAGACTCTGAGGCACAGATACACTGAGGCACAGAGACACTGAGACACAGAGACATAGAGTCAGACTCACTGAGACACTGAGACACTGAGACACTGATAATCTGAGACAGTGAGACACTGAGACACAGAGACATAGAGACACTGAGGCACGGAGAATCTGAGGCACAGATACACTGACGCACAGAGACACTGAGACACAGAGACACAGAGTCAGACTCACTGAGACTCTGAGACAATGAGTCACTGATAATCTGAGACACTGAGACACTGTGACACTGAGGCACAGAGACACTCAGACAGAGAGACACAGAGACACTGAGACACAGAGACACTTGGACACAGAGACACTGAGATTCAGAGACACTGAGACACAGTGACTCTGAGACACTGAGACACAGAGACACTTGGACACAGAGAGACTGAGACACAAAACTTTGAGACACTGAGACACAGAGATACTGTGAAGCAGAGACACTGAGTCTCTGAGACACAGAGACACTGAGACACTGAGACACTGCGACACAGAGACACTGAGAGTCTGATAGACTGAGACACAGAGACACTAAGACACTGAGGCACCAAGGCACAGAGTCTCTGAGACTCTGAGACTCAGATTCACTGAGACACAGAGACACAGAGACTATGAGGCACAGAGACACTGAGACACAGAGACACTGAGACACTGTGACACTGAGACACAGAGACACAGAGACACAGAGACACTGAGACACAGAGACAAAGAGACACTGAGACACAGAGACTCTGAGACACTGAGACCCTGAGACACTGAGACACTGAGGCACTGAGACCCTGAGACTCTGAGACACTGAGACACTGAGACCCTGAGACACTGAGACACTGAGACTCTGAGACACTGAGACTCTGAGACACTCAGACACAGAGACACAGAGACACTGAGACACTGAGACTCTGAGACACTGAGACACTGTGAATCTGAGACCCTGAGACACTGAGACTCTAAGACACTGAGACTCTAAGACACTGAGACTCTGAGACATTGAGACAATGAGACTCTGAGACACTGAGACTCTAAGACACTGAGACACAGAGACACTGAGACACTGAGACACTGAGGCTCTGAGACTCTGAGACACAGAGACACTGAGACACTGAGACCCTGAGACTCTGAGACACTGAGACACTGAGACCCTGAGACACTGAGACACTGATACTCTGAGTCACTGAGAGACTGTGACATTGAGGCACAGAGAAAATCAGACACAGAGACACTGAGACACAGAGACACTGATACACTGAGACTCTGACACACTGAGACGCAGAGACACTGAGACACTGAGAAACTGAGACACTGAGGCACAGAGACACTGAGACACTGAGACTCTGAGACACAGAGACACTGAGACACTGAGGCACAGAGACACTTACACACAGAGACACTGAGACATTGAGACTCTGAGACACTGAGAATCTGAGACACTGAGACTCTAAGACACTGAGATTCTGAGACACTGAGACACTGAGGCTCTGAGACTCTGAGACACTGAGACTCTAAGACACTGAGACTCTGAGACACAGAGACACTGAGACTCTGAGACACTGTGATTCTGAGACACTCAGACACAGAGACACTGAGACACTGAGGCACTGAGACACAGAGACACAGAGACACAGATTCACTGAGACCCTGTGACTCTGAGACACTGCGACACTTAGGCACTGAGACCCTGAGACTCTGAGACACTGAGACACTGAGACTCTAAGACACTGAGACTCTGAGACACTGAGACACTGAGACACTGAGACACTGAGACTCTGAGACACTGAGACACTGAGACTCTGAGACTCTGAGACACTGAGAAACAGAGACACTGAGACTCTGAGACACTGATACACTGAGATGCTGATACACTGAGACACAGAAACACAGAGACACTGAGTCACTGAGACTCTGAGACTCTGATACACTGAGACACAGTGACTCTGAGACACTGAGGCACAGAGATAGAGAAACACTGAGACACTGAGACAGAGAGACACTGATAATCTGAGACACTGAGTGACTGTGACATTGAGGCACAGAGACACTCAGACACAGAGACAATGAGTCTCTGACACACTGACACACTGAGACACAGAGCCACTGAGATACTGAGAAACTGAGACACTGAGACACTGAGGCACAGAGACACTCAGACAGAGAGACACTGAGACACTGAGAAACTGAGACACTGAGGCACAGAGACACTGAGACACTGTGACTCTGAGACTCTGAGACACTGACAAACAGAGGCACTGAGACACTGAGACTCTGACACACCAACACACTGAGACACAGAGACACTGAGACACTGAGAAACTGAGACACTGAGGCACAGAGACACTGAGACTCTGAGACACTGAGACACTGATTCACTGATACACAGAGACACAGTGACACTGAGACTCTGAGACACTGAGACACTGATACTCTGAGACTCTGAGACGCTGAGACACTGAGAAACAGAGACACTGAGACTCTGAGACACTGAGACAGTGCGACACTGAGACATTGAGACTCTGAGACACTGAGACGCTGAGACACTGAGACACTGAGAATCTGAGACCCTGAGACACTGAGACTCTAAGACACTGAGACTCTGAGACACTGAGACACTGAGACACTGAGACACTGAGGCTCTGAGACTCTGAGACACTGAGACTCTAAGACACTGAGACTCTGAGACACAGAGACACTGAGACTCTGAGACACTGTGATTCTGAGACACTCAGACACAGAGACACTGAGACACTGAGGCACTGAGACACAGAGACACAGTGACACAGATTCACTGAGACCCTGTGACTCTAAGACACTGAGACACTGAGGCACTGAGACCCTGAGACTCTGAGACACTGAGACACTGAGACACTGAGACACTGAGACTCTAAGACACTGAGACTCTGAGACACTGAGACACTGAGATACTGAGACACTGAGACTCTGAGACACTGAGACACTGAGACTCTGAGACTCTGAGACACTGAGAAACAGAGACACTGAGATTCTGAGACACTGAGACACTGCGACACTGAGACATTGAGACTCTGAGACACTGAGACACTGAGACATAGAGACACTGAGACACTGAGACTCTGAGACACTGAGACACTGAGAATCTGAGACCCTGAGACACTGAGACTCTGAGACACTGAGACACTGAGGCTCTGAGACTCTGAGACACTGAGACTCTAAGACACTGAGACTCTGAGACACTCAGACACAGAGACACTGAGAAACTGAGGCACTGAGACACAGAGACACAGAGACACAGATTCACTGAGACTCTGAGACACTGAGACACTGAGGCACTGAGACGCTGAGACTCTGAGACACTGAGACACTGAGACCCTGAGACACTGAGACACAGAGACTCTGAGACACTGAGACTCTGAGACACTCAGACACAGAGACACAGAGACACTGAGACACTGAGACTCTGAGACACTGAGACACTGTGAATCTGAGACCCTGAGACACTGAGACTCTAAGACACTGAGACTCTGAGACATTGAGACACTGAGACACTGAGGCTCTGAGACTCTGAGACACTGAGACTCTAAGACACTGAGACACAGAGACACTGAGACACTGAGACACTGAGGCTCTGAGACTCTGAGACACAGAGACACTGAGACACTGAGACCCTGAGACTCTGAGACACTGAGACACTGAGACCCTGAGACACTGAGACACTGATACTCTGAGTCACTGAGAGACTGTGACATTGAGGCACAGAGAAAATCAGACACAGAGACACTGAGACACAGAGACACTGATACACTGAGACTCTGACACACTGAGACGCAGACACAGAGACACTGAGAAACTGAGACACTGAGGCACAGAGACACTGAGACACTGAGACTCTGAGACTCTGAGACAATGACAAACAGAGGCACTGAGACACTGAGACTCTGACACACTGAGAAACAGAGACACTGAGACACTGAGAAACTGAGAAACTGAGACACTGAGGCACAGAGACACTGAGACTCTGAGACACAGAGACACTGAGACACTGAGGCACAGAGACACTTACACACAGAGACACTGGGACAGTGAGACACTGTGACACTGAGGCACAGAGAAACTCAGACACAGAGACAAAGGGACACTGAGTCTCTGAGACGCTGACACACTGTGACACAGAGACACTGAGACTCTGAGACACTGAATCTCTGAGACTCAGAGGCACAGAGACACTGGGACAAGGGACACTGAGACTCTGAGACACTGACACACTGACACACTGAGACTCTGAGACTCAGATGCACAGAGACACTGAGACACGAGACACTGAGACACTGTGACACTGGGGCACAGAGACACTCAGACACAGAGACAAAGAGACACAGTCTCTGACAAACTGTTACACTGAGACACAGAGACACTGAGACTCTGAGACACTGAGACACTGTGACACTGAGGCACAGAGACACTCAGACAGAGAGAAACCAAGGCACTGATTCTCTGTGACACAGACACACAGAGACACTGGGACACAGTGACACTGAGAGTCTGAGACGCTGAGGCACAGAGACAGTGAGACACTGAGACACAGAGACATAGAGACACTGAGGCACAGAGACTCTGAGGCACAGATACACTGAGGCACAGAGACACTGAGCCACAGAGACACAGAGACAGACTCACTGAGACTCTGAGACACTGAGACACTGATAATCTGAGACACTGAGACACTATGACACTGAGACACAGAGACACTCAGACAGAGAGACACCGATGCACTGATTCTCTGTGACACGGAGACACAGAGACACTGCGACACAGAAACACTGAGAGTCTGAGAAAATGCGACACAGAGACACTGAGACACTGAGGCACTGAGACACTCAGACACAGAGACAAAGAGACACTGAGTCTCTGAGACAGTGATACACTGAGACGCTGATACACTGAGACACTGAGACACTGCGACTCTGAGACACTGAGACACTGAGACACTGAGACACTGAGACACAGAGACAATGAGACACAGAGACACTGAGGCACAGAGACACTGAGACACTGAGACTCTGAGACACTGAAACACTGAGACAATGTGACACAGAGATGGTGAGACTCTGAGACACTGAGACACTGAGTCACAGAGACATTGAGACACTGAGAAACAGAGACAAAGAGACACTGAGACTCTGAGACACTGAGACACAAATACTTTGAGACGCTGAGACTCTGAGACACTCAGACACAGAGACACTGAGTCTCTGAGACACTGATACACTGAGACGCTGATACACTGAGAGACTGAGACACTGCGACTCTGAGATACTGAGACACTGAGACACAGAGACATAGAGACTATGCGACACAGAGAAACTGAGACACAGAGACACTGAGACACAGAGACACTGAGACACTGAGACAATGAGAAACAGAGACACTGAGGCACAGAGACACTGAGACACAGAGACACTGAGACTCTGAGACACTGAGACACTGAGGCACAGAGACACTGAGACACAGAGAAACAGAGACACTGAGCCTCTGTGACACTGATACACTGAGACACAGAGACACTGAAATACTGAGACTCTGAGACACTGATGCACAGAGACACTGAGATTCTGAGACACTGAGGCACAGAGATAGAGAAACACTGAGACACTGAGACAGAGAGAGACACTGATACTCTGGGACACTGAGAGACTGTGAACTTTGAGGCACAGAGACACTCAGACACAGAGACACTGAGACTCAGAGATACTGATACACTGAGACTCTGAGACACTGAGACACAGAGACTCTGAGACACTAAGTAACTGAGACACTGAGGCACAGAGACACTGAGACACTGCGACTCTGAGACTCTGAGACACTGGGGCACTGAGATTCTGAGACACTGAGGCACAGATATAGAGAAACACTGAGACACTGAAACAGAGAGACACTGATACTCTGAGTCACTGAGAGACTGTGACATTGAGGCACAGAGAAAATCAGACACAGAGACACTGAGGCACAGAGACACTGAGACACTGAGACTCTGAGACTCTGAGACACTGACAAACAGAGGCACTGAGACACTGAGACTCTGACACACTGAGACACAGAGACACTGAGACACTGAGAAACTGAGACACTGAGGCACAGAGACACTGAGACTCTGAGACACTGAGACACTGATACACTGATACACAGAGGCACAGTGACACTGAGACTCTGAGATACTGAGACACTGAGAAACAGAGACAGTGAAACTCTGAGACACTGAGACACTGCGACACTGAGACATCGAGACACTGAGACACTGAGACACTGAGACATAGAGACACTGAGACACTGAGACACTGAGACTCTGAGACACTGAGAATCTGAGACCCTGAGACACTGAGACTCTAAGACACTGAGACTCTGAGACACTGAGAAACTGAGACACTGAGGCTCTGAGACTCTGAGACACTGAGACTCTAAGACACTGAGACACTGAGACACTGAAACACTGAGACACTGAGACTCTGAGACACTGAGACACAGAGACACTGAGACTCTGAGACACTGTGATTCTGAGACACTCAGACACAGAGACACTGAGACACTGAGGCACTGAGACACAGACACAGAGACACAGATTCACTGAGACACTGTGACTCTGAGACACTGAGACACTGAGGCACTGAGACCCTGAGACTCTGAGTCACTGAGACACTGAGACCCTGAGACATTGAGACACTGAGACTCTGAGACACTGTGACTCTGAGACACTGAGACACTGAGGCACTGAGACCCTGAGACTCTGAGACACTGAGACCCTGAGACACTGAGACCCTGAGACACTGAGACACTGAGACTCTGAGACACTGAGACTCTGAGACACTCAGACACTTAGACACAGAAGCACTTGGACACAGAGACACTGAGAGTCAGGGACACTGAGACACTGAGACACAAAGACTTTGAGACACTGAGACACAGATACACTGAGACACAGAGACACTGAGACACAAAACTTTGAGACACTGAGACACAGAGACACTGAGACACTGAGAAACCGAGACACTGAGGCACAGAGACACTTACACACAGAGACACTGGGACAGTGAGACACTGTGACACTGAGACACTGAGAAACAGAGACAGTGAGACTCTGAGACACTGAGACACTGTGACACTGAGACATCGAGACACTGAGACACTGAGACACTGAGACACTGAGACATAGAGACACTGAGACACTGAGACACTGAGGCACAGAGACACTTACACACAGAGACACTGGGACAGTGAGACACTGTGACACTGGGGCACAGAGAAACTCAGACACAGAGACAAAGGGACACTGAGTCTCTGAGACGCTGACACACTGTGACACAGAGACACTGAGACTCTGAGACACTGAATCTCTGAGACTCAGAGGCACAGAGACACTGGGACAAGGGACACTGAGACTCTGAGACACTGACACACTGACACACTGAGACTCTGAGACACAGATGCACAGAGACACTGAGACACGAGACACTGAGACACTGTGACACTGGGGCACAGAGACACTCAGACACAGAGACAAAGAGACACAGTCTCTGACAAACTGTTACACTGAGACACAGAGACACTGAGACTCTGAGACACTGAGACACTGTGACAGTGAGGCACAGAGACACTCAGACAGAGAGAAACCAAGGCACTGATTCTCTGTGACACAGAGACACAGAGACACTGGGACACAGTGACACTGAGAGTCTGAGACGCTGAGGCACAGAGACAGTGAGACACTGAGACACAGAGACATAGAGACACTGAGGCACAGAGACTCTGAGGCACAGATACACTGAGGCACAGAGACACTGAGCCACAGAGACACAGAGACAGACTCACTGAGACTCTGAGACACTGAGACACTGATAATCTGAGACACTGAGACACTATGACACTGAGACACAGAGACACTCAGACAGAGAGACACCGAGGCACTGATTCTCTGTGACACGGAGACACAGAGACACTGCGACACAGAAACACTGAGAGTCTGAGAAAATGCGACACAGAGACACTGAGACACTGAGGCACTGAGACACTCAGACACAGAGACAAAGAGACACTGAGTCTCTGAGACACTGATACACTGAGACGCTGATACACTGAGACACTGAGACACTGCGACTCTGAGACACTGAGACACTGAGACACTGAGACACAGAGACAATGAGACACAGAGACACTGAGGCACAGAGACACTGAGACACTGAGACTCTGAGACACTGAAACACTGAGACAATGTGACACAGAGATGGTGAGACTCTGAGACACTGAGACACTGAGTCACAGAGACATTGAGACACTGAGAAACAGAGACAAAGAGACACTGAGACTCTGAGACACTGAGACACAAATACTTTGAGACGCTGAGACTCTGAGACACTCAGACACAGAGACAAAGAGACACTGAGTCTCTGAGACACTGATACACTGAGACGCTGATACACTGAGAGACTGAGACACTGCGACTCTGAGATACTGAGACACTGAGACACAGAGACATAGAGACTATGCGACACAGAGAAACTGAGACACAGAGACACTGAGACACAGAGACATTGAGACACTGAGACAATGAGAAACAGAGACACTGAGGCACAGAGACACTGAGACACAGAGACACTGAGACTCTGAGACACTGAGACACTGAGGCACAGAGACACTGAGACACAGAGAAACAGAGACACTGAGCCTCTGTGACACTGATACACTGAGACACAGAGACACTGAAATACTGAGACTCTGAGACACTGATGCACAGAGACACTGAGATTCTGAGACACTGAGGCACAGAGATAGAGAAACACTGAGACACTGAGACAGAGAGAGACACTGATACTCTGGGACACTGAGAGACTGTGAACTTTGAGGCACAGAGACACTCAGACACAGAGACACTGAGACTCAGAGATACTGATACACTGAGACTCTGAGACACTGAGACACAGAGACTCTGAGACACTAAGTAACTGAGACACTGAGGCACAGAGACACTGAGACACTGAGACTCTGAGACTCTGAGACACTGGGGCACTGAGATTCTGAGACACTGAGGCACAGATATAGAGAAACACTGAGACACTGAAACAGAGAGACACTGATACTCTGAGTCACTGAGAGACTGTGACATTGAGGCACAGAGAAAATCAGACACAGATACACTGAGACACAGAGACACTGAGACACTGAGACTCTGAGACTCTGAGACACTGACAAACAGAGGCACTGAGACACTGAGACTCTGACACACTGAGACACAGAGACACTGAGACACTGAGAAACTGAGACACTGAGGCACAGAGACACTGAGACTCTGAGACACTGATACACTGATACACAGAGGCACAGAGACACTGAGACTCTGAGATACTGAGACACTGAGAAACAGAGACAGTGAAACTCTGAGACACTGAGACACTGCGACACTGAGACATCGAGACACTGAGACACTGAGACATAGAGACACTGAGACACTGAGACACTGAGACTCTGAGACACTGAGAATCTGAGACCCTGAGACACTGAGACTCTAAGACACTGAGACTCTGAGACACTGAGAAACTGAGACACTGAGGCTCTGAGACTCTGAGACACTGAGACTCTAAGACACTGAGACACTGAGACACTGAAACACTGAGACACTGAGACTCTGAGACACTGAGACACAGAGACACTGAGACTCTGAGACACTGTGATTCTGAGACACTCAGACACAGAGACACTGAGACACTGAGGCACTGAGACACTGAGACACAGAGACACAGATTCACTGAGACACTGTGACTCTGAGACACTGAGACACTGAGGCACTGAGACCCTGAGACTCTGAGTCACTGAGACACTGAGACCCTGAGACACTGAGACACTGAGACTCTGAGACACTGTGACTCTGAGACACTGAGGCACTGAGACCCTGAGACTCTGAGACACTGAGACCCTGAGACACTGAGACCCTGAGACACTGAGACACTGAGACTCTGAGACACTGAGACTCTGAGACACTGAGAATCTGAGACCCTGAGACACTGAGACTCTAAGACACTGAGACTCTGAGACACTGAGAAACTGAGACACTGAGGCTCTGAGACTCTGAGACACTGAGACACTGAGACACTGAGACTCTGAGACACTGAGACACAGAGACACTGAGACTCTGAGACACTGTGATTCTGAGACACTCAGACACAGAGACACAGATTCACTGAGACACTGTGACTCTGAGACACTGAGGCACTGAGACCCTGAGACTCTGAGACACTGAGACTCTGAGACACTGTGACTCTGAGACACTGAGACACTGAGGCACTGAGACCCTGAGACTCTGAGACACTGAGACCCTGAGACACTGAGACCCTGAGACACTGAGACACTGAGACTCTGAGACACTGAGACTCTGAGACACTCAGACACTTAGACACAGAAGCACTTGGACACAGAGACACTGAGAGTCAGGGACACTGAGACACTGAGACACAAAGACTTTGAGACACTGAGACACAGAGACACTGTGACACAGAGACACTGAGACACTGAGACTTTGAGATAATAAGAGGCACAGAGACACTCAGACAGAGAGACACAGAGACACTGAGACACAGAGACACTTGGACACAGAGACACTGAGATTCAGAGACACTGAGACACAGTGACTCTGAGACACTGAGACACAGAGACACTGGGACACAGAGAGACTGAGACACAAAACTTTGAGACACTGAGACACAGAGACACTGTGAAGCAGAGACACTGAGTCTCTGAGACACAGAGACACTGAGGCACCAAGACACAGAGACACTGAGACACTGAGTGACTGTGACACTGGGGCACAGAGACACTCAGACACAGAGACAAAGAGACACTGAGTCTCTGACACACTGATACACTGAGACACTGAGACACAGAGACACAGAGACACTGAGACTCTGAGACACTGTGACACTGTGACACTGAGGCACAGAGACACTCAGACAGAGAGACACCGAGGCACTGATTCTCTGTGACACATAGACACAGAGACACTGGGACACAGTGACACTGAGAGTCTGAGAAAATGAGACACAGAAACACTGAGACACTGAGACACAAATAGTTTGAGACGCTGAGACACTGAGGTGCTGAGTCACAGAGACAGAGACACTGGGACACTGAGGCACAGAGACACTCAGACACAGAGACAAAGACACACTGAAACACTGAGACTCTGAGACACTGAGACACAGAGACACAGAGAAACTGAGACACTGAGACTCTGAGAAACTGAGACTCTGAGACTGTGAGATACAGAGGCACAGAGACACTGAGACACAGAGACACTGAGACTCGGAGACACTGAGTCAATGAGACACTGAGGCACTGAGACACAGAGACACAGGGACACTGAGACTCTGAGACACTGAGGCACAGAGACAGTGAGACACTGAGACACAGAGACATAGAGACACTGAGGCACGGAGACTCTGAGGCACAGATACACTGAGATTCAGAGACACTGAGACACAGTGACTCTGAGACACTGAGACACAGAGACACTTGGACACAGAGAAACTGAGACACAAAACTTTGAGACACTGAGACACAGAGACACTGTGAAGCAGAGACACTGAGTCTCTGAGACACAGAGACACTGAGACACTGAGACACTGCGACACAGAGACACTGAGAGTCTGATAGACTGAGACGCAGAGACACTAAGACACTGAGGCACCAAGGCACAGAGTCTCTGAGACACTGAGACTCTGAGACTCTGAGACTCAGATTCACTGAGACACAGAGACACAGAGACTATGAGGCACAGAGACACTGAGACACAGAGACACTGAGACACTGTGACACTGAGACACAGAGACACAGAGACACAGAGACACTGAGACACAGAGACACTCAGACACAGAGACACAATGACTTTGAGACGCTGAGACACTGAGGCACTGAGACACAGAGACAGAGACACTGAGACTCTGAGACTCTGAGACTCAGATTCACTGAGACACAGAGACACAGAGACTATGAGGCACAGAGACACTGAGACACAGAGACACTGAGACACTGTGACACTGAGACACAGAGACACAGAGACACAGAGACACTGAGACACAGAGACACTCAGACACAGAGACACAATGACTTTGAGACGCTGAGACACTGAGGCACTGAGACACAGAGACAGAGACACTGAGACACTGAGGCACAGAGACACTCAGACAGAGACAAAGGGACACTGAGTCTCTGAGACAGTGAGACACTGAGATGCTGATACACTGAGACACAGAAACACAAAGACACTGAGACACTGAGACTCTGAGACTCTGATACCCTGAGACACAGTGACTCTGAGACACTGAGGCACAGAGATAGAGAAACACTGAGACACTGAGACAGAGAGACACTGATAATCTGAGACACTGAGTGACTGTGACATTGAGGCACAGAGACACTCAGACACAGAGACAATGAGTCTCTGACACACTGACACACTGAGACACAGAGACACTGAGATACTGAGAAACTGAGACACTGAGACACTGAGGCACAGAGACACTCAGACAGAGAGACACACAGACACTGATACACTGAGACACAGAGACACTGAGACACTGTGACACTGATACACTGAGACACAGAGACACAGAGACACTGTGACTCTGAGACACAGAGACACAGAGACACTTGGACACAGAGACACTGAGAGTCAGAGACACTGAGACACTGTGACACTGAGACACAGAGACACAGAGACACTGAGACACAGAGACACTGATACACTGAGACTCTGAGACACTGACGCACAGAGACACTGGGACACTGAGACGCTGTGACACTGAGGCACAGAGACACTCAGACTCAGAGATAAAGAGACACTGAGTCTCTAAGACGCTGACGCACTGTGACACAGAGACACTGAGACTCTGAGACATTGAAACTCTGAGACTCTGAGTCTCAGAGGCACAGAGACACTGAGACACTGGGACACAGAGACTCTGAGACACTGACACACTGACACACTGAGAGTCTGAGACTCACAGACACAGATACACTGAGACACGAGACACTGAGACACAGAGACACTGAGACACTGAGACACAGAGACACTGAGACACTGAGACACGGAGACTCTGAGACGCTGAGGCAGTGAGACACTGAGGCACAGAGACACTGTGACACAGAGACACTGAGACTCTGAGACACTGAAAATCTGAGACTCTGAGACTCAGAGGCACAGAGACACTGGGACACTGGGACACTGAGACACAGAGACACTGGGACACTGAGACTCTGAGACACTGGTGCACAGAGAAACTCAGACACAGAGACACAGAGACACTGAGACACTGGGGCACAGAGACACTCAGACACAGAGACAAAGAGACACTGAGTCTCTGACACACTGATACACTGAGACACAGAGACACTGAGACACTGAGACTCTGAGACACTGAGACACAGAGACATTGAGACACTGAGACACTGAGACTCTGAGACACTGAGACTCTGAGACTCTGAGACACTGAGACTCTGAGACACTGAGAATCTGAGACCCTGAGACACTGAGACTCTAAGACACTGAGACTCTGAGACACAGAGACACTGAGACACTGAGACACTGAGACTCTGAGACACTGAGACTCTAAGACACTGAGACTCTGAGACACAGAGACACTGAGGCACAGAGAGCCTGAGACTCTGAGACACTGAGACCCTGAGACACTGAGACACTGAGACTCTGAGACACTGAGAATCTGAGACACTCAGACACTGAGACACAGAGACACAGATTCACTGAGACCCTGAGACACTGAGAATCTGAGATCCTGAGACACTGAGACTCTGAGACACTGAGACACTGAAACACAGAGACACTGAGACATAGAGATTATGCGGCACAGAGACACTGAGACACAGAGACATTGAGGCACAGAGACACTGAGACACAGAGACACTGAGACTCTGAGACGCTGAAACACTGAGATACTGTGACAATGAGGCACAGATACACTCAGACAGAGAGACACCGAGGCACTGATTCTCTGTGACACAGAGACACAGAGACACTGGGACACAGGGACACTGAGAGTCTGAGAAAATGAGACACAGAGACACCGAGACACTTGGACACAGAGACACTGAGAGTCAGAGACACTGAGACACTGAGACATAAAGACTTTGAGACACTGAGACACTGAGACACAGAGACACTGAGACACAATGACTCTGAGACACTGAGACACAGAGACACTTGGACACAGAGACACTGAGACACAAAACTTTGAGACACTGAGACACAGAGACACTGTGACACAGTGACACTGAAACACTGAGACTTTGAGATACTAAGACACTGAGTCACAGAGACACTGAGGCACAGAGACACTGAGTCTCTGAGACACTGTGACACAGAGACATAGAGACACTGAGACACTGAGAAACAGAGACTGTGAGACTCTGAGATACAGAGACACAGAGACACTGAGTTTCTGAGACACAGAGACACTGAGTCTCTGAGACACAGAGACACAGAGACACTGAGACACAGAGACATTGAGAGTCTGAGACACAGACACTGAGACACAAAGACTTTGAGACACTGAGACACAGAGACACTGAGACACTGAGGCACAGAGACACTCAGACACAGAGATAAAGAGACACTGATTCTCTGACACACTGATACACTGAAACACAGAGACACTGAGACACTGAGACTCTGAGACACTGAGACACTGTGACACTGAGGCACAGAGTCACTGAGACTCTGAGACACTGACAATCTGAGACACAGGGACCGAGAGAGAGACACACAGGGACCGGGAGAGACACATGGACTGAGAGAGAGACACAGGGACCGAGAGAGAGACACAGGGACTGAGAGAGAGAGACACAGGGACCGAGAGAGACACATGGACCGAGAGAGAGACACAGGGACCGAGAGAGACACAGGGACCGAGAGAGAGAGACACAGGGACCGAGAGAGAGACACAGGGACTGAGAGAGAGAGAGACACAGGGACTGAGAGAGACACAGGGACCGAAAGAGAGATAGGAACCGAGAGAGAGACAGGGACCGAGAGAGAGAGACACAGGGACTCAGAGAGAGACACAGGGACTAAGAGAGAGAGACAGGGACTGAGAGAGATACTGGGGCCAAGAGAGACACAGCGACCGAGAGAGAGACAAAGGCACTGAGAGAGACACCGGGACCGAGTGAGACACAGGGACCGAGAGAGAGACACAGGGACCGAGAGAGACACAGGGACTGAGAGAGACACAGGGACCGAGAGAGAGACTCAGGGACTGAGAGAGAGACACAGGGACCGAGAGAGACACAGGGGTGAGAGAGAGATACAAGGACCGAGAGAGACACAGGGAGCAAGAGAGACACAGGGACCGAGAGAGAGACACAGTGACCGAGAGAGAGACACCGGGACAGAGAGAGAGAGACACAGGGACTGAGAGAGAGACAGGGACCGGGAGAGACACAGGGACCGAGTGAGAAACAGGGACCGAGAAAGACACAGGGAGCAAGAGAGAGACACAGGGACCGAGAGAGACACCGGGACCGAGAGAGACACAGGGACCGAGAGAGACACAGGGACCGAGAGAGACACAGGGACCGAGAGAGAGACACAGGGACTGAGAGAGACACAAAGACCTAGAGTGAGACACAGGGACCGAGTGAGTCACAGGCACCGAGAGAGTGACAGGGACCGAGAGAGACACAGGGACCGAGAGAGACACAGGGACCGAAAGAGACACAGGGACCGAGAGAGAGACAGTGAGCGAGAGAGACACAGGGACTGAGAGAGAGAGACACAGGGACCGAGAGTGACACAGGGACCGAGAGAGACACAGGGAAGGAGAGAGACACAGGGACTGAGAGAGAGAGACACAGGGACCGAGAGCGAGACACTGACCGAGAGAGACACAGTGACCGAGAGAGAGAGACACAAGGACCGAGAGAGACATAGGGACCGAGTGAGACACAGCGACCGAGAGAGACACAGGGACCGAGAGAGAGAGACAATGGGACCGAGAGAGACACAGGGACCGAGGGAGAGAGACACAGGGACCGAGAGAGAGAGACACAGGGACCGAGAGAGACACAGGGTCCGAGTGAGACACAGCGACCGAGAGAGACACAGGGACCGAGAGAGAGAGACACAGGGACCGAGAGAGACACAGGGACCGAGTGAGACACAGCGACCGAGAGAGACACAGGGACCGAGAGAGAGAGAGACACAGGGACCGAGAGAGACACAGGGACCGAGTGAGACACAGCGACCGAGTGAGACACAGGGACCGAGAGAGAAAGACACAGGGACCGAGAGAGACACAGTGACTGAGAGAGACACAGGGACATAGAGAGACACAGTGACTGAGAGAGACACAGGGACCTAGAGAGACACAGTGACTGAGAGAAACACAGGGACCCAGAGAGAGACACAGGGACAGAGAGAGACACAGGGACTGAGAGAGTCACAGGGACCGAGAAAGAGAGACACAGGGACTGAGAGAGACACATGGACCGAAAGAGACACAAGGACCGAGAGAGACACAGGGACCGAGTGAGACACAGGGACCGAGAAAGACACAGGGAACAAGAGAGAGATACAAGGACCGAGAGAGACACTGAAACTGAGAGAGAGACACAGGGACCGAGAGAGACACAGGGACCGAGAAAGAGACACAGGGACCGAGAGAGACACAGGGACCGAGAAAGACACAGGGAGCAAGAGAGAGACACAGGGATCGAGAGAGACACCGGGACCGAGAGAGACACAGGGACCGAGACAGAGACACAGGGACTGAGAGAAACACAGTGACCGAGAGAGAGATACAGGGACCGAGAGAGAGACACAGGGACTGAGAGAGAGACAGGGACCGGGAGAGACACAGGGACCAAGAGACACACCAGGACCGAGAGAGACACAGGGGTGAGAGAGAGATACAGGGACCAAGAGAGACACAGGGACCGAGAGAGAGACACCGGGACAGAGAAAGAGACACAGGGACTGAGAGAGAGAGAGACAGGGACCGGGAGAGACACAGGGACAGAGTGAGACACAGGGACCGAGAGAGAGAGACACAATCGTCCGAGAGATAAAGACAGGGAGCGAGAGAGACACAGGGACTGAGAGAGACACAGCGACCGAGAGAGACACAGGGACCGAGAGAGACACAGGGACTGAGAGAGACACAGAGACCGAGTGAGAGACACAGGGACCGAGAGTGAGACACAGGGACAGAGAGAGACACAGGGACTGAGAGAGACACAGGGACCGAGAGAGCGACACAGGGATTGAGAGAGAGACACAGGGACCGAGAGAGTGACACAGGGACCGAGAGAGTCACAGGTGTGAGAGAGAGATACAGGGACCGAGAGAGACACAGGGACCAAGAGAGACACAGGGACCGAGAGAGAGACACCGGGACAGAGAGAGAGACACAGGGACTGAGAGAGAGAGAGACAGGGACCGGGAGAGACACAGGGACAGAGTGAGACACAGGGACCGAGTGAGACACAGGGACCGAGTAAGACACAGGGAACAAGACAGAGACACAGGGACCGAGAGAGACACAGGGATTGAGAGAGAGAGACACAGGGACCGAGAGAGAGACACAAGGACCAAGAGAGAGATAGTGACCGAGAGAGACACAGGGACTGAGAGAGAGAGAGACACAGGGACCGAGAGAGAGACACAAGGACCGAGAGAGACACAGGGACTGAGTGAGACACATGGACCGAAAGAGACACAGGGATGGAGAGAGACACAGGGACCGAGAGCGAGACAGTGACCGAGAGAGACACAGGGATTGAGAGAGAGAGACACAGGGACCGAGAGAGAGACACAAGGACCGAGAGAGACACAGGGACCGAGTGAGACACAGGGGTGAGTGGGAGACACATGGACCGAGAGAGACACAGGGACCGATACAGACACTGGGACCGAGAGAGAGAGAAACAGGGACCGAGAGAGACACAGGGACCGAGTGAGAGACACAGGGACTGAGAGAGTGACAGGGACCAAGAGAGACACAGTGACCGAGAGAGACACAGGGACCGAGAGAGAGACACAGGGACCGAGAGAGACAGAGGGACTGAGAGAGTCACAGGGACCGATAGAGAGACACAGGGACCGAGAGAGAGAGACACAGGGACCGAGAGAGAGACACTGGGACTGATAGAGAGACATAGGAACCAAGAGAGACACCAGGACCGAGAGAGACACAGGGGTGAGAGATAGATACAGGGACCGAGAGAGACACACGGACTGAGAGAGAGACACAGTGACCGAGAGAGAGACACAGGGACCGAGAGAGAGACACAGGGACTGAGAGAGAGAGACACCAGGACCGAGAGACACACTGGGGTGAGAGAGAGATACAGGGACCGAGAGAGACACAGTGACCGAGAGAGAGACACCGCGACAGAGAGAGAGAAACAGGGACTGAGAGAGAGAGACAGGGACCGGATGAGACACAGGGAACAAGAGAGAGACACAGGGACCGAGAGAGACACCGGGACCGAGTGAGACACAGCGACCGAGAGAGACACAGGGACCGAGGGAGAGAGACACAGGGACGGAGAGAGAGAGACACAGGGACCGAGAGAGACACAGGGACCGAGTGAGACACAGCGACCGAGAGAGACACAGGGACCGAGAGAGAGAGACACAGGGACCGAGAGAGACACAGGGACCGAGTGAGACACAGCGACCGAGAGAGACACAGGGACTGAGAGAGAGAGAGACACAGGGACCGAGAGAGACACAGGGACCGAGTGAGACACAGCGACCGAGAGAGAAACAGGGACCGAGAGAGACAGACACAGGGACCGAGAGAGACACAGGGACCGAGGGAGAGAGACACAGGGACCGAGAGAGACACAGGGACCGAGTGAGACACAGCGACCGAGAGAGACACAGGGAACGAGAGAGAGAGAGACACAGGGACTGAGAGAGAGAGACACAGGGACCGAGAGAGACACAGGGACCGAGGGAGAGAGACACAGGGACCGAGAAAGAGAGACACAGGGACCGAGAGAGACACAGGGACCGAGGGAGAGAGACACAGGGACCGAGAGAGACACAGGGACCGAGTGAGACACAGCGACCGAGAGAGACACAGGGACCGAGAGAGAGAGACACAGGGACCGAGAGAGACACAGGGACTGAGGGAGAGAGACACAGGGACCGAGAGAGAGAGACACAGGGACCGAGAGAGACACAGAGACCGAGGGAGAGAGACACAGGGACCGAGAGAGAGACACAGGGACAGAGTGAGAGACACAGGGACTGAGCGATTCACAGGGACCGAGAGAGACACAGGGACCGAGAGAGACACAGTGACCGAGAGAGACACAGGGACCGAGAGAGACACAGTGACTGAGAGAGACACAGGGACATAGAGAGACACAGTGACTGAGAGAGACACAGGGACCTAGAGAGACACAGTGACTGAGAGAAACACAGGGACCCAGAGAGAGACACAGGGACAGAGAGAGACACAGGGACTGAGAGAGTCACAGGGACCGAGAGAGAGAGACACAGGGACTGAGAGAGACACATGGACCGAAAGAGACACAAGGACCGAGAGAGACACAGGGACCGAGTGAGACACAGGGACCGAGAAAGACACAGGGAACAAGAGAGAGATACAAGGACCGAGAGAGACACTGAAACTGAGAGAGAGACACAGGGACCGAGAGAGACACAGGGACCGAGAAAGAGACACAGGGACCGAGAGAGACACAGGGACCGAGAAAGACACAGGGAGCAAGAGAGAGACACAGGGACCGAGAGAGACACCGGGACCGATAGAGACACAGGGACCGAGACAGAGACACAGGGACTGAGAGAAACACAGTGACCGAGAGAGAGATACAGGGACCGAGAGAGAGACACAGGGACTGAGAGAGATACAGGGACCGAGAGAGACAAAGGGACCAAGAGAGACACAGGGACCGAGAGAGCGACACAGGGATTGAGAGAGAGACACAGGGACCGAGAGAGTGACACAGGGACCGAGAGAGTCACAGGTGTGAGAGAGAGATACAGGGACCGAGAGAGACACAGGGACCAAGAGAGACACAGGGACCGAGAGAGAGACACCGGGACAGAGAGAGAGACACAGGGACTGAGAGAGAGAGAGACAGGGACCGGGAGAGACACAGGGACAGAGTGAGACACAGGGACCGAGTGAGACACAGGGACCGAGTAAGACACAGGGAACAAGACAGAGACACAGGGACCGAGAGAGACACAGGGATTGAGAGAGAGAGACACAGGGACCGAGAGAGAGACACAAGGACCAAGAGAGAGATAGTGACCGAGAGAGACACAGGGACTGAGAGAGAGAGAGACACAGGGACCGAGAGAGAGACACAAGGACCGAGAGAGACACAGGGACTGAGTGAGACACATGGACCGAAAGAGACACAGGGATGGAGAGAGACACAGGGACCGAGAGCGAGACAGTGACCGAGAGAGACACAGGGATTGAGAGAGAGAGACACAGGGACCGAGAGAGAGACACAAGGACCGAGAGAGACACAGGGACCGAGTGAGACACAGGGGTGAGTGGGAGACACATGGACCGAGAGAGACACAGGGACCGATACAGACACTGGGACCGAGAGAGAGAGAAACAGGGACCGAGAGAGACACAGGGACCGAGTGAGAGACACAGGGACTGAGAGAGTGACAGGGACCAAGAGAGACACAGTGACCGAGAGAGACACAGGGACCGAGAGAGAGACACAGGGACCGAGAGAGACACAGGGACTGAGAGAGTCACAGGGACCGATAGAGAGACACAGGGACCGAGAGAGAGAGACACAGGGACCGAGAGAGAGACACTGGGACTGATAGAGAGACATAGGAACCAAGAGAGACACCAGGACCGAGAGAGACACAGGGGTGAGAGATAGATACAGGGACCGAGAGAGACACACGGACTGAGAGAGAGACACAGTGACCGAGAGAGAGACACAGGGACCGAGAGAGAGACACAGGGACTGAGAGAGAGAGACACCAGGACCGAGAGACACACTGGGGTGAGAGAGAGATACAGGGACCGAGAGAGACACAGTGACCGAGAGAGAGACACCGCGACAGAGAGAGAGAAACAGGGACTGAGAGAGAGAGACAGGGACCGGATGAGACACAGGGAACAAGAGAGAGACACAGGGACCGAGAGAGACACCGGGACCGAGTGAGACACAGCGACCGAGAGAGACACAGGGACCGAGGGAGAGAGACACAGGGACGGAGAGAGAGAGACACAGGGACCGAGAGAGACACAGGGACCGAGTGAGACACAGCGACCGAGAGAGACACAGGGACCGAGAGAGAGAGACACAGGGACCGAGAGAGACACAGGGACCGAGTGAGACACAGCGACCGAGAGAGACACAGGGACTGAGAGAGAGAGAGACACAGGGACCGAGAGAGACACAGGGACCGAGTGAGACACAGCGACCGAGAGAGACACAGGGACCGAGAGAGACAGACACAGGGACCGAGAGAGACACAGGGACCGAGGGAGAGAGACACAGGGACCGAGAGAGACACAGGGACCGAGTGAGACACAGCGACCGAGAGAGACACAGGGAACGAGAGAGAGAGAGACACAGGGACTGAGAGAGAGAGACACAGGGACCGAGAGAGACACAGGGACCGAGGGAGAGAGACACAGGGACCGAGAAAGAGAGACACAGGGACCGAGAGAGACACAGGGACCGAGGGAGAGAGACACAGGGACCGAGAGAGACACAGGGACCGAGTGAGACACAGCGACCGAGAGAGACACAGGGACCGAGAGAGAGAGACACAGGGACCGAGAGAGACACAGGGACTGAGGGAGAGAGACACAGGGACCGAGAGAGAGAGACACAGGGACCGAGAGAGACACAGAGACCGAGGGAGAGAGACACAGGGACCGAGAGAGAGACACAGGGACAGAGTGAGAGACACAGGGACTGAGCGATTCACAGGGACCGAGAGAGACACAGGGACCGAGAGAGACACAGTGACCGAGAGAGACACAGGGACCGAGAGAGACACAGTGACTGAGAGAGACACAGGGACATAGAGAGACACAGTGACTGAGAGAGACACAGGGACCTAGAGAGACACAGTGACTGAGAGAAACACAGGGACCCAGAGAGAGACACAGGGACAGAGAGAGACACAGGGACTGAGAGAGTCACAGGGACCGAGAGAGAGAGACACAGGGACTGAGAGAGACACATGGACCGAAAGAGACACAAGGACCGAGAGAGACACAGGGACCGAGTGAGACACAGGGACCGAGAAAGACACAGGGAACAAGAGAGAGATACAAGGACCGAGAGAGACACTGAAACTGAGAGAGAGACACAGGGACCGAGAGAGACACAGGGACCGAGAAAGAGACACAGGGACCGAGAGAGACACAGGGACCGAGAAAGACACAGGGAGCAAGAGAGAGACACAGGGACCGAGAGAGACACCGGGACCGATAGAGACACAGGGACCGAGACAGAGACACAGGGACTGAGAGAAACACAGTGACCGAGAGAGAGATACAGGGACCGAGAGAGAGACACAGGGACTGAGAGAGATACAGGGACCGAGAGAGACAAAGGGACCAAGAGAGACACAGGGACCGAGAGAGAGACACAGTGACCGAGAGAGAGACACCGGGACAGAGAAAGAGACACAGGGACTGAGAGAGTGAGACACAGGGACCGAGAGAGAGAGACACAATCGTCCGAGAGATAAAGACAGGGAGCGGGAGAGACACAGGGACTGAGAGAGACACAGGGGCCAAGAGTGACACAGCGACCGAGAGAGAGACACAGGGACTGAGAGAGACACAGCGACCGAGAGAGACACAGGGACCGAGAGAGACACAGGGACTGAGAGAGACACCGAGACCGAGTGAGAGACACAGGGACCGAGAGTGAGACACAGGGACAGAGAGAGACACAGGGACTGAGAGAGACACAGGGACCGAGAGAGAGACACAGGGACTGAGAGAGAGACACACAGGGACCGAGAGAGTGACACAGGGACCGAGAGAGTCACAGGTGTGAGAGAGAGATACAGGGACCGAGAGAGACACAGGGACCAAGAGAGACACAGGGACCGAGAGAGAGACACAGTGACCGAGAGAGAGACACCGGGACAGAGAGAGAGACACAGCGACTGAGAGAGAGAGAGACAGGGACCGGGAGAGACACAGGGACCGAGTGAGACACAGGGACCGAGTAAGACACAGGGAACAAGACAGAGACACAGGGACCGAGAGAGACACAGGGATTGAGAGAGGGAGACACAGGGACCGAGAGAGAGACACAAGGACCAAGAGAGAGATAGTGGCCGAGAGAGACACAGGGACTGAGAGAGAGACAGGGACTGAGTGAGACACATGGACCGAAAGAGACACAGGGACGGAGAGAGACACAGGGACCGAGAGCGAGACAGTGACCGAGAGAGACACAGGGATTGAGAGAGAGAGACACAAGGACCGAGAGAGACACAGGGACCGAGTGAGACACAGGGGTGTGTGGGAGACACATGGACCGAGAGAGACACAGGGACCGAGTGAGACACAGGGACCGAGACAGACACTGGGACCGAGAGTGAGAGAAACAGGGACCGAGAGAGACACAGGGACCGAGTGAGAGACACAGGGACCGAGAGAGAGACACAGGGACCGAGAGAGACACAGGGACCGAGAGAGAGACAGGGACAAAGTGAGACACAGGGACCGAGTAAGACACAGGGAACAAGACAGAGACACAGGGACCGAGAGAGACACTGAAACTGAGAGACCGACACCGGGACCGAGTGAGACACAGGGACCGAGTGAGACACAGGGACCGAGTAAGACACAGGGAACAAGAGAGAGACACAGGGACCGAGAGAGAGATAGTGACCGAGAGAGACACAGGGACTGAGAGAGAGAGAGACAAAGGGACCGAGAGAGGGACACAAGGACCGAGAGAGACACAGGGACCGAGAGAGAGACACAGTGACCGAGAGAGACACCAAGACTAAGAGAGACACAGAGGTGAGAGAGAGATACAGGGACCGAGAGAGACACAGGGACCGAGAGCGAGACGGTGACCGAGAGAGACACAGGGACTGAGAGAGAGACACACAGGGACCGAGAGAGAGACACAAGGACCGAGAGAGACACAGGGACTGAGAGAGACACAGGGACAGAAAGAGAGACACAGGGACCGAGTGAGACACAGGGACCGAGTGAGACACAGCGACCGAGAGAGACACAGGGACCGAGAGAGAGAGACACAGGGACCGAGAGAGACACAGGGACCGAGGGAGAGTGACACAGGGACCGAGAGAGAGACACAGGGACCGAGTGAGAGACACAGGGACCGAGAGAGAGACACCAGCACAGAGGGAGAGACACAGGGACTGAGAGAGAGAGACAGGGACCGGGAGAGACACAGGGACCGAGTGAGACACAGCGGTGAGAGGGAGACACATGGACCGAGAGAGACACAGGGACCGAGTGAGACACAGCGACCGAGACATACACAGGGACGGAGAGAGAGAGACACAGTGACCAAGAGAGACACAGGGACCGAGGGAGAGAGACACAGGGACCGAGAGAGAGACACAGGGACCGAGTGAGAGACTCAGGGACTTAGCGAGTCACAGGGACCAAGAGAGACACAGTGACCGAGAGAGACACAGGGACCGAGAGAGAGAGACACAGGGACCGAGAGAGACACAGGGACCGAGTGAGACACAGCGACCGAGAGAGACACAGGGACCGAGAGAGAGAGAGACACAGGGACCGAGAGAGACACAGGGACCGAGTGAACACAGCGACCGAGAGAGACACAGGGACCGAGAGAGAAAGACACAGGGACCGAGAGAGACACAGGGACCGAGGGAGAGAGACACAGGGACCGAGAGAGACACAGGGACCGAGTGAGAGACACAGGGACCGAGAGAGAGAGAGACACAGGGACTGAGAGAGAGAGACACAGGGACCGAGAGAGACACAGGGACCGAGGGAGAGAGACACAGGGACCGAGAAAGAGAGACACAGGGACCGAGAGAGACACAGGGACCGAGGGAGAGAGACACAGGGACCGAGTGAGACACAGCGACCGAGAGAGACACAGGGACCGAGAGAGAGAGAGACACAGGGACTGAGAGAGAGAGACACAGGGACCGAGAGAGACACAGGGACCGAGGGAGAGAGACACAAGGACCGAGAAAGAGAGACACAGGGACCGAGAGAGACACAGGGACCGAGGGAGAGAGACACAGGGACCGAGAGAGACACAGGGACCGAGTGAGACACAGCGACCGAGAGAGACACAGGGACCGAGAGAGAGAGACAGAGGGACCGAGAGAGACACAGGGACTGAGGGAGAGAGACACAGGGACCGAGAGAGAGAGACACAGGGACCGAGAGAGACACAGAGACCGAGGGAGAGAGACACAGGGACCGAGAGAGAGACACAGGGACAGAGTGAGAGACACAGGGACTGAGCGATTCACAGGGACCGAGAGAGACACAGGGACCAAGAGAGACACAGTGACCGAGAGAGACACAGGGACCCAGAGAGACACAGTGACTGAGAGAGACACAGGGACATAGAGAGACACAGTGACTGAGAGAGACACAGGGACCTAGAGAGACAAAGTGACTGAGAGAAACACAGGGACCCAGAGAGAGACACAGGGACAGAGAGAGACACAGGGACTGAGAGAGTCACAGGGACCGAGAGAGAGAGACACAGGGACTGAGAGAGACACATGGACCGAAAGAGACACAAGGACCGAGAGAGACACAGGGACCGAGTGAGACACAGGGACCGAGAAAGACACAGGGAACAAGAGAGAGATACAAGGACCGAGAGAGACACTGAAACTGAGAGAGAGACACAGGGACCGAGAGAGACACAGGGACCGAGAAAGAGACACAGGGACCGAGAGAGACACAGGGACCGAGAAAGACACAGAGAGCAAGAGAGAGACACAGGGACCGAGAGAGACACCGGGACCGAGAGAGACACAGGGACCGAGACAGAGACACAGGGACTGAGAGAAACACAGTGACCGAGAGAGAGATACAGGGACCGAGAGAGAGACACAGGGACTGAGAGAGAGACAGGGACCGGGAGAGACACAGGGACCAAGAGACACACCAGGACCGAGAGAGACACAGGGGTGAGAGAGAGATACAGGGACCGAGAGAGACAAAGGGACCAAGAGAGACACAGGGACCGAGAGAGAGACACAGTGACCGAGAGAGAGACACCGGGACAGAGAAAGAGACACAGGGACTGAGAGAGAGAGAGACAGGGACCGGGAGAGACACAGGGACAGAGTGAGACACAGGGACCGAGAGAGAGAGACACAATCGTCCGAGAGATAAAGACAGGGAGCGAGAGAGACACAGGGACTGAGAGAGACACAGGGGCCAAGAGAGACACAGCGACCGACAGAGAGACACAGGGACTGAGAGACAGACACAGGGACCGAGTGAGAGACACAGGGACCGAGTGAGAGACACAGGGACCGAGAGAGAGACACAGGGACCGAGTGAGAGACACAGGGACCGAGAGAGAGACAGGGACCGGGAGAGACACAGGGACCGAGAAAGACAAAGGGACCGAGAGAGACACAGGGGTGAGAGAGAGATACAGTGACCGAGAGAGACACAGGGACCAAGAGAGACACAGGGACCGAGAGAGAGTCACAGTGACCGAGAGAGAGACACCGGGACCGAGAGAAATACACAGGGACTGAGAGAGAGACAGGGACCGGGAGAGACACAGGGACCGAGAAAGACACAGGGAGCAAGAGAGAGACACAGGGACCGAGAGAGACACCGGGACCGAGAGAGACACAGGGACCGAGACAGAGACACAGGGACCGAGAGAAACTCAGTGACCGAGAGAGAGAGACAGGGACCGAGAGAGAGAGAGACAGGGTCCGAGAGAGAGAGACACAGGGACTGAGAGAGAGACAGTGACCGAGAAAGATACAGTGACTGAGAGAGAGACACAAGGACCGAGAGAGACACAGTGACCGAGAGAGACACAGGGACCGAGTGAGACACAGGGACCGAGTAAGACACAGGGAACAAGACAGAGACACAGGGACCGAGAGAGACACTGAAACTGAGAGAGAGACACCGGGACCGAGTGAGACACAGGGACCGAGTAAGACACAGGGAACAAGAGAGAGACACAGGGACCGAGAGAGACACTGAAACTGAGAGAGAGACACCGGGACCGAGAGAGACACAGGGACCGAGAGAGAGATAGTGACCGAGAGAGACACAGGGACTGAGAGAGAGAGAGACAAAGGGACCGAGAGAGGGACACAAGGACCGAGAGAGACACAGGGACCGAGTGAGACACAGGGACCGAAAAGACACAGGGACTGAGAGAGACACAGGGACCGAGAGCGAGACGGTGACCGAGAGAGACACAGGGACTGAGAGAGAGACACACAGGGACCGAGAGAGAGACACAGGGACCGAGAGAGACACAGGGACTGAGAGAGACACAGGGACAGAAAGAGAGACACAGGGACCGAGTGAGACACAGGGACCGAGTGAGACACAGCGACCGAGAGAGACACAGGGACCGAGAGAGAGAGACACAGGGACCGAGAGAGACACAGGGACCGAGGGAGAGAGACACAGGGACCGAGAGAGAGACACAGGGACCGAGTGAGAGACAGAGGGACCGAGAGAGACACAGGGACCGAGAGAGAGACACAGTGACCGAGAGAGACACCAAGACTAAGAGAGACACAGAGGTGAGAGAGAGATACAGGGACCGAGAGAGACACAGGGACCGAGAGAGAGACACAGGGACCGAGAGAGAGACACAGTGACCGAGAGAGAGACACCAGCACAGAGGGAGAGACACAGGGACTGAGAGAGAGAGAGAGGGACCGGGAGAGACACAGGGACCGAGCGAGACACAGGGACCGAGAGAGACACAGGGACCGAGGGAGTGAGACACAGGGACCGAGAGAGAGACACAGGGACCGAGTGAGAGACTCAGGGACCGAGAGAGAGATACAGTGACCGAGAGAGACACAGGGACCGAGAGAGAGAGACACAGGGATCGAGAGAGACACAGGGACCGAGTGAGACACAGCGACCGAGAGAGACACAGGGACCGAGAGAGAGAGAGACACAGGGACCGAGAGAGACACAGGGACCGAGTGAGACACAGGGACCGAGAGAGAAAGACACAGGGACCGAGAGAGACAAAGGGACAGAGGGAGAGAGACACAGGGACCGAGAGAGACACAGGGACCGAGTGAGACACAGCGACCGAGAGAGACACAGGGACCGAGAGAGAGAGAGACACAGGGACTGAGAGAGAGAGACACAGGGACCGAGAGAGACACAGGGACCGAGGGAGAGAGACACAGGGACCGAGAAAGAGAGACACAGGGACCGAGAGAGACACAGGGACCGAGGGAGAGAGACACAGGGACCGAGAGAGACACAGGGACCGAGTGAGACACAGCGACCGAGAGAGACACAGGGACCGAGAGAGAGAGACACAGGGACCGAGAGAGACACAGGGACTGAGGGAGAGAGACACAGGGACCGAGAGAGAGAGACACAGGGACCGAGAGAGACACAGAGACCGAGGGAGAGAGACACAGGGACCGAGAGAGAGACACAGGGACAGAGTGAGAGACACAGGAACTGAGCGATTCACAGGGACCGAGAGAGACACAGGGACCGAGAGAGACACAGGGACCGAGTAAGACACAGGGAACAAGACAGAGACACAGGGACCGAGAGAGACACAGTGACCGAGATAGACACAGGGACCGAGTGAGACACAGGGACCGAGTAAGACACAGGGAACAAGACAGAGACACAGGGACCGAGAGAGACACAGGGATTGAGAGAGGGAGACACAGGGACCGAGAGAGAGACACAAGGACCAAGAGAGAGATAGTGACCGAGAGAGACACAGGGACCGAGAGAGACACAGGGACTGAGAGAGAGAGAGACACAGGGACCGAGAGAGAGACACAAGTACCGAGAGAGACACAGGGACTGAGTGAGACACATGGACCGAAAGAGACACAGGGACCGAGAGAGAGACACAAGGACCGAGAGAGACACAGGGACCGAGTGAGACACAGGGGTGTGTGGGAGACACATGGACCAAGAGAGACACAGGGACCGAGTGAGACACAGGGACCGAGACAGACACTGGGACCGAGAGTGAGAGAAACAGGGACCGAGAGAGACACAGGGACCGAGTGAGAGACACAGGGACCGAGAGAGAGACACAGGGACCGAGAGAGACACAGGGACCGAGAGAGAGACAGGGACAGAGTGAGACACAGGGACCGAGAGAGAGAGACACAATCGTCCGAGAGAGAAAGACAGGGAGCGAGAGAGACACAGGGACTGAGAGAGACACAGGGGCCAAGAGAGAGACACAGCGACCGACAGAGAGACACAGGGACTGAGAGACAGACACAGGGACCGAGTGAGAGACACAGGGACCGAGTGAGAGACACAGGGACCGAGAGAGAGACACAGGGACCGAGTGAGAGACACAGGGACCGAGAGAGAGACACAGGGACTGAGAGAGAGACAGGGACCGGGAGAGACACAGGGACCGAGAAAGACACAGGGACCGAGAGAGACACAGGGGTGAGAGAGAGATACAGTGACCGAGAGAGACACAGGGACCAAGAGAGACACAGGGACCGAGAGAGAGTCACAGTGACCGAGAGAGAGACACCGGGACCGAGAGAGAGACACAGGGACTGAGAGAGAGACAGGGACCGGGAGAGACACAGGGACCGAGAAAGACACAGGGAGCAAGAGAGAGACACAGGGACCGAGAGAGACACCGGGACCGAGAGAGACACAGGGACCGAGACAGAGACACAGGGACCGAGAGAAACTCAGTGACCGAGAGAGAGAGACAGGGACCGAGAGAGAGAGAGACAGGGTCCGAGAGAGAGAGACACAGGGACTGAGAGAGAGAGACAGTGACCGAGAAAGACACAGTGACTGAGAGAGAGACACAAGGACCGAGAGAGACACAGTGACCGAGAGAGACACAGGGACCGAGTGAGACACAGGGACCGAGTAAGACACAGGGAACAAGACAGAGACACAGGGACCGAGAGAGACACTGAAACTGAGAGAGAGACACCGGGACCGAGTGAGACACAGGGACCGAGTAAGACACAGGGAACAAGAGAGAGACACATGGACCGAGAGAGACACAGGGACCGAGAGAGAGATAGTGACCGAGAGAGACACAGGGACTGAGAGAGAGAGAGACAAAGGGACCGAGAGAGGGACACAAGGACCGAGAGAGACACAGGGACCGAGAGAGAGACACAGTGACCGAGAGAGACACCAAGACTAAGAGAGACACAGAGGTGAGAGAGAGATACAGGGACCGAGAGAGATACAGGGACCGAGAGAGAGACACAGGGACCGAGTGAGAGACTCAGGGACCGAGAGAGAGACACAGTGACCGAGAGAGACACAGGGACCGAGAGAGAGAGACACAGGGACCGAGTAAGACACAGGGAACAAGACAGAGACACAGGGACCGAGAGAGACACAGTGACCGAGATAGACACAGGGACCGAGTGAGACACAGTGACCGAGATAGACACAGGGACCGAGAGAGACACAGGGATTGAGAGAGGGAGACACAGGGACCGAGAGAGAGACACAAGGACCAAGAGAGAGATAGTGACCGAGAGAGACACAGGGACTGAGAGAGAGAGAGACACAGGGACCGAGAGAGAGACACAAGTACCGAGAGAGACACAGGGACTGAGTGAGACACATGGACCGAAAGAGACACAGGGACCGAGAGAGAGACACAAGGACCGAGAGAGACACAGGGACCGAGTGAGACACAGGGGTGTGTGGGAGACACATGGACCAAGAGAGACACAGGGACCGAGTGAGACACAGGGACCGAGACAGACACTGGGACCGAGAGTGAGAGAAACAGGGACCGAGAGAGACACAGGGACCGAGTGAGAGACACAGGGACCGAGAGAGAGACACAGGGACCGAGAGAGACACAGGGACCGAGAGAGAGACAGGGACAGAGTGAGACACAGGGACCGAGAGAGAGAGACGCAATCGTCCGAGAGAGAAAGACAGGGAGCGAGAGAGACACAGGGACTGAGAGAGACACAGGGGCCAAGAGAGAGACACAGCGACCGACAGAGAGACACAGGGACTGAGAGACAGACACAGGGACCGAGTGAGAGACACAGGGACCGAGTGAGAGACACAGGGACCGAGAGAGAGACACAGGGACCGAGTGAGAGACACAGGGACCGAGAGAGAGACACAGGGACTGAGAGAGAGACAGGGACCGGGAGAGACACAGGGACCGAGAAAGACACAGGGACCGAGAGAGACACAGGGGTGAGAGAGAGATACAGTGACCGAGAGAGACACAGGGACCAAGAGAGACACAGGGACCGAGAGAGAGTCACAGTGACCGAGAGAGAGACACCGGGACCGAGAGAGAGACACAGGGACTGAGAGAGAGACAGGGACTGAGAGAGACACAGGGACCGAGAGAGACACCGGGACCGAGAGAGACACAGGGACCGAGACAGAGACACAGGGACCGAGAGAAACTCAGTGACCGAGAGAGAGAGACAGGGACCGAGAGAGAGAGAGACAGGGTCCGAGAGAGAGAGACACAGGGACTGAGAGAGAGAGACAGTGACCGAGAAAGACACAGTGACTGAGAGAGAGACACAAGGACCGAGAGAGACACAGTGACCGAGAGAGACACAGGGACCGAGTGAGACACAGGGACCGAGTAAGACACAGGGAACAAGACAGAGACACAGGGACCGAGAGAGACACTGAAACTGAGAGAGAGACACCGGGACCGAGTGAGACACAGGGACCGAGTAAGACACAGGGAACAAGAGAGAGACACATGGACCGAGAGAGACACAGGGACCGAGAGAGAGATAGTGACCGAGAGAGACACAGGGACTGTGAGAGAGAGAGACAAAGGGACCGAGAGAGGGACACAAGGACCGAGAGAGACACAGGGACCGAGAGAGAGACACAGTGACCGAGAGAGACACCAAGACTAAGAGAGACACAGAGGTGAGAGAGAGATACAGGGACCGAGAGAGATACAGGGACCGAGAGAGAGACACAGGGACCGAGTGAGAGACTCAGGGACCGAGAGAGAGACACAGTGACCGAGAGAGACACAGGGACCGAGAGAGAGAGACACAGGGACCGAGAGAGACACAGGGACCGAGTGAGACACAGCGACCGAGAGAGACACAGGGACCGAGAGAGAGAGAGACACAGGGACCGAGAGAGACACAGGGACCGAGTGAGACACAGCGACCGAGTGAGACACAGGGACCGAGAGAGAAAGACACAGGGACCGAGAGAGACACAGGGACCGAGGGAGAGAGACACAGGGACCGAGAGAGACACAGGGACCGAGTGAGACACAGCGACCGAGAGAGACACAGGGACCGAGAGAGAGAGAGACACAGGGACTGAGAGAGAGAGACACAGGGACCGAGAGAGACACAGGGACCGAGGGAGAGAGACACAGGGACCGAGAAAGAGAGACACAGGGACCGAGAGAGACACAGGGACCGAGGGAGAGAGACACAGGGACCGAGAGAGACACAGGGACCGAGTGAGACACAGCGACCGAGAGAGACACAGGGACCGAGAGAGAGAGACACAGGGACCGAGAGAGACACAGGGACTGAGGGAGAGAGACACAGGGACCGAGAGAGAGAGACACAGGGACCGAGAGAGACACAGAGACCGAGGGAGAGAGACACAGGGACCGAGAGAGAGACACAGGGACAGAGTGAGAGACACAGGAACTGAGCGATTCACAGGGACCGAGAGAGACACAGGGACCGAGAGAGACACAGGGACCGAGTAAGACACAGGGAACAAGACAGAGACACAGGGACCGAGAGAGACACAGTGACCGAGAGAGACACAGGGACCGAGTGAGACACAGGGACCGAGTAAGACACAGGGAACAAGACAGAGACACAGGGACCGAGAGAGACACAGGGATTGAGAGAGGGAGACACAGGGACCGAGAGAGAGACACAAGGACCAAGAGAGAGATAGTGACCGAGAGAGACACAGGGACTGAGAGAGAGAGAGACACAGGGACCGAGAGAGAGACACAAGGACCGAGAGAGACACAGGGACTGAGTGAGACACATGGACCGAAAGAGACACAGGGACCGAGAGAGAGACACAAGGACCGAGAGAGACACAGGGACCGAGTGAGACACAGGGGTGTGTGGGAGACACATGGACCGAGAGAGACACAGGGACCGAGTGAGACACAGGGACCGAGACAGACACTGGGACCGAGAGTGAGAGAAACAGGGACCGAGAGAGACACAGGGACCGAGTGAGAGACACAGGGACCGAGAGAGAGACACAGGGACCGAGAGAGACACAGGGACCGAGAGAGAGACAGGGACAGAGTGAGACACAGGGACCGAGAGAGAGAGACACAATCGTCCGAGAGAGAAAGACAGGGAGCGAGAGAGACACAGGGACTGAGAGAGACACAGGGGCCAAGAGAGAGACACAGCGACCGACAGAGAGACACAGGGACTGAGAGACAGACACAGGGACCGAGTGAGAGACACAGGGACCGAGAGAGAGACACAGGGACCGAGTGAGAGACACAGGGACCGAGAGAGAGACACAGGGACTGAGAGAGAGACAGGGACCGGGAGAGACACAGGGACCGAGAAAGACACAGGGACCGAGAGAGACACAGGGGTGAGAGAGAGATACAGTGACCGAGAGAGACACAGGGACCAAGAGAGACACAGGGACCGAGAGAGAGTCACAGTAACCGAGAGAGAGACACCGGGACCGAGAGAGAGACACAGGGACTGAGAGAGAGACAGGGACCGGGAGAGACACAGGGACCGAGAAAGACACAGGGAGCAAGAGAGAGACACAGGGACCGAGAGAGACACCGGGACCGAGAGAGACACAGGGACCGAGACAGAGACACAGGGACCGAGAGAAACTCAGTGACCGAGAGAGAGAGACAGGGACCGAGAGAGAGAGAGACAGGGTCCGAGAGAGAGAGACACAGGGACTGAGAGAGAGACACAAGGACCGAGAGAGACACAGTGACCGAGAGAGACACAGGGACCGAGTGAGACACAGGGACCGAGTAAGACACAGGGAACAAGACAGAGACACAGGGACCGAGAGAGACACTGAAACTGAGAGAGAGACACCGGGACCGAGTGAGACACAGGGACCGAGTAAGACACAGGGAACAAGAGAGAGACACATGGACCGAGAGAGACACAGGGACCGAGAGAGAGATAGTGACCGAGAGAGACACAGGGACTGAGAGAGAGAGAGACAAAGGGACCGAGAGAGGGACACAAGGACCGAGAGAGACACAGGGACCGAGAGAGAGACACAGTGACCGAGAGAGACACCAAGACTAAGAGAGACACAGAGGTGAGAGAGAGATACAGGGACCGAGAGAGATACAGGGACCGAGAGCGAGACGGTGACCGAGAGAGACACAGGGACTGAGAGAGAGACACACAGGGACCGAGAGAGAGACACAAGGACCGAGAGAGACACAGGGACCGAGAGAGACACAGGGACTGAGAGAGACACAGGGACAGAAAGAGAGACACAGGGACCGAGTGAGACACAGGGACCGAGTGAGACACAGCGACCGAGAGAGACACAGGGACCGAGAGAGAGAGACACAGGGACCGAGAGAGACACAGGGACCGAGGGAGAGAGACACAGGGACCGAGAGAGAGACACATGGACCGAGTGAGAGACACAGGGACCGAGAGAGAGTCACCAGCACAGAGGGAGAGACACAGGGACTGAGAGAGAGAGACAGGGACCGGGAGAGACACAGGGACCGAGTGAGGCACAGCGGTGAGAGGGAGACACATGGACCGAGAGAGACACAGGGACCGAGTGAGACACAGCGACCGAGAGATACACAAGGACCGAGAGAGAGAGACACAGGGACCGAGAGAGACACAGGGACCGAGGGAGAGAGACACAGGGACCGAGAGAGAGACACAGGGACCGAGTGAGAGACTCAGGGACTTAGCGAGTCACAGGGACCAAGAGAGACACAGTGACCGAGAGAGACACAGGGACCGAGAGAGAGAGACACAGGGACCGAGAGAGACACAGGGACCGAGTGAGACACAGCGACCGAGAGAGACACAGGGACCGAGAGAGAGAGAGACACAGGGACCGAGAGAGACACAGGGACCGAGTGAACACAGCGACCGAGAGAGACACAGGGACCGAGAGAGAAAGACACAGGGACCGAGAGAGACACAGGGACCGAGGGAGAGAGACACAGGGACCGAGAGAGACACAGGGACCGAGTGAGAGACACAGAGACCGAGAGAGAGAGAGACACAGGGACTGAGAGAGAGAGACACAGGGACCGAGAGAGACACAGGGACCGAGGGAGAGAGACACAGGGACCGAGAAAGAGAGACACAGGGACCGAGAGAGACACAGGGACCGAGGGAGAGAGACACAGGGACCGAGTGAGACACAGCGACCGAGAGAGACACAGGGACCGAGAGAGAGAGAGACACAGGGACTGAGAGAGAGAGACACAGGGACCGAGAGAGACACAGGGACCGAGGGAGAGAGACACAAGGACCGAGAAAGAGAGACACAGGGACCGAGAGAGACACAGGGACCGAGGGAGAGAGACACAGGGACCGAGAGAGACACAGGGACCGAGTGAGACACAGCGACCGAGAGAGACACAGGGACCGAGAGAGAGAGACAGAGGGACCGAGAGAGACACAGGGACTGAGGGAGAGAGACACAGGGACCGAGAGAGAGAGACACAGGGACCGAGAGAGACACAGAGACCGAGGGAGAGAGACACAGGGACCGAGAGAGAGACACAGGGACAGAGTGAGAGACACAGGGACTGAGCGATTCACAGGGACCGAGAGAGACACAGGGACCAAGAGATACACAGTGACCGAGAGAGACACAGGGACCGAGAGAGACACAGTGACTGAGAGAGACACAGGGACATAGAGAGACACAGTGACTGAGAGAGACACAGGGACCTAGAGAGACACAGTGACTGAGAGAAACACAGGGACCCAGAGAGAGACACAGGGACAGAGAGAGACACAGGGACTGAGAGAGTCACAGGGACCGAGAGAGAGAGACACAGGGACTGAGAGAGACACATGGACCGAAAGAGACACAAGGACCGAGAGAGACACAGGGACCGAGTGAGACACAGGGACCGAGAAAGACACAGGGAACAAGAGAGAGATACAAGGACCGAGAGAGACACTGAAACTGAGAGAGAGACACAGGGACCGAGAGAGACACAGGGACCGAGAAAGAGACACAGGGACCGAGAGAGACACAGGGACCGAGAAAGACACAGAGAGCAAGAGAGAGACACAGGGACCGAGAGAGACACCGGGACCGAGAGAGACACAGGGACCGAGAGAGAGACACAAGGACCGAGAGAGACACAGGGACCGAGTGAGACACAGGGGTGAGTGGGAGACACATGGACCGAGAGAGACACAGGGACCGATACAGACACTGGGACCGAGAGAGAGAGAAACAGGGACCGAGAGAGACACAGGGACCGAGTGAGAGACACAGGGACTGAGAGAGTGACAGGGACCAAGAGAGACACAGTGACCGAGAGAGACACAGGGACCGAGAGAGAGACACAGGGACCGAGAGAGACAGAGGGACTGAGAGAGTCACAGGGACCGATAGAGAGACACAGGGACCGAGAGAGAGAGACACAGGGACCGAGAGAGAGACACTGGGACTGATAGAGAGACATAGGAACCAAGAGAGACACCAGGACCGAGAGAGACACAGGGGTGAGAGATAGATACAGGGACCGAGAGAGACACACGGACTGAGAGAGAGACACAGTGACCGAGAGAGAGACACAGGGACCGAGAGAGAGACACAGGGACTGAGAGAGAGAGACACCAGGACCGAGAGACACACTGGGGTGAGAGAGAGATACAGGGACCGAGAGAGACACAGTGACCGAGAGAGAGACACCGCGACAGAGAGAGAGAAACAGGGACTGAGAGAGAGAGACAGGGACCGGATGAGACACAGGGAACAAGAGAGAGACACAGGGACCGAGAGAGACACCGGGACCGAGTGAGACACAGCGACCGAGAGAGACACAGGGACCGAGGGAGAGAGACACAGGGACGGAGAGAGAGAGACACAGGGACCGAGAGAGACACAGGGACCGAGTGAGACACAGCGACCGAGAGAGACACAGGGACCGAGAGAGAGAGACACAGGGACCGAGAGAGACACAGGGACCGAGTGAGACACAGCGACCGAGAGAGACACAGGGACTGAGAGAGAGAGAGACACAGGGACCGAGAGAGACACAGGGACCGAGTGAGACACAGCGACCGAGAGAGACACAGGGACCGAGAGAGACAGACACAGGGACCGAGAGAGACACAGGGACCGAGGGAGAGAGACACAGGGACCGAGAGAGACACAGGGACCGAGTGAGACACAGCGACCGAGAGAGACACAGGGAACGAGAGAGAGAGAGACACAGGGACTGAGAGAGAGAGACACAGGGACCGAGAGAGACACAGGGACCGAGGGAGAGAGACACAGGGACCGAGAAAGAGAGACACAGGGACCGAGAGAGACACAGGGACCGAGGGAGAGAGACACAGGGACCGAGAGAGACACAGGGACCGAGTGAGACACAGCGACCGAGAGAGACACAGGGACCGAGAGAGAGAGACACAGGGACCGAGAGAGACACAGGGACTGAGGGAGAGAGACACAGGGACCGAGAGAGAGAGACACAGGGACCGAGAGAGACACAGAGACCGAGGGAGAGAGACACAGGGACCGAGAGAGAGACACAGGGACAGAGTGAGAGACACAGGGACTGAGCGATTCACAGGGACCGAGAGAGACACAGGGACCGAGAGAGACACAGTGACCGAGAGAGACACAGGGACCGAGAGAGACACAGTGACTGAGAGAGACACAGGGACATAGAGAGACACAGTGACTGAGAGAGACACAGGGACCTAGAGAGACACAGTGACTGAGAGAAACACAGGGACCCAGAGAGAGACACAGGGACAGAGAGAGACACAGGGACTGAGAGAGTCACAGGGACCGAGAGAGAGAGACACAGGGACTGAGAGAGACACATGGACCGAAAGAGACACAAGGACCGAGAGAGACACAGGGACCGAGTGAGACACAGGGACCGAGAAAGACACAGGGAACAAGAGAGAGATACAAGGACCGAGAGAGACACTGAAACTGAGAGAGAGACACAGGGACCGAGAGAGACACAGGGACCGAGAAAGAGACACAGGGACCGAGAGAGACACAGGGACCGAGAAAGACACAGGGAGCAAGAGAGAGACACAGGGACCGAGAGAGACACCGGGACCGATAGAGACACAGGGACCGAGACAGAGACACAGGGACTGAGAGAAACACAGTGACCGAGAGAGAGATACAGGGACCGAGAGAGAGACACAGGGACTGAGAGAGATACAGGGACCGAGAGAGACAAAGGGACCAAGAGAGACACAGGGACCGAGAGAGCGACACAGGGATTGAGAGAGAGACACAGGGACCGAGAGAGTGACACAGGGACCGAGAGAGTCACAGGTGTGAGAGAGAGATACAGGGACCGAGAGAGACACAGGGACCAAGAGAGACACAGGGACCGAGAGAGAGACACCGGGACAGAGAGAGAGACACAGGGACTGAGAGAGAGAGAGACAGGGACCGGGAGAGACACAGGGACAGAGTGAGACACAGGGACCGAGTGAGACACAGGGACCGAGTAAGACACAGGGAACAAGACAGAGACACAGGGACCGAGAGAGACACAGGGATTGAGAGAGAGAGACACAGGGACCGAGAGAGAGACACAAGGACCAAGAGAGAGATAGTGACCGAGAGAGACACAGGGACTGAGAGAGAGAGAGACACAGGGACCGAGAGAGAGACACAAGGACCGAGAGAGACACAGGGACTGAGTGAGACACATGGACCGAAAGAGACACAGGGATGGAGAGAGACACAGGGACCGAGAGCGAGACAGTGACCGAGAGAGACACAGGGATTGAGAGAGAGAGACACAGGGACCGAGAGAGAGACACAAGGACCGAGAGAGACACAGGGACCGAGTGAGACACAGGGGTGAGTGGGAGACACATGGACCGAGAGAGACACAGGGACCGATACAGACACTGGGACCGAGAGAGAGAGAAACAGGGATCGAGAGAGACACAGGGACCGAGTGAGAGACACAGGGACTGAGAGAGTGACAGGGACCAAGAGAGACACAGTGACCGAGAGAGACACAGGGACCGAGAGAGAGACACAGGGACCGAGAGAGACACAGGGACTGAGAGAGTCACAGGGACCGATAGAGAGACACAGGGACCGAGAGAGAGAGACACAGGGACCGAGAGAGAGACACTGGGACTGATAGAGAGACATAGGAACCAAGAGAGACACCAGGACCGAGAGAGACACAGGGGTGAGAGATAGATACAGGGACCGAGAGAGACACACGGACTGAGAGAGAGACACAGTGACCGAGAGAGAGACACAGGGACCGAGAGAGAGACACAGGGACTGAGAGAGAGAGACACCAGGACCGAGAGACACACTGGGGTGAGAGAGAGATACAGGGACCGAGAGAGACACAGTGACCGAGAGAGAGACACCGCGACAGAGAGAGAGAAACAGGGACTGAGAGAGAGAGACAGGGACCGGATGAGACACAGGGAACAAGAGAGAGACACAGGGACCGAGAGAGACACCGGGACCGAGTGAGACACAGCGACCGAGAGAGACACAGGGACCGAGGGAGAGAGATACAGGGACGGAGAGAGAGAGACACAGGGACCGAGAGAGACACAGGGACCGAGTGAGACACAGCGACCGAGAGAGACACAGGGACCGAGAGAGAGAGACACAGGGACCGAGAGAGACACAGGGACCGAGTGAGACACAGCGACCGAGAGAGACACAGGGACTGAGAGAGAGAGAGACACAGGGACCGAGAGAGACACAGGGACCGAGTGAGACACAGCGACCGAGAGAGACACAGGGACCGAGAGAGACAGACACAGGGACCGAGAGAGACACAGGGACCGAGGGAGAGAGACACAGGGACCGAGAGAGACACAGGGACCGAGTGAGACACAGCGACCGAGAGAGACACAGGGAACGAGAGAGAGAGAGACACAGGGACTGAGAGAGAGAGACACAGGGACCGAGAGAGACACAGGGACCGAGGGAGAGAGACACAGGGACCGAGAAAGAGAGACACAGGGACCGAGAGAGACACAGGGACCGAGGGAGAGAGACACAGGGACCGAGAGAGACACAGGGACCGAGTGAGACACAGCGACCGAGAGAGACACAGGGACCGAGAGAGAGAGACACAGGGACCGAGAGAGACACAGGGACTGAGGGAGAGAGACACAGGGACCGAGAGAGAGAGACACAGGGACCGAGAGAGACACAGAGACCGAGGGAGAGAGACACAGGGACCGAGAGAGAGACACAGGGACAGAGTGAGAGACACAGGGACTGAGCGATTCACAGGGACCGAGAGAGACACAGGGACCGAGAGAGACACAGTGACCGAGAGAGACACAGGGACCGAGAGAGACACAGTGACTGAGAGAGACACAGGGACATAGAGAGACACAGTGACTGAGAGAGACACAGGGACCTAGAGAGACACAGTGACTGAGAGAAACACAGGGACCCAGAGAGAGACACAGGGACAGAGAGAGACACAGGGACTGAGAGAGTCACAGGGACCGAGAGAGAGAGACACAGGGACTGAGAGAGACACATGGACCGAAAGAGACACAAGGACCGAGAGAGACACAGGGACCGAGTGAGACACAGGGACCGAGAAAGACACAGGGAACAAGAGAGAGATACAAGGACCGAGAGAGACACTGAAACTGAGAGAGAGACACAGGGACCGAGAGAGACACAGGGACCGAGAAAGAGACACAGGGACCGAGAGAGACACAGGGACCGAGAAAGACACAGGGAGCAAGAGAGAGACACAGGGACCGAGAGAGACACCGGGACCGATAGAGACACAGGGACCGAGACAGAGACACAGGGACTGAGAGAAACACAGTGACCGAGAGAGAGATACAGGGACCGAGAGAGAGACACAGGGACTGAGAGAGATACAGGGACCGAGAGAGACAAAGGGACCAAGAGAGACACAGGGACCGAGAGAGAGACACAGTGACCGAGAGAGAGACACCGGGACAGAGAAAGAGACACAGGGACTGAGAGAGTGAGACACAGGGACCGAGAGAGAGAGACACAATCGTCCGAGAGATAAAGACAGGGAGCGGGAGAGACACAGGGACTGAGAGAGACACAGGGGCCAAGAGTGACACAGCGACCGAGAGAGAGACACAGGGACTGAGAGAGACACAGCGACCGAGAGAGACACAGGGACCGAGAGAGACACAGGGACTGAGAGAGACACCGAGACCGAGTGAGAGACACAGGGACCGAGAGTGAGACACAGGGACAGAGAGAGACACAGGGACTGAGAGAGACACAGGGACCGAGAGAGAGACACAGGGACTGAGAGAGAGACACACAGGGACCGAGAGAGTGACACAGGGACCGAGAGAGTCACAGGTGTGAGAGAGAGATACAGGGACCGAGAGAGACACAGGGACCAAGAGAGACACAGGGACCGAGAGAGAGACACAGTGACCGAGAGAGAGACACCGGGACAGAGAGAGAGACACAGCGACTGAGAGAGAGAGAGACAGGGACCGGGAGAGACACAGGGACAGAGTGAGACACAGGGACCGAGTGAGACACAGGGACCGAGTAAGACACAGGGAACAAGACAGAGACACAGGGACCGAGAGAGACACAGGGATTGAGAGAGGGAGACACAGGGACCGAGAGAGAGACACAAGGACCAAGAGAGAGATAGTGGCCGAGAGAGACACAGGGACTGAGAGAGAGAGAGACACAGGGACCGAGAGAGAGACACAAGGACTGAGTGAGACACATGGACCGAAAGAGACACAGGGACGGAGAGAGACACAGGGACCGAGAGCGAGACAGTGACCGAGAGAGACACAGGGATTGAGAGAGAGAGACACAAGGACCGAGAGAGACACAGGGACCGAGTGAGACACAGGGGTGTGTGGGAGACACAAGGACCGAGAGAGACACAGGGACTGAGTGAGACATATGGACCGAAAGAGACACAGGGACGGAGAGAGACACAGGGACCGAGAGCGAGACAGTGACCGAGAGAGACACAGGGATTGAGAGAGAGAGACACAGGGACCGAGAGAGAGACACAAGGACCGAGAGAGACACAGGGACCGAGTGAGACACAGGGGTGTGTGGGAGACACATGGACCGAGAGAGACACAGGGACCGAGTGAGACACAGGGACCGAGACAGACACTGGGACCGAGAGTGAGAGAAACAGGGACCGAGAGAGACACAGGGACCGAGTGAGAGACACAGGGACCGAGAGAGAGACACAGGGACCGAGAGAGACACAGGGACCGAGAGAGAGACAGGGACAAAGTGAGACACAGGGACCGAGTAAGACACAGGGAACAAGACAGAGACACAGGGACCGAGAGAGACACTGAAACTGAGAGACCGACACCGGGACCGAGTGAGACACAGGGACCGAGTAAGACACAGGGAACAAGAGAGAGACACAGGGACCGAGAGAGAGATAGTGACCGAGAGAGACACAGGGACTGAGAGAGAGAGAGACAAAGGGACCGAGAGAGGGACACAAGGACCGAGAGAGACACAGGGACCGAGAGAGAGACACAGTGACCGAGAGAGACACCAAGACTAAGAGAGACACAGAGGTGAGAGAGAGATACAGGGACCGAGAGAGACACAGGGACCGAGAGCGAGACGGTGACCGAGAGAGACACAGGGACTGAGAGAGAGACACACAGGGACCACACAGTGAGCACGTGAACCGAGAGAGACACAGGGACTGAGAGAGACACAGGGACAGAAAGAGAGACACAGGGACCGAGTGAGACACAGGGACCGAGTGAGACACAGCGACCGAGAGAGACACAGGGACCGAGAGAGAGAGACACAGGGACCGAGAGAGACACAGGGACCGAGGGAGAGTGACACAGGGACCGAGAGAGAGACACAGGGACCGAGTGAGAGACACAGGGACCGAGAGAGAGACACCAGCACAGAGGGAGAGACACAGGGACTGAGAGAGAGAGACAGGGACCGGGAGAGACACAGGGACCGAGTGAGACACAGCGGTGAGAGGGAGACACATGGACCGAGAGAGACACAGGGACCGAGTGAGACACAGCGACCGAGACATACACAGGGACGGAGAGAGAGAGACACAGGGACCAAGAGAGACACAGGGACCGAGGGAGAGAGACACAGGGACCGAGAGAGAGACACAGGGACCGAGTGAGAGACTCAGGGACTTAGCGAGTCACAGGGACCAAGAGAGACACAGTGACCGAGAGAGACACAGGGACCGAGAGAGAGAGACACAGGGACCGAGAGAGACACAGGGACCGACTGAGACACAGCGACCGAGAGAGACACAGGGACCGAGAGAGAGAGAGACACAGGGACCGAGAGAGACACAGGGACCGAGTGAACACAGCGACCGAGAGAGACACAGGGACCGAGAGAGAAAGACACAGGGACCGAGAGAGACACAGGGACCGAGGGAGAGAGACACAGGGACCGAGAGAGACACAGGGACCGAGTGAGAGACACAGGGACCGAGAGAGAGAGAGACACAGGGACTGAGAGAGAGAGACACAGGGACGAGAGAGACACAGGGACCGAGGGAGAGAGACACAGGGACGAGAAAGAGAGACACAGGGACGAGAGAGACACAGGGACCGAGGGAGAGAGACACAGGGACCGTAGTGAGACCACAGCGACCGAGAGAGACACAGGGACCGAGAGAGAGAGAGACACAGGGACTGAGAGAGAGAGACACAGGGACCGAGAGAGACACAGGGACCGAGGGAGAGAGACACAAGGACCGAGAAAGAGAGACACAGGGACCGAGAGAGACACAGGGACCGAGGAGAGAGACACAGGGACCGAGAGAGACACAGGGACCGAGTGAGACACAGCGACCGAGAGAGACACAGGGACCGAGAGAGAGAGACAGAGGGACCGAGAGAGACACAGGGACTGAGGGAGAGAGGACACAGGGACCGAGAGAGAGAGACACAGGGACCGAGAGAGACACAGAGACCGAGGGAGAGAGACACAGGGACCGAGAGAGAGGACACAGGGACAGAGTGAGAGGACACAGGGACTGAGCGATTCACAGGGACCGAGAGAGACACAGGGACCAAGAGAGACACAGTGACCGAGAGAGACACAGGGACCCAGAGAGACACAGTGACTGAGAGAGACACAGGGACATAGAGAGACACAGTGACTGAGAGAGACACAGGGACCTAGAGAGACAAAGTGACTGAGAGAAACACAGGGACCCAGAGAGAGACACAGGGACAGAGAGAGACACAGGGACTGAGAGAGTCACAGGGACCGAGAGAGTGAGACACAGGGGACTGAGAGAGACACATGGACCGAAAGAGACACAAGGACCGAGAGAGACACAGGGACCGAGTGAGACACAGGGACCGAGAAAGACACAGGGAACAAGAGAGAGATACAAGGACCGAGAGAGACACTGAAACTGAGAGAGAGACACAGGGACCGAGAGAGACACAGGGACCGAGAAAGAGACACAGGGACCGAGAGAGACACAGGGACCGAGAAAGACACAGAGAGCAAGAGAGAGACACAGGGACCGAGAGAGACACCGGGACCGAGAGAGACACAGGGACCGAGACAGAGACACAGGGACTGAGAGAAACACAGTGACCGAGAGAGAGATACAGGGACCGAGAGAGAGACACAGGGACTGAGAGAGAGACAGGGACCGGAGAGACACAGGGACCAAGAGACACACCAGGACCGAGAGAGACACAGGGGTGAGAGAGAGATACAGGGACCGAGAGAGACAAAGGGACCAAGAGAGACACAGGGACCGAGAAGAGAGACACAGTGACCGAGAGAGAGACACGGGACAGAGAAAGAGACACAGGGACTGAGAGAGAGAGAGACAGGGACCGGGAGAGACACAGGGACAGAGTGAGACACAGGGACCGAGAGAGAGAGACACAATCGTCCGAGAGATAAAGACAGGGAGCGAGAGAGACACAGGGACTGAGAGAGACACAGGGGCCAGAGAGACACAGCGACCGACAGAGAGACACAGGGACTGAGAGACAGACACAGGGACCGAGTGAGAGACACAGGGACCGAGTGAGAGACACAGGGACCGAGAGAGAGACACAGGGACCGAGTGAGAGACACAGGGACGAGAGAGAGACAGGGACCGGGAGAGACACAGGGACCGAGAAAGACAAAGGGACCGAGAGAGACACAGGGTGAGAGAGAGATACAGTGACCGAGAGAGACACAGGGACCAAGAGAGACACAGGGACCGAGAGAGAGTCACAGTGACGAGAGAGAGACACCGGGACCGAGAGAAATACACAGGACTGAGAGAGAGACAGGGACCGGGAGAGACACAGGACCGAGAAAGACACAGGGAGCAAGAGAGAGACACAGGGACGAGAGAGACACCGGGACCGAGAGAGACACAGGGACCGAGACAGAGACACAGGGACCGAGAGAAACTCAGTGACCGAGAGAGAGAGACAGGGACCGAGAGAGAGAGAGACAGGGTCCGAGAGAGAGAGACACAGGGACTGAGAGAGAGACAGTGACCGAGAAAGATACAGTGACTGAGAGAGAGACACAAGGACCGAGAGAGACACAGTGACCGAGAGAGACACAGGGACCGAGTGAGACACAGGGACCGAGTAAGACACAGGGAACAAGACAGAGACACAGGGACCGAGAGAGACACTGAAACTGAGAGAGAGACACCGGGACCGAGTGAGACACAGGGACCGAGTAAGACACAGGGAACAAGAGAGAGACACAGGGACCGAGAGAGACACTGAAACTGAGAGAGAGACACCGGGACCGAGAGAGACACAGGGACCGAGAGAGAGATAGTGACCGAGAGAGACACAGGGACTGAGAGAGAGAGAGACAAAGGGACCGAGAGAGGGACACAAGGACCGAGAGAGACACAGGGACCGAGTGAGACACAGGGACCGAAAAGACACAGGGACTGAGAGAGACACAGGGACCGAGAGCGAGACGGTGACCGAGAGAGACACAGGGACTGAGAGAGAGACACACAGGGACCGAGAGAGAGACACAGGGACCGAGAGAGACACAGGGACTGAGAGAGACACAGGGACAGAAAGAGAGACACAGGGACCGAGTGAGACACAGGGACCGAGTGAGACACAGCGACCGAGAGAGACACAGGGACCGAGAGAGAGAGACACAGGGACCGAGAGAGACACAGGGACCGAGGGAGAGAGACACAGGGACCGAGAGAGAGACACAGGGACCGAGTGAGAGACAGAGGGACCGAGAGAGACACAGGGACCGAGAGAGAGACACAGTGACCGAGAGAGACACCAAGACTAAGAGAGACACAGAGGTGAGAGAGAGATACAGGGACCGAGAGAGACACAGGGACCGAGAGAGAGACACAGGGACCGAGAGAGAGACACAGTGACCGAGAGAGAGACACCAGCACAGAGGGAGAGACACAGGGACTGAGAGAGAGAGAGAGGGACCGGGAGAGACACAGGGACCGAGCGAGACACAGGGACCGAGAGAGACACAGGGACCGAGGGAGTGAGACACAGGGACCGAGAGAGAGACACAGGGACCGAGTGAGAGACTCAGGGACCGAGAGAGAGATACAGTGACCGAGAGAGACACAGGGAGCGAGAGAGAGAGACACAGGGATCGAGAGAGACACAGGGACCGAGTGAGACACAGCGACCGAGAGAGACACAGGGACCGAGAGAGAGAGAGACACAGGGACCGAGAGAGACACAGGGACCGAGTGAGACACAGGGACCGAGAGAGAAAGACACAGGGACCGAGAGAGACAAAGGGACAGAGGGAGAGAGACACAGGGACCGAGAGAGACACAGGGACCGAGTGAGACACAGCGACCGAGAGAGACACAGGGACCGAGAGAGAGAGAGACACAGGGACTGAGAGAGAGAGACACAGGGACCGAGAGAGACACAGGGACCGAGGGAGAGAGACACAGGGACCGAGAAAGAGAGACACAGGGACCGAGAGAGACACAGGGACCGAGGGAGAGAGACACAGGGACCGAGAGAGACACAGGGACCGAGTGAGACACAGCGACCGAGAGAGACACAGGGACCGAGAGAGAGAGACACAGGGACCGAGAGAGACACAGGGACTGAGGGAGAGAGACACAGGGACCGAGAGAGAGAGACACAGGGACCGAGAGAGACACAGAGACCGAGGGAGAGAGACACAGGGACCGAGAGAGAGACACAGGGACAGAGTGAGAGACACAGGAACTGAGCGATTCACAGGGACCGAGAGAGACACAGGGACCGAGAGAGACACAGGGACCGAGTAAGACACAGGGAACAAGACAGAGACACAGGGACCGAGAGAGACACAGTGACCGAGATAGACACAGGGACCGAGTGAGACACAGGGACCGAGAGAGACACAGGGATTGAGAGAGGGAGACACAGGGACCGAGAGAGAGACACAAGGACCAAGAGAGAGATAGTGACCGAGAGAGACACAGGGACTGAGAGAGAGAGAGACACAGGGACCGAGAGAGAGACACAAGTACCGAGAGAGACACAGGGACTGAGTGAGACACATGGACCGAAAGAGACACAGGGACCGAGAGAGAGACACAAGGACCGAGAGAGACACAGGGACCGAGTGAGACACAGGGGTGTGTGGGAGACACATGGACCAAGAGAGACACAGGGACCGAGTGAGACACAGGGACCGAGACAGACACTGGGACCGAGAGTGAGAGAAACAGGGACCGAGAGAGACACAGGGACCGAGTGAGAGACACAGGGACCGAGAGAGAGACACAGGGACCGAGAGAGACACAGGGACCGAGAGAGAGACAGGGACAGAGTGAGACACAGGGACCGAGAGAGAGAGACACAATCGTCCGAGAGAGAAAGACAGGGAGCGAGAGAGACACAGGGACTGAGAGAGACACAGGGGCCAAGAGAGAGACACAGCGACCGACAGAGAGACACAGGGACTGAGAGACAGACACAGGGACCGAGTGAGAGACACAGGGACCGAGTGAGAGACACAGGGACCGAGAGAGAGACACAGGGACCGAGTGAGAGACACAGGGACCGAGAGAGAGACACAGGGACTGAGAGAGAGACAGGGACCGGGAGAGACACAGGGACCGAGAAAGACACAGGGACCGAGAGAGACACAGGGGTGAGAGAGAGATACAGTGACCGAGAGAGACACAGGGACCAAGAGAGACACAGGGACCGAGAGAGAGTCACAGTGACCGAGAGAGAGACACCGGGACCGAGAGAGAGACACAGGGACTGAGAGAGAGACAGGGACCGGGAGAGACACAGGGACCGAGAAAGACACAGGGAGCAAGAGAGAGACACAGGGACCGAGAGAGACACCGGGACCGAGAGAGACACAGGGACCGAGACAGAGACACAGGGACCGAGAGAAACTCAGTGACCGAGAGAGAGAGACAGGGACCGAGAGAGAGAGAGACAGGGTCCGAGAGAGAGAGACACAGGGACTGAGAGAGAGAGACAGTGACCGAGAAAGACACAGTGACTGAGAGAGAGACACAAGGACCGAGAGAGACACAGTGACCGAGAGAGACACAGGGACCGAGTGAGACACAGGGACCGAGTAAGACACAGGGAACAAGACAGAGACACATGGACCGAGAGAGACACAGGGACCGAGAGAGAGATAGTGACCGAGAGAGACACAGGGACTGAGAGAGAGAGAGACAAAGGGACCGAGAGAGGGACACAAGGACCGAGAGAGACACAGGGACCGAGAGAGAGACACAGTGACCGAGAGAGACACCAAGACTAAGAGAGACACAGAGGTGAGAGAGAGATACAGGGACCGAGTGAGACACAGGGACCGAGAGAGAGACACAGGGACCGAGTGAGAGACTCAGGGACCGAGAGAGAGACACAGTGACCGAGAGAGACACAGGGACCGAGAGAGAGAGACACAGGGACCGAGTAAGACACAGGGAACAAGACAGAGACACAGGGACCGAGAGAGACACAGTGACCGAGATAGACACAGGGACCGAGTGAGACACAGTGACCGAGATAGACACAGGGACCGAGAGAGACACAGGGATTGAGAGAGGGAGACACAGGGACCGAGAGAGAGACACAAGGACCAAGAGAGAGATAGTGACCGAGAGAGACACAGGGACTGAGAGAGAGAGAGACACAGGGACCGAGAGAGAGACACAAGTACCGAGAGAGACACAGGGACTGAGTGAGACACATGGACCGAAAGAGACACAGGGACCGAGAGAGAGACACAAGGACCGAGAGAGACACAGGGACCGAGTGAGACACAGGGGTGTGTGGGAGACACATGGACCAAGAGAGACACAGGGACCGAGTGAGACACAGGGACCGAGACAGACACTGGGACCGAGAGTGAGAGAAACAGGGACCGAGAGAGACACAGGGACCGAGTGAGAGACACAGGGACCGAGAGAGAGACACAGGGACCGAGAGAGACACAGGGACCGAGAGAGAGACAGGGACAGAGTGAGACACAGGGACCGAGAGAGAGAGACACAATCGTCCGAGAGAGAAAGACAGGGAGCGAGAGAGACACAGGGACTGAGAGAGACACAGGGGCCAAGAGAGAGACACAGCGACCGACAGAGAGACACAGGGACTGAGAGACAGACACAGGGACCGAGTGAGAGACACAGGGACCGAGTGAGAGACACAGGGACCGAGAGAGAGACACAGGGACCGAGTGAGAGACACAGGGACCGAGAGAGAGACACAGGGACTGAGAGAGAGACAGGGACCGGGAGAGACACAGGGACCGAGAAAGACACAGGGACCGAGAGAGACACAGGGGTGAGAGAGAGATACAGTGACCGAGAGAGACACAGGGACCAAGAGAGACACAGGGACCGAGAGAGAGTCACAGTGACCGAGAGAGAGACACCGGGACCGAGAGAGAGACACAGGGACTGAGAGAGAGACAGGGACTGAGAGAGACACAGGGACCGAGAGAGACACCGGGACCGAGAGAGACACAGGGACCGAGACAGAGACACAGGGACCGAGAGAAACTCAGTGACCGAGAGAGAGAGACAGGGACCGAGAGAGAGAGAGACAGGGTCCGAGAGAGAGAGACACAGGGACTGAGAGAGAGAGACAGTGACCGAGAAAGACACAGTGACTGAGAGAGAGACACAAGGACCGAGAGAGACACAGTGACCGAGAGAGACACAGGGACCGAGTGAGACACAGGGACCGAGTAAGACACAGGGAACAAGACAGAGACACAGGGACCGAGAGAGACACTGAAACTGAGAGAGAGACACCGGGACCGAGTGAGACACAGGGACCGAGTAAGACACAGGGAACAAGAGAGAGACACATGGACCGAGAGAGACACAGGGACCGAGAGAGAGATAGTGACCGAGAGAGACACAGGGACTGAGAGAGAGAGAGACAAAAGGGACCGAGAGAGGGACACAAGGACCGAGAGAGACACAGGGACCGAGAGAGAGACACAGTGACCGAGAGAGACACCAAGACTAAGAGAGACACAGAGGTGAGAGAGAGATACAGGGACCGAGAGAGATACAGGGACCGAGAGAGAGACACAGGGACCGAGTGAGAGACTCAGGGACCGAGAGAGAGACACAGTGACCGAGAGAGACACAGGGACCGAGAGAGAGAGACACAGGGACCGAGAGAGACACAGGGACCGAGTGAGACACAGCGACCGAGAGAGACACAGGGACCGAGAGAGAGAGAGACACAGGGACCGAGAGAGACACAGGGACCGAGTGAGACACAGCGACCGAGTGAGACACAGGGACCGAGAGAGAAAGACACAGGGACCGAGAGAGACACAGGGACCGAGGGAGAGAGACACAGGGACCGAGAGAGACACAGGGACCGAGTGAGACACAGCGACCGAGAGAGACACAGGGACCGAGAGAGAGAGAGACACAGGGACTGAGAGAGAGAGACACAGGGACCGAGAGAGACACAGGGACCGAGGGAGAGAGACACAGGGACCGAGAAAGAGAGACACAGGGACCGAGAGAGACACAGGGACCGAGGGAGAGAGACACAGGGACCGAGAGAGACACAGGGACCGAGTGAGACACAGCGACCGAGAGAGACACAGGGACCGAGAGAGAGAGACACAGGGACCGAGAGAGACACAGGGACTGAGGGAGAGAGACACAGGGACCGAGAGAGAGAGACACAGGGACCGAGAGAGACACAGAGACCGAGGGAGAGAGACACAGGGACCGAGAGAGAGACACAGGGACAGAGTGAGAGACACAGGAACTGAGCGATTCACAGGGACCGAGAGAGACACAGGGACCGAGAGAGACACAGGGACCGAGTAAGACACAGGGAACAAGACAGAGACACAGGGACCGAGAGAGACACAGTGACCGAGAGAGACACAGGGACCGAGTGAGACACAGGGACCGAGTAAGACACAGGGAACAAGACAGAGACACAGGGACCGAGAGAGACACAGGGATTGAGAGAGGGAGACACAGGGACCGAGAGAGAGACACAAGGACCAAGAGAGAGATAGTGACCGAGAGAGACACAGGGACTGAGAGAGAGAGAGACACAGGGACCGAGAGAGAGACACAAGGACCGAGAGAGACACAGGGACTGAGTGAGACACATGGACCGAAAGAGACACAGGGACCGAGAGAGAGACACAAGGACCGAGAGAGACACAGGGACCGAGTGAGACACAGGGGTGTGTGGGAGACACATGGACCGAGAGAGACACAGGGACCGAGTGAGACACAGGGACCGAGACAGACACTGGGACCGAGAGTGAGAGAAACAGGGACCGAGAGAGACACAGGGACCGAGTGAGAGACACAGGGACCGAGAGAGAGACACAGGGACCGAGAGAGACACAGGGACCGAGAGAGAGACAGGGACAGAGTGAGACACAGGGACCGAGAGAGAGAGACACAATCGTCCGAGAGAGAAAGACAGGGAGCGAGAGAGACACAGGGACTGAGAGAGACACAGGGGCCAAGAGAGAGACACAGCGACCGACAGAGAGACACAGGGACTGAGAGACAGACACAGGGACCGAGTGAGAGACACAGGGACCGAGAGAGAGACACAGGGACCGAGTGAGAGACACAGGGACCGAGAGAGAGACACAGGGACTGAGAGAGAGACAGGGACCGGGAGAGACACAGGGACCGAGAAAGACACAGGGACCGAGAGAGACACAGGGGTGAGAGAGAGATACAGTGACCGAGAGAGACACAGGGACCAAGAGAGACACAGGGACCGAGAGAGAGTCACAGTAACCGAGAGAGAGACACCGGGACCGAGAGAGAGACACAGGGACTGAGAGAGAGACAGGGACCGGGAGAGACACAGGGACCGAGAAAGACACAGGGAGCAAGAGAGAGACACAGGGACCGAGAGAGACACCGGGACCGAGAGAGACACAGGGACCGAGACAGAGACACAGGGACCGAGAGAAACTCAGTGACCGAGAGAGAGAGACAGGGACCGAGAGAGAGAGAGACAGGGTCCGAGAGAGAGAGACACAGGGACTGAGAGAGAGACACAAGGACCGAGAGAGACACAGTGACCGAGAGAGACACAGGGACCGAGTGAGACACAGGGACCGAGTAAGACACAGGGAACAAGACAGAGACACAGGGACCGAGAGAGACACTGAAACTGAGAGAGAGACACCGGGACCGAGTGAGACACAGGGACCGAGTAAGACACAGGGAACAAGAGAGAGACACATGGACCGAGAGAGACACAGGGACCGAGAGAGAGATAGTGACCGAGAGAGACACAGGGACTGAGAGAGAGAGAGACAAAGGGACCGAGAGAGGGACACAAGGACCGAGAGAGACACAGGGACCGAGAGAGAGACACAGTGACCGAGAGAGACACCAAGACTAAGAGAGACACAGAGGTGAGAGAGAGATACAGGGACCGAGAGAGATACAGGGACCGAGAGCGAGACGGTGACCGAGAGAGACACAGGGACTGAGAGAGAGACACACAGGGACCGAGAGAGAGACACAAGGACCGAGAGAGACACAGGGACTGAGAGAGACACAGGGACAGAAAGAGAGACACAGGGACCGAGTGAGACACAGGGACCGAGTGAGACACAGCGACCGAGAGAGACACAGGGACCGAGAGAGAGAGACACAGGGACCGAGAGAGACACAGGGACCGAGGGAGAGAGACACAGGGACCGAGAGAGAGACACATGGACCGAGTGAGAGACACAGGGACCGAGAGAGAGTCACCAGCACAGAGGGAGAGACACAGGGACTGAGAGAGAGAGACAGGGACCGGGAGAGACACAGGGACCGAGTGAGGCACAGCGGTGAGAGGGAGACACATGGACCGAGAGAGACACAGGGACCGAGTGAGACACAGCGACCGAGAGATACACAAGGACCGAGAGAGAGAGACACAGGGACCGAGAGAGACACAGGGACCGAGGGAGAGAGACACAGGGACCGAGAGAGAGACACAGGGACCGAGTGAGAGACTCAGGGACTTAGCGAGTCACAGGGACCAAGAGAGACACAGTGACCGAGAGAGACACAGGGACCGAGAGAGAGAGACACAGGGACCGAGAGAGACACAGGGACCGAGTGAGACACAGCGACCGAGAGAGACACAGGGACCGAGAGAGAGAGAGACACAGGGACCGAGAGAGACACAGGGACCGAGTGAACACAGCGACCGAGAGAGACACAGGGACCGAGAGAGAAAGACACAGGGACCGAGAGAGACACAGGGACCGAGGGAGAGAGACACAGGGACCGAGAGAGACACAGGGACCGAGTGAGAGACACAGAGACCGAGAGAGAGAGAGACACAGGGACTGAGAGAGAGAGACACAGGGACCGAGAGAGACACAGGGACCGAGGGAGAGAGACACAGGGACCGAGAAAGAGAGACACAGGGACCGAGAGAGACACAGGGACCGAGGGAGAGAGACACAGGGACCGAGTGAGACACAGCGACCGAGAGAGACACAGGGACCGAGAGAGAGAGAGACACAGGGACTGAGAGAGAGAGACACAGGGACCGAGAGAGACACAGGGACCGAGGGAGAGAGACACAAGGACCGAGAAAGAGAGACACAGGGACCGAGAGAGACACAGGGACCGAGGGAGAGAGACACAGGGACCGAGAGAGACACAGGGACCGAGTGAGACACAGCGACCGAGAGAGACACAGGGACCGAGAGAGAGAGACAGAGGGACCGAGAGAGACACAGGGACTGAGGGAGAGAGACACAGGGACCGAGAGAGAGAGACACAGGGACCGAGAGAGACACAGAGACCGAGGGAGAGAGACACAGGGACCGAGAGAGAGACACAGGGACAGAGTGAGAGACACAGGGACTGAGCGATTCACAGGGACCGAGAGAGACACAGGGACCAAGAGATACACAGTGACCGAGAGAGACACAGGGACCGAGAGAGACACAGTGACTGAGAGAGACACAGGGACATAGAGAGACACAGTGACTGAGAGAGACACAGGGACCTAGAGAGACACAGTGACTGAGAGAAACACAGGGACCCAGAGAGAGACACAGGGACAGAGAGAGACACAGGGACTGAGAGAGTCACAGGGACCGAGAGAGAGAGACACAGGGACTGAGAGAGACACATGGACCGAAAGAGACACAAGGACCGAGAGAGACACAGGGACCGAGTGAGACACAGGGACCGAGAAAGACACAGGGAACAAGAGAGAGATACAAGGACCGAGAGAGACACTGAAACTGAGAGAGAGACACAGGGACCGAGAGAGACACAGGGACCGAGAAAGAGACACAGGGACCGAGAGAGACACAGGGACCGAGAAAGACACAGAGAGCAAGAGAGAGACACAGGGACCGAGAGAGACACCGGGACCGAGAGAGACACAGGGACCGAGACAGAGACACAGGGACTGAGAGAAACACAGTGACCGAGAGAGAGATACAGGGACCGAGAGAGAGACACAGGGACTGAGAGAGAGACAGGGACCGGGAGAGACACAGGGACCAAGAGACACACCAGGACCGAGAGAGACACAGGGGTGAGAGAGAGATACAGGGACCGAGAGAGACAAAGGGACCAAGAGAGACACAGGGACCGAGAGAGAGACACAGTGACCGAGAGAGAGACACCGGGACAGAGAAAGAGACACAGGGACTGAGAGAGAGAGAGACAGGGACCGGGAGAGACACAGGGACAGAGTGAGACACAGGGACCGAGAGAGAGAGACACAATCGTCCGAGAGATAAAGACAGGGAGCGAGAGAGATACAGGGACTGAGAGAGACACAGGGGCCAAGAGAGACACAGCGACCGACAGAGAGACACAGGGACTGAGAGACAGACACAGGGACCGAGTGAGAGACACAGGGACCGACTGAGAGACACAGGGACCGAGAGAGAGACACAGGGACCGAGTGAGAGACACAGGGACCGAGAGAGAGACACAGGGACTGAGAGAGAGACAGGGACCGGGAGAGACACAGGGACCGAGAAAGACAAAGGGACCGAGAGAGACACAGGGGTGAGAGAGAGATACAGTGACCGAGAGAGACACAGGGACCAAGAGAGACACAGGGACCGACAGAGAGTCACAGTGACCGAGAGAGAGACACCGGGACCGAGAGAAATACACAGGGACTGAGAGAGAGACAGGGACCGGGAGAGACACAGGGACCGAGAAAGACACAGGGAGCAAGAGAGAGACACAGGGACCGAGAGAGACACCGGGACCGAGAGAGACACAGGGACCGAGAGAAACTCAGTGACCGAGAGAGAGAGACAGGGACCGAGAGAGAGAGAGACAGGGTCCGAGAGAGAGAGACACAGGGACTGAGAGAGAGACAGTGACCGAGAAAGATACAGTGACTGAGAGAGAGACACAGGGACCGAGAGAGACACTGAAACTGAGAGAGAGACACCGGGACCGAGTGAGACACAGGGACCGAGTAAGACACAGGGAACAAGAGAGAGACACAGGGACCGAGAGAGACACTGAAACTGAGAGAGAGACACCGGGACCGAGAGAGACACAGGGACCGAGAGAGAGATAGTGACCGAGAGAGACACAGGGACTGAGAGAGAGAGAGACAAAGGGACCGAGAGAGGGACACAAGGACCGAGAGAGACACAGGGACCGAGTGAGACACAGGGACCGAAAAGACACAGGGACTGAGAGAGACACAGGGACCGAGAGCGAGACGGTGACCGAGAGAGACACAGGGACTGAGAGAGAGACACACAGGGACCGAGAGAGAGACACAAGGACCGAGAGAGACACAGGGACTGAGAGAGACACAGGGACAGAAAGAGAGACACAGGGACCGAGTGAGACACAGGGACCGAGTGAGACACAGCGACTGAGAGAGACACAGGGACCGAGAGAGAGAGACACAGGGACCGAAAGAGACACAGGGACCGAGGGAGAGAGACACAGGGACCGAGAGAGAGACACAGGGACCGAGTGAGAGACAGAGGGACCGAGAGAGACACAGGGACCGAGAGAGAGACACAGGGACTGAGAGAGAGACACAGGGACCGAGAGAGACACCAAGACTAAGAGAGACACAGAGGTGAGAGAGAGATACAGGGACCGAGAGAGACACAGGGACCGAGAGAGAGACACAGGGACCGAGAGAGAGACACAGTGACCGAGAGAGAGACACCAGCACAGAGAGAGAGACACAGAGACTGAGAGAGAGAGAGACACAGGGACCGAATGAGACACAGGGGTGATGGAGACACAGGGACCGAGAGAGAGACACAGGGACGGAGAGAGAGACACAGGGACCGAGAGAGACACAGGGACCAAGAGAGAGACACAGGGACCGAGAGAAACACAGGGGTGATGGAGACACAGTGACCGAGAGATAGAGACAGGGACCGAGAGAGAGAGACAGGGACCGAGAGAAACACAGTGACCGACAGAGAGAGACACAGGGTCGGAAAGAGAGACACAGGGACCGAGGGAGAGAGAGAGGGACCGGGAGAGACACAGGGACCGAGTGAGACACAGGGACCGAGAGAGAGAGACACAGGGACCGAGAGAGACACAGGGACCGAGGGAGAGAGACACAGGGACCGAGAGAGAGACACAGGGACCGAGGGAGAGAGACACAGGGACCGAGAGAGAGACACAGGGACCGAGTGAGAGACTCAGGGACCGAGAGAGAGACACAGTGACCGAGAGAGAGACACCAGCACAGAGGGAGAGACACAGGGACTGAGAGAGAGACAGGGACCGAGAGAGAGAGACACAGGGACCGAGAGAGACACAGGGACCGAGTGAGACACAGGGACCGAGAGAGAGAGACACAGGGACCGAGAGAGACACAGGGACCGAGAGAGAGAGACACAGGGACCGAGAGAGACACAGGGACCGAGTGAGACACAGCGACCGAGAGAGACACAGGGACCGAGAGAGAGAGAGACACAGGGACCGAGAGAGACACAGGGACCGAGTGAGACACAGCGACCGAGTGAGACACAGGGACCGAGAGAGAAAGACACAGGGACCGAGAGAGACACAGTGACCGAGGGAGAGAGACACAGGGACCGAGAGAGACACAGGGACCGAGTGAGACACAGCGACCGAGAGAGACACAGGGACCGAGAGAGAGAGAGACACAGGGACTGAGAGAGAGAGACACAGGGACCGAGAGAGACACAGGGACCGAGGGAGAGAGACACAGGGACCGAGAAAGAGAGACACAGGGACCGAGAGAGACACAGGGACCGAGGGAGAGAGACACAGGGACCGAGAGAGACACAGGGACCGAGTGAGACACAGCGACCGAGAGAGACACAGGGACCGAGAGAGAGAGACACAGGGACCGAGAGAGACACTGGGACTGAGGGAGAGAGACACAGGGACCGAGAGAGAGAGACACAGGGACCGAGAGAGACACAGAGACCGAGGGAGAGAGACACAGGGACCGAGAGAGAGACACAGGGACAGAGTGAGAGACACAGGGACTGAGCGATTCACAGGGACCGAGAGAGACACAGGGACCGAGAGAGACACAGTGACCGAGAGAGACACAGGGACCGAGAGAGACACAGTGACTGAGAGAGACACAGGGACATAGAGAGACACAGTGTCTGAGAGAGACACAGGGACCTAGAGAGACACAGTGACTGAGAGAAACACAGGGACCCAGAGAGAGACACAGGGACAGAGAGAGACACAGGGACTGAGAGAGTCACAGGGACCGAGAGAGAGAGACACAGGGACTGAGAGAGACACATGGACCGAAAGAGACACAAGGACCGAGAGAGACACAGGGACCGAGTGAGACACAGGGACCGAGAGAGATACAGGGAACAAGAGAGAGATACAAGGACCGAGAGAGACACAGGGACCGAGAAAGACACAGGGAGCAAGAGAGAGACACAGGGACCGAGAGAGACACCGGGACCGAGAGAGACAGAGGGACCGAGACAGAGACACAGGGACTGAGAGAAACACAGTGACCGAGAGAGAGATACAGGGACCGAGAGAGAGACACAGGGACTGAGAGAGAGACAGGGACCGGGAGAGACACAGGGACCAAGAGACACACCAGGACCGAGAGAGACACAGGGGTGAGAGAGAGATACAGGGACCGAGAGAGACAAAGGGACCAAGAGAGACACAGGGACCGAGAGAGAGACACAGTGACCGAGAGAGAGACACCGGGACAGAGAAAGAGACACAGGGACTGAGAGAGAGAGAGACAGGGACCGGGAGAGACACAGGGACAGAGTGAGACACAGGGACCGAGAGAGAGAGACACAATCGTCCGAGAGATAAAGACAGGGAGCGAGAGAGACACAGGGACTGAGAGAGACACAGGGGCCAAGAGTGACACTGCGACCGAGAGAGAGACACAGGGACTGAGAGAGACACAGCGACCGAGAGAGACACAGGGATCGAGAGAGACACAGGGACTGAGAAAGACACAGAGACCGAGTGAGAGACACAGGGACCGAGAGTGAGACACAGGGACAGAGAGAGACACAGGGACTGAGAGAGACACAGGGACCGAGAGAGAGACACAGGGACTGAGAGAGAGACACAGGGACCGAGAGAGTGACACAGGGACCGAGAGAGTCACAGGTGTGAGAGAGAGATACAGGGACCGAGAGAGACACAGGGACCAAGAGAGACACAGGGACCGAGAGAGAGACACAGTGACCGAGAGAGAGACACCGGGACAGAGAGAGAGACACAGGGACTGAGAGAGAGAGAGACAGGGACCGGGAGAGACACAGGGACAGAGTGAGACACAGGGACCGAGTGAGACACAGGGACCGAGTAAGACACAGGGAACAAGACAGAGACACAGGGACCGAGAGAGACACAGGGATTGAGAGAGAGAGACACAGGGACCGAGAGAGAGACACAAGGACCAAGAGAGAGATAGTGACCGAGAGAGACACAGGGACTGAGAGAGAGAGAGACACAGGGACCGAGAGAGAGACACAAGGACCGAGAGAGACACAGGGACTGAGTGAGACACATGGACCGAAAGAGACACAGGGACGGAGAGAGACACAGGGACCGAGAGCGAGACAGTGACCGAGAGAGACACAGGGATTGAGAGAGAGAGACACAGGGACCGAGAGAGAGACACAAGGACCGAGAGAGACACAGGGACCGAGTGAGACACAGGGGTGAGTGGGAGACACATGGACCGAGAGAGACACAGGGACCGAGTGAGACACAGGGACCGAGAGAGACACTGGGACCGAGAGAGAGAGAAACAGGGACCGAGAGAGACACAGGGACCGAGTGAGAGACACAGGGACTGAGAGAGTGACAGGGACCGAGAGAGACACAGTGACCGAGAGAGACACAGGGACCGAGAGAGAGACACAGGGACCGAGAGAGACACAGGGACTGAGAGAGTCACAGGGACCGATAGAGAGACACAGGGACCGAGAGAGAGAGACACAGGGACCGAGAGAGAGACACTGGGACTGATAGAGAGACATAGGAACCAAGAGAGACACCAGGACCGAGAGAGACACAGGGGTGAGAGAGAGATACAGGGACCGAGAGAGACACACGGACTGAGAGAGAGACACAGTGACCGAGAGAGAGACACAGGGACCGAGAGAGAGAGAGACACAGGGACCGAGAGAGAGACACAGGGACCGAGAGAGAGAGACACAGGGACCGAGAGAGAGACACAGGGACTGAGAGAGAGAGAGACAGGGACCGGGAGAGACACAGGGACCAAGAGACACACCAGGACCGAGAGAGACACAGGGGTGAGAGAGAGATACAGGGACCGAGAGAGACATAGTGACCGAGAGAGAGACACCGGGACAGAGAGAGAGAAACAGGGACTGAGAGAGAGAGACAGGGACCGGGTGAGACACAGGGAACAAGAGAGAGACACAGGGACCGAGAGAGACACCGGGACCGAGAGAGACACAGGGACCGAGAGAGAGAGAGACACAGGGACAGTGTGAGACACAGGGACCGAGAGAGAGACACAATCGTCCGAGAGAGAAAGACAGGGAGCGAGAGAGACACGGGGACCGAGAGAGACATAGGGACCGAGTGAAACACAGGGGTGAGAGGGAGACACAGGGACCGAGAGAGAGAGACACAAGGACCGAGAGAGACACAGGGACCGAGGGAGAGAGACACAGGGACCGAGAGAGAGAGACACAGGGACCGAGTGAGAGACACAGGGACTGAGCGAGTCACAGGGACCGAGAGAGACACAGTGACCGAGAGAGACACAGGGACTGAGAGGGTCACAGGGACCGAGAGAGAGAAACAGGCACCGAGAGAGAGACACAGTGACTGAGAGAGAGACACAGTGACTGAGAGAGAGACACCGGGACTGATAGAGAGACATAGGGACCAAGAGAGACACCAGGACCGAGAGAGACACAGGGGTGAGAGAGAGATACCGGGACCGAGAGAGACACATGGACTGAGAGAGAGACACAGTGACCGAGAGAGAGACACCGGGACAGCGAGAGATAGGGACCGAGAGAGACACAGGGGTGAGAGAGAGATACAGGGACCGAGAGAGACAAAGGGACCAAGAGAGACACAGGGACCGAGAGAGAGAAACAGTGACCGAGAGAGAGACACCGGGACAGAGAAAGAGACACAGGGACTGAGAGAGAGAGACAGGGACCGGGAGAGACACAGAGACCGAGAGAGAGCCACAGGGACCGAGAGAGAGACAGGGACAGAGTGAGACACAGGGACCGAGAGAGAGAGACACAATCGTCCGAGAGAGAAAGACAGGGAGCGAGAGAGACACAGGGACTGAGAGAGACACAGGGGCCAAGAGAGACACAGCGACCGACAGAGAGACACAGGGACTGAGAGACAGACACAGGGACCGAGTGAGAGACACAGGGACCGAGTGAGAGACACAGGGACCGAGAGAGAGACACAGGGACCGAGTGAGAGACACAGGGACCGAGAGAGAGACACAGGGACCGAGTGAGAGACACAGGGACCGAGAGAGAGACACAGGGACTGAGAGAGAGACAGGGACCGGGAGAGACACAGGGACCGAGAAAGACACAGGGACCGAGAGAGACACAGGGGTGAGAGAGAGATACAGTGACCGAGAGAGACACAGGGACCAAGAGAGACACAGGGACCGAGAGAGAGTCACAGTGACCGAGAGAGAGACAGGGACCGGGAGAGACACAGGGACCGAGAAAGACACAGGGACCGAGAGAGACACAGGGGTGAGAGAGAGATACAGTGACCGAGAGAGACACAGGGACCGAGTGAGACACAGGGACCGAGAGAGACACAGGGGTGAGAGAGAGATACAGTGACCAAGAGAGACACAGGGACCGAGAGAGAGTCACAGTGACCGAGAGAGAGACACCGGGACCGAGAGAGAGACACAGGGACTGAGAGAGAGACAGGGACCGGGAGAGACACAGGGACCGAGAAAGACACAGGGAGCAAGAGAGAGACACAGGGACCGAGAGAGACACCGGGACCGAGAGAGACACAGGGACCGAGACAGAGACACAGGGACCGAGAGAAACTCAGTGACCGAGAGAGACAGACAGGGACCGAGAGAGAGAGAGACAGGGTCCGAGAGAGAGAGACACAGGGACTGAGAGAGAGACAGTGACCGAGAAAGACACAGTGACTGAGAGAGAGAGACACAAGGACCGAGAGAGACACAGTGACCGAGAGAGACACAGGGACCGAGTGAGACACAGGGAACAAGACAGAGACACAGGGACCGAGAGAGACACTGAAACTGAGAGAGAGACACCGGGACCGAGTGAGACACAGGGACCGAGTAAGACACAGGGAACAAGAGAGAGACACATGGACCGAGAGAGACACAGGGACCGAGAGAGAGATAGTGACCGAGAGAGACACAGGGACTGAGAGAGAGAGAGACAAAGGGACCGAGAGAGGGACACAAGGACCGAGAGAGACACAGGGACCGAGTGAGACACAGGGACCGAAAAGACACAGGGACGGAGAGAGACACAGGGACCGAGAGCGAGACGGTGACCGAGAGAGACACATGGACTGAGAGAGAGACACACAGGGACCGAGAGAGAGACACAAGGACCGAGAGAGACACAGGGACTGAGAGAGACACAGGGACAGAAAGAGAGACACAGGGACCGAGTGAGACACAGGGACCGAGTGAGACACAGCGACCGAGAGAGTCACAGGGACCGAGAGAGAGAGAGACACAGGGACCGAGAGAGACACAGGGACCGAGGGAGAGAGACACAGGGACCGAGAGAGAGACACAGGGACCGAGTGAGAGACAGAGGGACCGAGAGAGACACAGGGACCAAGAGAGAGACACAGTGACCGAGAGAGACACCAAGACTAAGAGAGACACAGAGGTGAGAGAGAGATACAGGGACCGAGAGAGACACAGGGACCGAGAGAGAGACACAGGGACCGAGAGAGAGACACAGTGACCGAGAGAGAGACACCAGCACAGAGGGAGAGACACAGGGACTGAGAGAGAGAGACAGGGACCGGGAGAGACACAGGGACCGAGTGAGACACAGCGGTGAGAGGGAGACACATGGACCGAGAGAGACACAGGGACCGAGTGAGACACAGCGACCGAGAGATACACAGGGACCGAGAGAGAGAGAGACACAGGGACCGAGAGAGACACAGGGACCGAGGGAGAGAGACACAGGGACCGAGAGAGAGACACAGGGACCGAGTGAGAGACTCAGGGACCGAGAGAGAGACACAGTGACCGAGAGAGAGACACCAGCACAGAGGGAGAGACACAGGGACTGAGAGAGAGAGACAGGGACCGGGAGAGACACAGTGACCGAGAGAGACACAGGGACCGAGAGAGAGAGACACAGGGACCGAGAGAGACACAGGGACCGAGTGAGACACAGCGACCGAGAGAGACACAGGGACCGAGAGAGAGAGAGACACAGGGACCGAGAGAGACACAGGGACCGAGGGAGAGAGACACAGGGACCGAGAGAGACACAGGGACCGAGTGAGACACAGCGACCGAGAGAGACACAGGGACCGAGAGAGAGAGAGACACAGGGACTGAGAGAGAGAGACACAGGGACCGAGAGAGACACAGGGACCGAGGGAGAGAGACACAGGGACCGAGAAAGAGAGACACAGGGACCGAGAGAGACACAGGGACCAAGGGAGAGAGACACAGGGACCGAGAAAGAGAGACACAGGGACCGAGTGAGACACAGCGACCGAGAGAGACACAGGGACCGAGAGAGAGAGACACAGGGACCGAGAGAGACACAGGGACTGAGGGAGAGAGACACAGGGACCGAGAGAGAGAGACACAGGGACCGAGAGAGACACAGAGACCGAGGGAGAGAGACACAGGGACCGAGAGAGAGACACAGGGACAGAGTGAGAGACACAGGGACTGAGCGATTCACAGGGACCGAGAGAGACACAGGGACCGAGAGAGACACAGTGACCGAGAGAGACACAGGGACCGAGAGAGACACAGTGACTGAGAGAGACACAGGGACATAGAGAGACACAGTGTCTGAGAGAGACACAGGGACCTAGAGAGACACAGTGACTGAGAGAAACACAGGGACCCAGAGAGAGACGCAGGGACAGAGAGAGACACAGGGACTGAGAGTCACAGGGACCGAGAGAGAGAGACACAGGGACTGAGAGAGACACATGGACCGAAAGAGACACAAGGACCGAGAGAGACACAGGGACCGAGTGAGACACAGGGACCGAGAAAGACACAGGGAACAAGAGAGAGATACAAGGACCGAGAGAGACACTGAAACTGAGAGAGAGACACAGGGACCGAGAGAGACACAGGGACTGAGAAAGAGACACAGGGACCGAGAGAGACACAGGGACCGAGAAAGACACAGGGAGCAAGAGAGAGACACAGGGACCGAGAGAGACACCGGGACCGAGAGAGACACAGGGACCGAGACAGAGACACAGGGACTGAGAGAAACACAGTGACCGAGAGAGAGATACAGGGACCGAGAGAGAGACACAGGGACTGAGAGAGAGACAGGGACCGGGAGAGACACAGGGACCAAGAGACACACCAGGACCGAGAGAGACACAGGGGTGAGAGAGAGATACAGGGACCGAGAGAGACAAAGGGACCAAGAGAGACACAGGGACCGAGAGAGAGACACAGTGACCGAGAGAGAGACACCGGGACAGAGAAAGAGACACAGGGACTGAGAGAGAGAGAGACAGGGACCGGGAGAGACACAGGGACAGAGTGAGACACAGGGACCGAGAGAGAGAGACACCATCGTCCGAGAGATAAAGACAGGGAGCGAGAGAGACACAGGGACTGAGAGAGACACAGGGGCCAAGAGTGACACTGCGACCGAGAGAGAGACACAGGGACTGAGAGAGACACAGCGACCGAGAGAGACACAGGGACCGAGAGAGACACAGGGACTGAGAGAGACACAGAGACCGAGTGAGAGACACAGTGACCGAGAGTGAGACACAGGGACAGAGAGAGACACAGGGACTGAGAGAGACACAGGGACCGAGAGAGAGACACAGGGACTGAGAGAGAGACACAGGGACCGAGAGAGTGACACATGGACCGAGAGAGTCACAGGTGTGAGAGAGAGATACAGGGACCGAGAGAGACACAGGGACCAAGAGAGACACAGGGACCGAGAGAGAGACACCGGGACAGCGAGAGAGACACAGGGACTGAGAGAGAGAGAGACAGGGACCGGGAGAGACACAGGGACAGAGTGAGACACAGGGACCGAGTGAGACACAGGGACCGAGTAAGACACAGGGAACAAGACAGAGACACAGGGACCGAGAGTGACACTGAAACTGAGAGAGAGACACAGTGACCGAGAGAGACACAGGGACCGAGTGAGACACAGGGACCGAGTAAGACACAGGGAACAAGACAGAGACACAGGGACCGAGAGAGACACAGGGATTGAGAGAGAGAGACACAGGGACCGAGAGAGAGACACAAGGACCAAGAGAGAGATAGTGACCGAGAGAGACACAGGGACTGAGAGAGAGAGAGACACAGGGACCGAGAGAGAGACACAAGGACCGAGAGAGACACAGGGACTGAGTGAGACACATGGACCCAAAGAGACACAGGGACGGAGAGAGACACAGGGACCGAGAGCGAGACAGTGACCGAGAGAGACACAGGGATTGAGAGAGAGAGACACAGGGACCGAGAGAGAGACACAAGGACCGAGAGAGACACAGGGACCGATTGAGACACAGGGGTGAGTGGGAGACACATGGACCGAGAGAGACACAGGGACCGAGTGAGACACAGGGACCGAGAGAGACACTGGGACCGAGAGAGAGAGAAACAGGGACCGAGAGAGACACAGGGACCGAGTGAGAGACACAGGGACTGAGAGAGTGACAGGAACCGAGAGAGACACAGTGACCGAGAGAGACACAGGGACCGAGAGAGAGACACAGGGACCGAGAGAGACACAGGGACTGAGAGAGTCACAGGGACCGATAGAGAGACACAGGGACCGAGAGAGAGAGACACAGGGACCGAGAGAGAGACACTGGGACTGATAGAGAGACATAGGAACCAAGAGAGACACCAGGACCGAGAGAGACACAGGGGTGAGAGAGAGATACAGGGACCGAGAGAGACACACGGACTGAGAGAGAGACACAGTGACCGAGAGAGAGACACAGGGACCGAGAGAGAGAGACACAGGGACCGAGAGAGAGACACAGGGACTGAGAGAGAGAGAGACAGGGACCGGGAGAGACACAGGGACCAAGAGACACACCAGGACCGAGAGAGACACAGGGGTGAGAGAGAGATACAGGGACCGAGAGAGACATAGTGACCGAGAGAGAGACACCGGGACAGAGAGAGAGAAACAGGGACTGAGAGAGAGAGACAGGGACCGGGTGAGACACAGGGAACAAGAGAGAGACACAGGGACCGAGAGAGAGAGAGACAGGGTCCGAAGAGAGAGACACAGGGACAGTGTGAGACACAGGGACCGAGAGAGAGACACAATCGTCCGAGAGAGAAAGACAGGGAGCGAGAGAGACACGGGGACCGAGAGAGACATAGGGACCGAGTGAAACACAGGGGTGAGAGGGAGACACAGGGACCGAGAGAGAGAGACACAAGGACCGAGAGAGACACAGGGACCGAGGGAGAGAGACACAGGGACCGAGAGAGAGAGACACAGGGACCGAGTGAGAGACACAGGGACTGAGCGAGTCACAGGGACCGAGAGAGACACAGGGACTGAGAGGGTCACAGGGACCGAGAGAGAGACACAGGCACCGAGAGAGAGACACAGTGACTGAGAGAGAGACACAGTGACTGAGAGAGAGACACCGGGACTGATAGAGAGACATAGGGACCAAGAGAGACACCAGGACCGAGAGAGACACAGGGGTGAGAGAGAGATACCGGGACCGAGAGAGACACATGGACTGAGAGAGAGACACAGTGACCGAGAGAGAGACACCGGGACAGCGAGAGATAGGGACCGAGAGAGAGAGATACAGGGACCGAGAGAGAGACACAGGGACTGAGAGAGAGAGAGACAGGGACCGGGAGAGACACAGGGACCAAGAGACACACCAGGACCGAGAGAGACACAGGGGTGAGAGAGAGATACAGGGACCGAGAGAGACAAAGGGACCAAGAGAGACACAGGGACCGAGAGAGAGAAACAGTGACCGAGAGAGAGAGACACCGGGACAGAGAAAGAGACACAGGGACTGAGAGAGAGAGACAGGGACCGGGAGAGACACAGAGACCGAGAGAGAGCCACAGGGACCGAGAGAGAGACAGGGACAGAGTGAGACACAGGGACCGAGAGAGAGAGACACAATCGTCCGAGAGAGAAAGACAGGGAGCGAGAGAGACACAGGGACTGAGAGAGACACAGGGGCCAAGAGAGACACAGCGACCGACAGAGAGACACAGGGACTGAGAGACAGACACAGGGACCGAGTGAGAGACACAGGGACCGAGTGAGAGACACAGGGACCGAGAGAGAGACACAGGGACCGAGTGAGAGACACAGGGACCGAGAGAGAGACACAGGGACTGAGAGAGAGACAGGGACCGGGAGAGACACAGGGACCGAGAAAGACACAGGGACCGAGAGAGACACAGGGGTGAGAGAGAGATACAGTGACCGAGAGAGACACAGGGACCAAGAGAGACACAGGGACCGAGAGAGAGTCACAGTGACCGAGAGAGAGACACCGGGACCGAGAGAGAGACACAGGGACTGAGAGAGAGACAGGGACCGGGAGAGACACAGGGACCGAGAAAGACACAGGGAGCAAGAGAGAGACACAGGGACCGAGAGAGACACCGGGACCGAGAGAGACACAGGGACCGAGACAGAGACACAGGGACCGAGAGAAACTCAGTGACCGAGAGAGAGAGACAGGGACCGAGAGAGAGAGAGACAGGGTCCGAGAGAGAGAGACACAGGGACTGAGAGAGAGACAGTGACCGAGAAAGACACAGTGACTGAGAGAGAGACACAAGGACCGAGAGAGACACAGTGACCGAGAGAGACACAGGGACCGAGTGAGACACAGGGACCGAGTAAGACACAGGGAACAAGACAGAGACACAGGGACCGAGAGAGACACTGAAACTGAGAGAGAGACACCGGGACCGAGTGAGACACAGGGACAGAGTAAGACACAGGGAACAAGAGAGAGACACATGGACCGAGAGAGACACAGGGACCGAGAGAGAGATAGTGACCGAGAGAGACACAGGGACTGAGAGAGAGAGAGACAAAGGGACCGAGAGAGGGACACAAGGACCGAGAGAGACACCAGGACCGAGTGAGACACAGGGACCGAAAAGACACAGGGACGGAGAGAGACACAGGGACCGAGAGCGAGACGGTGACCGAGAGAGACACATGGACTGAGAGAGAGACACACAGGGACCGAGAGAGAGACACAAGGACCGAGAGACACACAGGGACTGAGAGAGACATAGGGACCGAGTGAAACACAGGGGTGAGAGGGAGACACAGGGACCGAGAGAGAGAGACACAAGGACCGAGAGAGACACAGGGACCGAGGGAGAGAGACACAGGGACCGAGAGAGAGAGACACAGGGACCGAGTGAGAGACACAGGGACTGAGCGAGTCACAGGGACCGAGAGAGACACAGTGACCGAGAGAGACACAGGGACTGAGAGGGTCACAGGGACCGAGAGAGAGAAACAGGCACCGAGAGAGAGACACAGTGACTGAGAGAGAGACACAGTGACTGAGAGAGAGACACCGGGACTGATAGAGAGACATAGGGACCAAGAGAGACACCAGGACCGAGAGAGACACAGGGGTGAGAGAGAGATACCGGGACCGAGAGAGACACATGGACTGAGAGAGAGACACAGTGACCGAGAGAGAGACACCGGGACAGCGAGAGATAGGGACCGAGAGAGAGAGATACAGGGACCGAGAGAGAGACACAGGGACTGAGAGAGAGAGAGACAGGGACCGGGAGAGACACAGGGACCAAGAGACACACCAGGACCGAGAGAGACACAGGGGTGAGAGAGAGATACAGGGACCGAGAGAGACAAAGGGACCAAGAGAGACACAGGGACCGAGAGAGAGAAACAGTGACCGAGAGAGAGACACCGGGACAGAGAAAGAGACACAGGGACTGAGAGAGAGAGACAGGGACCGGGAGAGACACAGAGACCGAGAGAGAGCCACAGGGACCGAGAGAGAGACAGGGACAGAGTGAGACACAGGGACCGAGAGAGAGAGACACAATCGTCCGAGAGAGAAAGACAGGGAGCGAGAGAGACACAGGGACTGAGAGAGACACAGGGGCCAAGAGAGACACAGCGACCGACAGAGAGACACAGGGACTGAGAGACAGACACAGGGACCGAGTGAGAGACACAGGGACCGAGTGAGAGACACAGGGACCGAGAGAGAGACACAGGGACCGAGTGAGAGACACAGGGACCGAGAGAGAGACACAGGGACCGAGTGAGAGACACAGGGACCGAGAGAGAGACACAGGGACTGAGAGAGAGACAGGGACCGGGAGAGACACAGGGACCGAGAAAGACACAGGGACCGAGAGAGACACAGGGGTGAGAGAGAGATACAGTGACCGAGAGAGACACAGGGACCAAGAGAGACACAGGGACCGAGAGAGAGTCACAGTGACCGAGAGAGAGACACCGGGACCGAGAGAGAGACACAGGGACTGAGAGAGAGACAGGGACCGGGAGAGACACAGGGACCGAGAAAGACACAGGGAGCAAGAGAGAGACACAGGGACCGAGAGAGACACCGGGACCGAGAGAGACACAGGGACCGAGACAGAGACACAGGGACCGAGAGAAACTCAGTGACCGAGAGAGACAGACAGGGACCGAGAGAGAGAGAGACAGGGTCCGAGAGAGAGACAGTGACCGAGAAAGACACAGTGACTGAGAGAGAGAGACACAAGGACCGAGAGAGACACAGTGACCGAGAGAGACACAGGGACCGAGTGAGACACAGGGACCGAGTAAGACACAGGGAACAAGACAGAGACACAAGGACCGAGAGAGACACAGGGACCGAGAGAGACACAGGGACTGAGAGAGAGAGAGACAAAGGGACCGAGAGAGGGACACAAGGACCGAGAGAGACACAGGGACCGAAAAGACTCAGGGACGGAGAGAGACACAGGGACCGAGAGCGAGACGGTGACCGAGAGAGACACATGGACTGAGAGAGAGACACACAGGGACCGAGAGAGAGACACAAGGACCGAGAGAGACACAGGGACTGAGAGAGACACAGGGACAGAAAGAGAGACACAGGGACCGAGTGAGACACAGGGACCGAGTGAGACACAGCGACCGAGAGAGTCACAGGGACCGAGAGAGAGAGAGACACAGGGACCGAGAGAGACACAGGGACCGAGGGAGAGAGACACAGGGACCGAGAGAGAGACACAGGGACCGAGTGAGAGACAGAGGGACCGAGAGAGACACAGGGACCAAGAGAGAGACACAGTGACCGAGAGAGACACCAAGACTAAGAGAGACACAGAGGTGAGAGAGAGATACAGGGACCGAGAGAGACACAGGGACCGAGAGAGAGACACAGGGACCGAGAGAGAGACACAGTGACCGAGAGAGAGACACCAGCACAGAGGGAGAGACACAGGGACTGAGAGAGAGAGACAGGGACCGGGAGAGACACAGGGACCGAGTGAGACACAGCGGTGAGAGGGAGACACATGGACCGAGAGAGACACAGGGACCGAGTGAGACACAGCGACCGAGAGATACACAGGGACCGAGTGAGAGAGAGACACAGGGACCGAGAGAGACACAGGGACCGAGGGAGAGAGACACAGGGACCGAGAGAGAGACACAGGGACCGAGTGAGAGACTCAGGGACCGAGAGAGAGACACAGTGACCGAGAGAGAGACACCAGCACAGAGGGAGAGACACAGGGACTGAGAGAGAGAGACAGGGACCGGGAGAGACACAGTGACCGAGAGAGACACAGGGACCGAGAGAGAGAGACACAGGGACCGAGAGAGACACAGGGACCGAGTGAGACACAGCGACCGAGAGAGACACAGGGACCGAGAGAGAGAGAGACACAGGGACCGAGAGAGACACAGGGACCGAGGGAGAGAGACACAGGGACCGAGAGAGACACAGGGACCGAGTGAGACACAGCGACCGAGAGAGACACAGGGACCGAGAGAGAGAGAGACACAGGGACTGAGAGAGAGAGACACAGGGACCGAGAGAGACACAGGGACCGAGGGAGAGAGACACAGGGACCGAGAAAGAGAGACACAGGGACCGAGAGAGACACAGGGACCAAGGGAGAGAGACACAGGGACCGAGAAAGAGAGACACAGGGACCGAGTGAGACACAGCGACCGAGAGAGACACAGGGACCGAGAGAGAGAGACACAGGGACCGAGAGAGACACAGGGACTGAGGGAGAGAGACACAGGGACCGAGAGAGAGAGACACAGGGACCGAGAGAGACACAGAGACCGAGGGAGAGAGACACAGGGACCGAGAGAGAGACACAGGGACAGAGTGAGAGACACAGGGACTGAGCGATTCACAGGGACCGAGAGAGACACAGGGACCGAGAGAGACACAGTGACCGAGAGAGACACAGGGACCGAGAGAGACACAGTGACTGAGAGAGACACAGGGACATAGAGCGACACAGTGTCTGAGAGAGACACAGGGACCTAGAGAGACACAGTGACTGAGAGAAACACAGGGACCCAGAGAGAGACGCAGGGACAGAGAGAGACACAGGGACTGAGAGTCACAGGGACCGAGAGAGAGAGACACAGGGACTGAGAGAGACACATGGACCGAAAGAGACACAAGGACCGAGAGAGACACAGGGACCGAGTGAGACACAGGGACCGAGAAAGACACAGGGAACAAGAGAGAGATACAAGGACCGAGAGAGACACTGAAACTGAGAGAGAGACACAGGGACCGAGAGAGACACAGGGACTGAGAAAGAGACACAGGGACCGAGAGAGACACAGGGACCGAGAAAGACACAGGGAGCAAGAGAGAGACACAGGGACCGAGAGAGACACCGGGACCGAGAGAGACACAGGGACCGAGACAGAGACACAGGGACTGAGAGAAACACAGTGACCGAGAGAGAGATACAGGGACCGAGAGAGAGACACAGGGACTGAGAGAGAGACAGGGACCGGGAGAGACACAGGGACCAAGAGACACACCAGGACCGAGAGAGACACAGGGGTGAGAGAGAGATACAGGGACCGAGAGAGACAAAGGGACCAAGAGAGACACAGGGACCGAGAGAGAGACACAGTGACCGAGAGAGAGACACCGGGGACAGAGAAAGAGACAGAGGGACTGAGAGAGAGAGAGACAGGAACCGGGAGAGACACAGGGACAGAGTGAGACACAGGGACCGAGAGAGAGAGACACCATCGTCCGAGAGATAAAGACAGGGAGCGAGAGAGACACAGGGACTGAGAGAGACACAGGGGCCAAGAGTGACACTGCGACCGAGAGAGAGACACAGGGACTGAGAGAGACACAGCGACCGAGAGAGACACAGGGACCGAGAGAGACACAGGGACTGAGAGAGACACAGAGACCGAGTGAGAGACACAGTGACCGAGAGTGAGACACAGGGACAGAGAGAGACACAGGGACTGAGAGAGACACAGGGACCGAGAGAGAGACACAGGGACTGAGAGAGAGACACAGGGACCGAGAGAGTGACACATGGACCGAGAGAGTCACAGGTGTGAGAGAGAGATACAGGGACCGAGAGAGACACAGGGACCAAGAGAGACACAGGGACCGAGAGAGAGACACCGGGACAGAGAGAGAGACACAGGGACTGAGAGAGAGAGAGACAGGGACCGGGAGAGACACAGGGACAGAGTGAGACACAGGGACCGAGTGAGACACAGGGACCGAGTAAGACACAGGGAACAAGACAGAGACACAGGGACCGAGAGTGACACAGTGACCGAGAGAGACACAGGGACCGAGTGAGACACAGGGACCGAGAGAGACACAGGGATTGAGAGAGAGAGACACAGGGACCGAGAGAGAGACACAAGGACCAAGAGAGAGATAGTGACCGAGAGAGACACAGGGACTGAGAGAGAGAGAGACACAGGGACCGAGAGAGAGACACAAGGACCGAGAGAGACACAGGGACTGAGTGAGACACATGGACCCAAAGAGACACAGGGACGGAGAGAGACACAGGGACCGAGAGCGAGACAGTGACCGAGAGAGACACAGGGATTGAGAGAGAGAGACACAGGGACCGAGAGAGAGACACAAGGACCGAGAGAGACACAGGACCGATTGAGACACAGGGGTGAGTGGGAGACACATGGACCGAGAGAGACACAGGGACCGAGTGAGACACAGGGACCGAGAGAGACACTGGGACCGAGAGAGAGAGAAACAGGGACCGAGAGAGACACAGGGACCGAGTGAGAGACACAGGGACTGAGAGAATGACAGGGACCGAGAGAGACACAGTGACCGAGAGAGACACAGGGACCGAGAGAGAGACACAGGGACCGAGAGAGACACAGGGACTGAGAGAGTCACAGGGACCGATAGAGAGACACAGGGACCGAGAGAGAGAGACACAGGGACCGAGAGAGAGACACTGGGACTGATAGAGAGACATAGGAACCAAGAGAGACACCAGGACCGAGAGAGACACAGGGGTGAGAGAGAGATACAGGGACCGAGAGAGACACACGGACTGAGAGAGAGACACAGTGACCGAGAGAGAGACACAGGGACCGAGAGAGAGAGACACAGGGACCGAGAGAGAGACACAGGGACTGAGAGAGAGAGAGACAGGGACCGGGAGAGACACAGGGACCAAGAGACACACCAGGACCGAGAGAGACACAGGGGTGAGAGAGAGATACAGGGACCGAGAGAGACATAGTGACCGAGAGAGAGACACCGGGACAGAGAGAGAGAAACAGGGACTGAGAGAGAGAGACAGGGACCGGGTGAGACACAGGGAACAAGAGAGAGACACAGGGACCGAGAGAGAGAGAGACAGGGTCCGAAGAGAGAGACACAGGGACAGTGTGAGACACAGGGACCGAGAGAGAGACACAATCGTCCGAGAGAGAAAGACAGGGAGCGAGAGAGACACGGGGACCGAGAGAGACATAGGGACCGAGTGAAACACAGGGGTGAGAGGGAGACACAGGGACCGAGAGAGAGAGACACAAGGACCGAGAGAGACACAGGGACCGAGGGAGAGAGACACAGGGACCGAGAGAGAGAGACACAGGGACCGAGTGAGAGACACAGGGACTGAGCGAGTCACAGGGACCGAGAGAGACACAGGGACTGAGAGGGTCACAGGGACCGAGAGAGAGACACAGGCACCGAGAGAGAGACACAGTGACTGAGAGAGAGACACAGTGACTGAGAGAGAGACACCGGGACTGATAGAGAGACATAGGGACCAAGAGAGACACCAGGACCGAGAGAGACACAGGGGTGAGAGAGAGATACCGGGACCGAGAGAGACACATGGACTGAGAGAGAGACACAGTGACCGAGAGAGAGACACCGGGACAGCGAGAGATAGGGACCGAGAGAGAGAGATACAGGGACCGAGAGAGAGACACAGGGACTGAGAGAGAGAGAGACAGGGACCGGGAGAGACACAGGGACCAAGAGACACACCAGGACCGAGAGAGACACAGGGGTGAGAGAGAGATACAGGGACCGAGAGAGACAAAGGGACCAAGAGAGACACAGGGACCGAGAGAGAGAAACAGTGACCGAGAGAGAGAGACACCGGGACAGAGAAAGAGACACAGGGACTGAGAGAGAGAGACAGGGACCGGGAGAGACACAGAGACCGAGAGAGAGCCACAGGGACCGAGAGAGAGACAGGGACAGAGTGAGACACAGGGACCGAGAGAGAGAGACACAATCGTCCGAGAGAGAAAGACAGGGAGCGAGAGAGACACAGGGACTGAGAGAGACACAGGGGCCAAGAGAGACACAGCGACCGACAGAGAGACACAGGGACTGAGAGACAGACACAGGGACCGAGTGAGAGACACAGGGACCGAGTGAGAGACACAGGGACCGAGAGAGAGACACAGGGACCGAGTGAGAGACACAGGGACCGAGAGAGAGACACAGGGACTGAGAGAGAGACAGGGACCGGGAGAGACACAGGGACCGAGAAAGACACAGGGACCGAGAGAGACACAGGGGTGAGAGAGAGATACAGTGACCGAGAGAGACACAGGGACCAAGAGAGACACAGGGACCGAGAGAGAGTCACAGTGACCGAGAGAGAGACACCGGGACCGAGAGAGAGACACAGGGACTGAGAGAGAGACAGGGACCGGGAGAGACACAGGGACCGAGAAAGACACAGGGAGCAAGAGAGAGACACAGGGACCGAGAGAGACACCGGGACCGAGAGAGACACAGGGACCGAGACAGAGACACAGGGACCGAGAGAAACTCAGTGACCGAGAGAGAGAGACAGGGACCGAGAGAGAGAGAGACAGGGTCCGAGAGAGAGAGACACAGGGACTGAGAGAGAGACAGTGACCGAGAAAGACACAGTGACTGAGAGAGAGACACAAGGACCGAGAGAGACACAGTGACCGAGAGAGACACAGGGACCGAGTGAGACACAGGGACCGAGTAAGACACAGGGAACAAGACAGAGACACAGGGACCGAGAGAGACACTGAAACTGAGAGAGAGACACCGGGACCGAGTGAGACACAGGGACAGAGTAAGACACAGGGAACAAGAGAGAGACACATGGACCGAGAGAGACACAGGGACCGAGAGAGAGATAGTGACCGAGAGAGACACAGGGACTGAGAGAGAGAGAGACAAAGGGACCGAGAGAGGGACACAAGGACCGAGAGAGACACCAGGACCGAGTGAGACACAGGGACCGAAAAGACACAGGGACGGAGAGAGACACAGGGACCGAGAGCGAGACGGTGACCGAGAGAGACACATGGACTGAGAGAGAGACACACAGGGACCGAGAGAGAGACACAAGGACCGAGAGACACACAGGGACTGAGAGAGACACAGGGACAGAAAGAGAGACACAGGGACCGAGTGAGACACAGGGACCGAGTGAGACACAGCGACCGAGAGCGACACAGGGACCGAGAGAGAGAGACACAGGGACCGAGAGAGACACAGGGACCGAGGGAGAGAGACACAGGGACCGAGAGAGAGACACAGGGACCGAGTGAGAGACACAGGGACCGAGAGAGATACAGGGACCGAGAGAGAGACACAGGGACCGAGAGAGACACAGGGACCGAGAGAGAGAGACACAGGGACCGAGAGAGAGACACAGGGACCGAGAGAGAGACACAGTGACCGAGAGAGAGACACCAGCACAGAGGGAGAGACACAGGGACTGAGAGAGAGAGACAGGGACCGGGAGAGACACAGGGACCGAGAGAGACACAGCGGTGAGAGGGAGACACATGGACCGAGAGAGACACAGGGACCGAGTGAGACACAGCGACCGAGAGATACACAGGGACCGAGAGAGAGAGACACAGGGACCGAGGGAGAGAGACACAGGGACCGAGAGAGAGACACAGGGACCGAGTGAGAGACTCAGGGACTTAGCGAGTCACAGGGACCGAGAGAGACACAGTGACCGAGAGAGACACAGGGACCGTGAGAGAGACACAGGGACCGAGAGAGAGACACAGTGACTGAGAGAGAGACACAGGGACTGATAGAGTGACATAGGGACCAAGAGAGACACCAGGACCGAGAGAGACACAGGTGTGAGAGATAGATACAGGGACCGAGAGAGACACACGGACTGAGAGAGAGACACAGTGACCGAGAGAGAGACACCGGAACAGAGAGAGATAGGGACCGAGAGAGAGACACAGGGACCGAGAGAGAGACACTGGGACCGAGATAGAGACACAGTGACCGAGAGAGAGACACCAGCACAGAGGGAGAGACACAGGGACTGAGAGAGAGAGACAGGGACCGGGAGAGACACAGGAACCGAGTGAGACACAGGGGTGAGAGGGAGACACATGTACCGAGAGAGACACAGGGACCGAGTGAGACACAGCGACCGAGAGATACACAGGGACCGAGAGAGAGAGACACAGGGACCGAGAGAGACACAGGGACCGAGGGAGAGAGACACAGGGACCGAGAGAGAGACACAGGGTCCGAGTGAGAGACTCAGGGACTTAGCGAGTCACAGGGACCGAGAGAGACACAGTGACCGAGAGAGACACAGGGACCGTGAGAGAGACACAGGGACCGAGAGAGACACAGGGACTGAGAGAGTCACAGGGACCGAGAGAGAGACACAGGCACCGAGAGAGAGACACAGTGACTGAGAGAGAGACACAGGGACTGATAGAGAGACATAGGGACCAAGAGAGACACCAGGACCGAGAGAGACACAGGTGTGAGAGATAGATACAGGGACCGAGAGAGACACACGGACTGAGAGAGAGACAGAGTGACCGAGAGAGAGACACCGGGACAGAGAGAGATAGGGACCGAGAGAGAGTCACAGGGACTGAGAGAGAGAGAGACAGGGACCGGGAGAGACACAGGGACCAAGAGAGCCACAGGGACCGAGAGAGAGACACAGTGACCGAGAGAGAGAGACACCGGGACGGAGAGAGAGAAACAGGGACTGAGAGAGAGAGACAGGGACCGGGTGAGACACAGGGACCGAGAGAGACACAGAGACTGAGAGAGAGAGAGACACAAGGACCGAGAGAGACATAGGGACCGATTGAGACACAGGGGTGATGGAGACACAGGGACCGAGAGAGACACAGGGAGCGAGTGAGACACAGGGACCGAGAGAGACACAGGGACTGAGAGAGAGAGACACAGGGACTGAGAGAGACACAGGGACCGAGGGAGAGAGACACAGGGACCGAGAGAGAGACACAGGGACCGAGTGAGAGACACAGGGACTGATCGAGTCACAGGGACCGAGAGAGACACCAGGACCGAGAGAGAGACACAGGGACCGAGAGAGAGACACAGCGACCGAGAGAGAGAGACACAGGGACTGAGAGTGAGACACAGGGACCGAGAGAGAGACACAGGGACCAAGAGAGACACAGGGACCAAGAGAGAGACACAGTGACCGAGAGAGAGACACCGGGACAGAGAGAGAGATAGGGACCAAGAGAGAGACACAGGGACCGAGAGAGAGACAGGGAGCAAGAGAGACACAGGGACCGAGAAAGACACAGGGAGCAAGAGAGAGACACAGGGATGAGAGAGAGAGACAGGGACCGAGAGAGACACCGGGACCGAGAGAGACACAGGGACCGAGACAGAGACAGGTACCGAGTGAGAGACACAGGGACCGATTGAGAGACACAGGGACCGAGAGAGAGACACAGGGACCGAGAGAGACACAGGGACCAAGAGAGAGACACAGGGACCGAGAGAAACACAGTGACCGAGAGAGAGAGACACAGGGACCGAGAGAGAGAGACAGGGACCGAGAGAAACACAGTGACCGAGAGAGAGAGACAGGGACAGAGAGAGAGATAGGGACCAAGAGAGAGAGACACAGTGACTGAGAGAGAGAGAGACAGGGACCAAGAGAGACACAGGGACCAAGAGAGAGACACAGTGACCGAGAGAGAGTCACCGGGACAGAGAGAGAGATAGGGACCAAGAGAGAGACACAGGGACCGAGAGAGAGACAGGGAGCAAGAGAGAGACACAGGGACTGAGAGAGAGAGACAGGGACCAGGAGAGACACAGGGACCGAGAAAGACACAGGGAGCAAGAGAGAGACACAGGGATGAGAGAGAGAGACAGGGACCGAGAGAGACACCGGGACCGAGAGAGACACAGGGACCGAGATAGAGAGACACAGGGACCGAGACAGAGACAGGTACCGAGTGAGAGACACAGGGACCGATTGAGAGACACAGGGACCGAGAGAGAGACACAGGGACCGAGAGAGATACACAGGGACCGAGAGAAACACAGTGACCGAGAGAGAGAGACAGGGACCGAGAGAGAGAGACAGGGACCGAGAGAAACACAGTGACCGAGAGAGAGAGACAGGGACCGAGAGAGAGAGACAGGGACCGAGAGAGAGACACAGGGACCGAGTGAGACACAGGGACCGAGGGAAAGAGACAGCATCTGAGAGAGAGAGACACAGGGACCGAGAGAGAGAGACAGGGACTGAGCGAGTCACAGGGACCGAGTGAGACACAGGGACCGAGAGAGAGACACAGGGACCAAGAGAGAGACACAGGGACCGAGTGAGACACAGGGTCCGAGAGAGTGACAGGGACCGAGTGAGACACAGGGATCCAGAGAGTGACACAGGGACCAAGAGAGACACAAGGACCTAAAGAGAGAGACAGGGACCGAGAGATTCACAGTGACCGAGAGAGAGACACAGGGAATGAGAGAGACACAGGGACCGAGAGAGAGAGACACAGGGTCCGAGAGAGAGACACAGGGAGAGAGAGAGAGACACAATCGTCCTAGATAGAAAGACAGGGAGCGAGAGAGAGACAGAGGGACCGAGAGAGAGACACAGGGACCGGGTGAGACACAGTGACCGAGAGAGACACAGGGACCGAGAGAGAGACACAGGCACCGAGAGAGAGACACAGGGACTGAGAGAGAGAGAGACACAGGGACTGAGAGTGAGACACAGGGACCAAGAGACACATCAGGACCCAGAGAGACATAGGGGTGAGAGAGAGATACAGGGACCGAGAGAGAGACACAGGGACCGAGTGAGAGAGACACAGGGACTGAGCGAGTCACAGGGACCGAGAGAGACACAGGGACTAAGAGAGAGACACACAAGGACCGAGAGAGAGACACAAGGACCGAGAGAGACACAGGGCCCGAGAGAGACACAGGGACCGACAGAGAGACAGTGACCGAGAGAGACACAGAGACTGAGAGAGAGAGAGACACAGGGACCGAGTGAGACACAGGGGTGATGGAGACACAGGGACCGAGAGAGAGACACAGGGACCGAGAGAGAGACACGGGGACCGAGAGAGACACAGGGACCAAGAGAGAGACACAGGGACCGAGAGAAACACAGTGACCGAGAGAGAGAGAGACAGGGACCGAGAGAAACACAGTGACCGAGAGAGAGAGACAGGGACCGAGAGAGAGAGACAGGGACCGAGAGAGAGACACAGGGACCGAGGGAGACACAGGGACCGAGTGAGACACAGGGTCCGAGTGAGACACAGGGACCGAGAGAGAGGCACAGGGACCAAGAGAGAGACACAGGGACCGAGTGAGAGAGAGACACAGGGTCCGAGAGAGAGACACAGGGACAGAGAGAGAGACACAATCGTCCGAGAGAGAAAGACAGGGACCGAGACAGAGAGACACAGGGACCGAGTGAGATACAGAGACCGAGAGAGACACAGGGACCGAGAGAGAGTCAGTGACCGAGAGAGACACAGGGACCGAGAGAGAGACACAGGCACCGAGAGAGAGACACAGGGACTGAGAGAGAGAGACACAGGGACTGAGAGTGAGACACAGGGACCAAGAGACACACCAGGACCGAGAGAGACATAGGGGTGAGATAGAGATACAGGGACCGAGAGAGAGACACAGGCACCGAGAGAGAGACACAGGGACTGAGAGAGAGAGACACTGGGACTGAGAGTGAGACACAGGGACCAAGAGACACACCAGGACCGAGAGAGACATAGGGGTGAGAGAGAGATACAGGGCCCGAGAGAGAGACACAGGGACCGAGTGAGAGAGACACAGGGACCGAGAGAGAGACACAGGGACCGAGTGAGAGACACTGGGACCGAACGAGTCACAGGGACCGAGAGAGACACAGGGACTGAGAGAGAGACACACAAGGACCGAGAGAGAGACACAAGGACCGAGAGAGACACAGTGACCGAGAGAGACACAGAGACTGAGAGAGAGAGAGACACAGGGACCGAGTGAGACACAGGGACCGAGTGAGACACAGGGACCGAGAGAGAGAGAGACACAGGGACCGAGAGAGACACAGGGACCGAGGGAGAGAGACACAGGGACCGAGTGAGACACAGGGACCGAGAGAGACACAGGGACCGAGAGAGAGACACAGGGACCGAGAGAGACACAGGGACCGAGGGAGAGAGACACAGGGACCGAGAGAGAGACACAGGGACTGACCGAGTCATAGGGACCGAGAGAGACACCGGGACCGAAAGAGAGAGAGACACAGGGACTGAGAGAGAGAGAGACACAGGGACTGAGAGTGAGACACAGGGACAAGGGGGACACCAGGACCGAGAGAGACATAGGGGTGAGGGAGAGATACAAGGACCGAGAGAGACAGAGGGACCGAGTGAGACACACGGACCGAGGGAGACACAGGGACCGAGAGAGAGACACAGGGACCAAGAGAGACACAGGGACCAAGAGAGAGAGACACCGGGACAGAGAGAGAGATAGGGACCAAGAGAGACACAGTGACCGAGAGAGAGAGACAGGGACCGAGAGAGAGACACAGGGACCGAGTGAGACACAGGGACCGAGAGAGAGACACAGGGACCGAGTGAGACACAGGGACCGAGAGAGTGACAGGGACCGATTGAGAGACACAGGGACCCAGAGAGAGACACAGGGACCGAGAGAGAGACACAGCGACCGAGAAAGTCACAGGGACCGACAGAGACACTGATACTGAGAGAGAGAGATAGGGATCGAGTGAGACAAAGGGTCCGAGAGAGAGAGACTCAATCGTCCGAGAGAGAAAGACAGGGAGCGAGAAAGAGAGACACAGGGACCGAGGGAGAGACACAGGGACCAAGAAAGACACAGGGACTGAGAGAGAGACACAGGCACCGAGAGAGAGACACAGGGAACAAGAGAGACACAGGGACCGAGAGAGAGAGACACAGGGACCGAGAGAGACACAGGGACCGAGTGAGAGACACAGGGACTGAGCGAGTCACAGGGACCGAGAGAGACACAGGGACCGAGAGAGAGACACAGGGACCGAGAGAGACACAGGGACCGAGTGAGAGACATAGGGACTGAGCGAGTCACAGGGACTGAGAGAGTCACAGGGACCGAGAAAGAGACACAGGGACCGAGAGAGAGACACAGGAACCGAGTGAGAGACACAGGGACCGAGTGAGAGACACAGGGACTGAGCGAGTCACAGGGACCGAGAGAGACACAGGGACCGAGAGAGAGACACAGGGACCGAGAGAGAGACACAGGGACCGAGTGAGAGACACAGGGACCGAGCGAGTCACAGGGACCGAGAGAGACACAGGGACCGAGAGAGAGACACAGGGACCGAGAGAGACACAGGGACCGAGAGAGAGACAGGGACCGAGAGAGAGAGACACAGGGACTGAGAGAGACACAGGGACCGAGAGAGAGACACAGGGACCGAGAGAGACACAGGGACCGAGAGAGACACACGGACCGAGCGAGAGACACAGGGACTGAGAGAGAGAGACAGGGACCGGGAGAGACACAGGGACCGAGAGAGAGAGACACAGGGACAGAGAGAGAGATAGGGACCAAAAGAGAGAGACACAGTGACTGAGCGAGAGAGAGAGACAGGGACCGGGAGAGACACAGGGACCAAGAGACACAGGGACCGAGAGAGAGACACAGGGACTGAGAGAGAGACACAGGGACTGAGAGAGACACAGGGACTGAGAGAGATAGAGGGACCAAGAGAGACACAGGGACCGAGAGAGAGACACAGTGACCGACAGAGAGATACCCGGACAGAGAGAGAGACACAGGGACTGAGAGAGAGAGACAGGGACAGGAGAGACACAGGGACCGAGTGAGACACAGGGACCGAGAAAGACTCAGGGAGCAAGAGAGAGACACAGGGACCGAGAGAGACACCGGGACCGAGAGAGACACAGGGACCGAGTGAGACACAGGGTCCGAGAGAGAGAGACACAGGGACCGAGTGAGACACAGGGACCGAGAGAGTGACAGGGACCGAGTGAGACACAGGGTCCGAGAAAGAGAGACACAGGGACCCAGGGAGAGACACAGGGACCGAGAGAGACACAAGGACCTAGAGAGTGACACAGGGACCGAGTGAGACACAGGGACTGAGAGAGAGACCGGGACCGAGTGAGAGACACAGGGACTGAGAGAGAGAGACGCAGGGACCGAGAGAGACACAGGGATCGAGTGAGACACAGGGACCGAGAGAGACACAGGGCCCGAGAGAGAGACACAGGGACCGAGAGAGACACAGGGACGGAGAGAGACACAGGGACCGAGAGCGAGACACAGGGAATGAGAGAGAGACACAGGGACCGAGAGAGACACAGTGACCGAGAGAGAGAGACAGGGACCGAGAGAGACACAGGGACCGTGAGAGAGACACAGGGACCGAGAGAGAGACACAGGGACCGAGTGAGACATAGGGACCGAGAGAGAGAGACAGGGTCCGAGAGAGATATACACAGGGACCGAGTGAGACACAGGGACCGAGAGAGAGACAGGGACCGGGTGAGACACAGGGACCCAGAGAGAGACACAGGGACCGAGAAAGTCACAGGGACCGACAGAGACACTGAAACTGAGAGAGAGAGACAGGGACCGAGTAAGACACAGGGACCGAGTGAGACACAGGGACCGAGAGAGAGACACAATCGTCCGAGAGAGAAAGACAGGGAGCGAGAGAGAAACAGGGACCGAGAGAGAGAGACACAGGTTCCGAGAGAGACACAGGGACCGAGGGAGAGAGACAGGGACCGAGAGGGACACAGGGACCGAGAGAGACACAGGGACCGAGTGAGAGACACAGGGACTGAGTGAGTCACAGGGACCGAGAGAGACACAGGGACCGAGAGAGAGACACAGGGACCGAGAGAGAGAGACAGGGACCGAGAGAGACACAGGGACCGAGAAAGAGACACAGGCACCGAGAGAGAGACACAGGGACCGAGAGAGACACAGGGACTGAGAGAAAGACACAGGGGCCGAGAGAGTGACAGGGACCGAGTGAGATACAGGGACCGAGTGAGATACAGGGACCGAGAGAGAGAGACACAGGGACCGAGAGAGACACAGAAACTGAGAGAGAGAGACAGGGACCGAAAGAGACACAGTGACCGAGAGAGAGAGACAGGGACCGAGAGAGAGACACAGGGACCGACAGAGAGAGACACAGGGACCGAGTGAAACATAGGGACCGAGAGAGAGAGACAGGGTCCGAGAGAGATAGACACAGGGACCGAGTGAGACACAGGGACCGAGAGAGTGACAGGGACCGATTGAGAGACACAGGGACCCAGAGAGAGGTACAGGGACCGAGAGAGAGACACAGCGACCGAGAAAGTCACAGGGACCGACAGAGACACTGATACTGAGAGAGAGAGAAAGGTATCGAGTGAGACACAGGGACCGAGTGAGACACAGGGACCGAGAGAGAGACACAATCGTCCGAGAGAGAAAGACAGGGAGCGAGAGAGAGAGACACAGGGACCGAGGGAGAGACACAGGGACCGAGAAAGACACAGGGACCGAGGGAGAGACACAGGCACCGAGAGAGAGACACAGGGACTGAGAGAGAGAGACACAGGGACCGAGAGAGACACAGGGACTGAGAGAGTCACAGGGACCGAGAGAGACACAGGGACCGAGAGAGAGACACAGGGACCGAGAGAGAGACACAGGGACAGAGTGAGAGACACAGGGACTGAGCGAGTCACAGGGACCGAGAGAGACACAGGGACCGAGAGAGAGACACAGGGACCGAGAGAGACACAGGGACCGAGAGAGAGACAGGGACCGAGAGAGAGAGACACAGGAACTGAGAGAGACACAGGGACCGAGTGAGAGACACAGGGACTGAGAGAGACACAGGGACCGAGAGAGACACAGGGACCGAGCGAGAGACACAGGGACTGAGAGAGAGAGACAGGGACCGAGAGAGAGAGACACAGTGACTGAGAGAGAAAGAGACAGGGACCAAGAGAGACACAGGGACCAAGAGAGAGACACAGTGACCGAGAGAGAGTCACCGGGACAGAGAGAGAGATAGGGACCAAGAGAGAGACACAGGGACCGAGAGAGAGACAGGGAGCAAGAGAGAGACACAGGGACTGAGAGAGAGAGACAGGGACCAGGAGAGACACAGGACCGAGAAAGACACAGGGAGCAAGAGAGAGACACAGGGATGAGAGAGAGAGAGACAGGGACCGAGAGAGACACCGGGACCGAGAGAGACACAGGGACCGAGACAGAGACAGGTACCGAGTGAGAGACACAGGGACCGATTGAGAGACACAGGGACCGAGAGAGAGACACAGGGACCAAGAGAGAGACACAGGGACCGAGAGAAACACAGTGACCGAGAGAGAGAGACAGGGACCGAGAGAGAGAGACAGGGACCGAGAGAAACACAGTGACCGAGAGAGAGAGACAGGGACCGAGAGAGACACAAGGACCTAAAGAGAGAGACAGGGACCGAGTGAGACACAGGGTCCGAGTGAGACACAGGGACCGAGAGAGAGACACAGGGACCAAGAGAGAGACACAGGGACCGAGTGAGACACAGGGACCGAGAGAGTGACAGGGACCGAGTGAGACACAGGGATCCAGAGAGAGACACAGGGACCGAGAGAGAGACAGGGACCGAAGGAGAGACACAGGGACTGAGAGAGACACAGGGACCGAGAGAGAGAGACACAGGGTCCGAGAGAGGCACAGGGACAGAGAGAGAGACACAATCGTCCTAGAGAGAAAGACAGGGAGCGAGAGAGAAACAGAGGGACCGAGAGAGAGAGACACAGGGACCGAGTGAGACACAGTGACCGAGAGAGACACAGGGACCGAGAGAGAGACACAGGCACCGAGAGAGAGACACAGGGACTGAGAGAGAGAGAGACACAGGGACTGAGAGTGAGACACAGGGACCAAGAGACACACCAGGACCGAGAGAGAGATAGGGGTGAGAGAGATACAGGGACCGAGAGAGAGACACAGGGACCGAGTGAGAGAGACACAGGGACTGAGCGAGTCACAGGGACCGAGAGAGACACAGGGACTAAGAGAGAGACACACAAGGACCGAGAGAGAGACACAAGGACCGAGAGAGACACAGGGACCGAGAGAGACACAGGGACCGACAGAGAGACAGTGACCGAGAGAGACCCAGAGACTGAGAGAGAGAGAGACACAGGGACCGAGTGAGACACAGGGGTGATGGAGACACAGGGACCGAGAGAGAGACACAGGGACCGAGAGAGAGACACAGGGACCGAGAGAGACACAGGGACCAAGAGAGAGACACAGGGACCGAGAGAAACACAGTGACCGAGAGACAGAGAGACAGGGACTGAGAGAGAGAGACAGGGACCGAGAGAGAGAGACAGGGACCGAGAGAGAGACACAGGGACCGAGGGAGACACAGGGACCGAGGGAGAGAGACAGGATCTGAGAGAGACAGGGACCGAGAGAGACACAGGGACCGAGTGAGACACAGGGTCCGAGTGAGACACAGGGACCGAGAGAGAGGCACAGGGACCAAGAGAGAGACACAGGGACCGAGTGAGACACAGGGACCGAGAGAGTGACAGGGACCGAGTGAGACACAGGGACCCAGAGAGTGACACAGGCACCGAGAGAGACACAAGGACCTAAAGAGAGACACAGGGACAGAGAGAGTCACAGTGACCGAGAGAGAGACACAGGGACTGAGAGAGACACAGGGACCGAGAGAGAGAGACACAGGGTCCGAGAGAGAGACACAGCGACAGAGAGAGAGAGACACAATCGTCCGAGAGAGAAAGACAGGGAGCGAGAGAGAGACAGAGGGACCGAGAGAGACACAGAGACCGAGAGAGACACAGGGACCGAGTGAGACACAGAGACCGAGAGAGACACAGGGACCGAGAGAGAGACAGTGACCGAGAGAGACACAGGGACCGAGAGAGAGACACAGGCACCGAGAGAGAGACACAGGGACTGAGAGAGAGAGACACAGGGACTGAGAGTGAGACACAGGGACCAAGAGACACACCAGGACCGAGAGAGACATGGGGGTGAGATAGAGATACAGGGACAGAGAGAGAGACACCGGCACCGAGAGAGAGACACAGGGACTGAGAGAGAGAGACACTGGGACTGAGAGTGAGACACAGGGACCAAGAGACACACCAGGACCGAGAGAGACATAGGGGTGAGAGAGAGATACAGGGCCCGAGAGAGAGACACAGGGACCGAGTGTGAGAGACACAGGGACCGAGAGAGAGACACGGGGACCGAGTGAGAGACACAGGGACCGAGCGAGTCACAGGGACCGAGAGAGACACAGGGACTGAGAGAGAGACACACAAGGACCGAGAGAGAGACACAAGGACCGAGAGAGACACAGGGACCGAGAGAGACACAGTGACCGAGAGAGACACAGAGACTGAGAGAGAGAGAGACACAGGGACCGAGTGAGACACAGGGGTGATGGAGACACAGGGACCGAGAGAGAGACAGGGACCGAGTGAGACACAGGGACCGAGAGAGAGAGAGACACAGGGACCGAGAGAGACACAGGGACCGAGGGAGAGAGACACAGGGACCGAGTGAGACACAGGGACCGAGAGAGACACAGGGACCGAGAGAGAGATACAGGGACCGAGAGAGACACAGGGACCGAGGGAGAGAGACACAGGGACCGAGAGAGAGACACAGGGACTGAGTTATAGACACAGGGACTGAGCGAGTCACAGGGACCGAGAGAGACACCGGGACCGAGAGAGACACAGGGACCGAGAGTGAGACACAGCGACCGAGAGAGACAAAGGGACTGAGAGAGTCACAGGGACCGAGAGAGAGACACAGGGACTGAGAGAGAGAGAGACACAGGGACTGAGAGTGAGACACAGGGACCAAGGGGGACACCAGGACCGAGAGAGACATAGGGGTGAGGGAGAGATAGAAGGACCGAGTGAGACACACGGACCGAGGGAGACACAGGGACCGAGAGAGAGACACAGGGACCAAGAGAGACACAGGGACCAAGAGAGAGAGACACAGTGACCGAGAGAGAGACACCGTGACAGAGAGAGAGATAGGGACCAAGAGAGAGTCACAGGGAACGAGAGAGAGACAGGGAGCAAGAGAGAGACACAGGGACTGAGAGAGAGAGACAGGGACCGGGAGAGACACAGGGACCGAGAAAGACACAGGGAGCAAGAGAGAGACATAGGGACTGAGAGAGAGAGACAGGGACCGAGAGAGACACCGGGACGGAGAGAGACACAGGGACCGAGACAGAGACAGGTACCGAGTGAGAGACACAGGGACCGATTGAGAGACACAGGGACCGAAAGAGACACAGGGACCGAGAGAGAGAGACACAGGGACCGAGAGAAACACAGTGACCGAGGGAGAGAGACAGGATCTGAGAGGGAAAGACACAGGGACCGAGAGAGACACAGGAACCGAATGAGGCACAGGGTCCGAGTGAGACACAGGGACTGAGAGAGAGACACAGGGACCGAGAGAGACACAGGGACCGAGAGAGACACAGGGACCGAGAGAGAGACACAGGGACCGAGTGAGACACAGGGACCGAGAGGGTGACAGGGACCGAGTGAGTCACAGGGACCGAGAGAGACACAGGGACAGAGAGAGTCACAGGGACCGAGAGAGAGACACAGGGACCGAGAGAGAGATAGGGACTGAGAGAGAGAGACAGGGAAAGAGAGAGAAATAGGAACCGAGAGAGACACTGGGACCAAGAGAGAGAGAGACACAGGGTCCGAGAGAGAGACACAGGGACAGAGAGAGAGACACAATCGTCCGAGAGAGAAAGACAGGGAGCGAGAGAGAGACAGAGGGACCGAGAGAGACACAGGGACCGAGTGAGACACAGAGACCGAGAGACACACAGGGACCGAGAGAGAGACAGTGACCGAGAGAGACACAGGGACCGAGAGAGACACATGGGTGAGAGGGAGAAACAGGGTCCGAGAGAGACACAGGGACCGAGTGAGACACAGGGACCGAGAGAGAGAGAGACACAGGGACCGAGAGAGAGACACAGGGACCGAGAGAGACAAAGGCACCGAGAGAGAGACAGTGACCGAGAGAGACACAGAGACTGAGAGAGAGAGAGACACAGGGACCGAGAGAGACACAGGGACCGAGGGAGAGACACAGGGAGCGAGTGAGACACAGGGACCGAGAGAGACACAGGGACCGAGGGAGAGAGACACAGGGACCGAGAGAGAGACACAGGGACTGAGTGAGAGACTCCTGGACCGAGAGAGAGACACAGGGACCGAGAGAGAGACACAGCGACCGAGAGAGAGAGACACAGGGACTGAGAGTGAGACACAGGGACCGAGGGAGACACAGGGACCGAGAGAGAGACACAGGGACCAAGAGAGAGACACAGCGACCGAGAGAGAGAGACACAGGGACTGAGAGTGAGACACAGGGACCGAGGGAGACACAGGGACCGAGAGAGAGACACAGGGACCAAGAGAGACACAGGGACCAAGAGAGAGACACAGTGACCGAGAGAGAGACACCGGGACAGAGAGAGAGATAGGGACCAAGAGAGAGACACAGGGACCGAGAGAGAGACAGGGAGCAAGAGAGAGACACAGGGACTGAGAGAGTGAGACAGGGACCAGGAGAGACACAGGGACCGAGAAAGACACAAGGAGCAAGAGAGAGACACAGGGATGAGAGAGAGAGACAGGGACCGAGAGAGACACCGGGACCGAGAGAGACACAGGGACCGAGACAGAGACAGGTACCGAGTGAGAGACACAGGGACCGATTGAGAGACACAGGGACCGAGAGAGAGACACAGGGACCGAGAGAGACACAGGGACCAAGAGAGAGACACAGGGACCGAGAGAAACACAGTGACCGAGAGAGAGAGACAGTGACCGAGAGAGAGAGGGACAGGGACCGAGAGAGAGACACAGGGACCGAGTGAGACACAGGGACCGAGGGAGAGAGACAGGATCTGAGAGAGAGAGACACAGGGACCGAGTGAGACACCTGGACCGAGAGAGAGACACAGGGACCGAGAGAGACACAGGGACCGAGAGAGAGACACAGGGACCAAGAGAGACACAGGGACCAAGAGAGAGACACAGGGTCCGAGAGAGAGACACAGGGACAGAGAGAGAGACACAATCGTCCGAGAGAGAAAGACAGGGAGCGAGAGAGAGACAGAGGGACCGAGAGAGATACAGGGACCAAGTGAGACACAGAGACCGAGAGACACACAGGGACCGAGAGAGAGACAGTGACCGAGAGAGACACAGGGACCGAGAGAGACACAGGGGTGAGAGGGAGAAACAGGGTCCGAGAGAGACACAGGGACCGAGTGAGACACAGGGACCGAGAGAGAGAGACACAGGGACCGAGAGAGAGACACAGGGACCGAGAGAGACACAGAGACTGAGAGAGAGAGAGACACAAGGACCGAGAGAGACATAGGGACCGATTGAGACACAGGGGTGATGGAGACACAGGGACCGAGAGAGACACAGGGAGCGAGTGAGACACAGGGACCGAGAGAGACACAGGGACTGAGAGAGAGAGACACAGGGACTGAGAGAGACACAGGGACCGAGGGAGAGAGACACAGGGACCGAGAGAGAGACACAGGGACCGAGTGAGAGACACAGGGACTGATCGAGTCACAGGGACCGAGAGAGACACCAGGACCGAGAGAGAGACACAGGGACCGAGAGAGAGACACAGCGACCGAGAGAGAGAGACACAGCGACTGAGAGTGAGACACAGGGACCGAGAGAGAGACACAGGGACCAAGAGAGACACAGGGACCAAGAGAGAGACACAGTGACCGAGAGAGAGACACCGGGACAGAGAGAGAGATAGGGACCAAGAGAGAGACACAGGGACCGAGAGAGAGACAGGGAGCAAGAGAGAGACACAGGGACTGAGAGAGTGAGACAGGGACCAGGAGAGACACAGGGACCGAGAAAGACACAGGGAGCAAGAGAGAGACACAGGGATGAGAGAGAGAGACAGGGACCGAGAGAGACACCGGGACCGAGAGAGACACAGGGACCGAGACAGAGACAGGTACCGAGTGAGAGACACAGGGACCGATTGAGAGACACAGGGACCGAGAGAGAGACACAGGGACCGAGAGAGACACAGGGACCAAGAGAGAGACACAGGGACCGAGAGAAACACAGTGACCGAGAGAGAGAGACACAGGGACCGAGAGAGAGAGACAGGGACCGAGAGAAACACAGTGACCGAGAGAGAGAGACAGGGACAGAGAGAGAGATAGGGACCAAGAGAGAGAGACACAGTGACTGAGAGAGAGAGAGACAGGGACCAAGAGAGACACAGGGACCAAGAGAGAGACACAGTGACCGAGAGAGAGTCACCGGGACAGAGAGAGAGATAGGGACCAAGAGAGAGACACAGGGACCGAGAGAGAGACAGGGAGCAAGAGAGAGACACAGGGACTGAGAGAGAGAGACAGGGACCAGGAGAGACACAGGGACCGAGAAAGACACAGGGAGCAAGAGAGAGACACAGGGATGAGAGAGAGAGACAGGGACCGAGAGAGACACCGGGACCGAGAGAGACACAGGGACCGAGATAGAGAGACACAGGGACCGAGACAGAGACAGGTACCGAGTGAGAGACACAGGGACCGATTGAGAGACACAGGGACCGAGAGAGAGACACAGGGACCGAGAGAGATACACAGGGACCGAGAGAAACACAGTGACCGAGAGAGAGAGACAGGGACCGAGAGAGAGAGACAGGGACCGAGAGAAACACAGTGACCGAGAGAGAGAGACAGGGACCGAGAGAGAGAGACAGGGACCGAGAGAGAGACACAGGGACCGAGTGAGACACAGGGACCGAGGGAAAGAGACAGCATCTGAGAGAGAGAGACACAGGGACCGAGAGAGAGAGACAGGGACTGAGCGAGTCACAGGGACCGAGTGAGACACAGGGACCGAGAGAGAGACACAGGGACCAAGAGAGAGACACAGGGACCGAGTGAGACACAGGGTCCGAGAGAGTGACAGGGACCGAGTGAGACACAGGGATCCAGAGAGTGACACAGGGACCAAGAGAGACACAAGGACCTAAAGAGAGAGACAGGGACCGAGAGATTCACAGTGACCGAGAGAGAGACACAGGGAATGAGAGAGACACAGGGACCGAGAGAGAGAGACACAGGGTCCGAGAGAGAGACACAGGGAGAGAGAGAGAGACACAATCGTCCTAGATAGAAAGACAGGGAGCGAGAGAGAGACAGAGGGACCGAGAGAGAGACACAGGGACCGGGTGAGACACAGTGACCGAGAGAGACACAGGGACCGAGAGAGAGACACAGGCACCGAGAGAGAGACACAGGGACTGAGAGAGAGAGAGACACAGGGACTGAGAGTGAGACACAGGGACCAAGAGACACATCAGGACCCAGAGAGACATAGGGGTGAGAGAGAGATACAGGGACCGAGAGAGAGACACAGGGACCGAGTGAGAGAGACACAGGGACTGAGCGAGTCACAGGGACCGAGAGAGACACAGGGACTAAGAGAGAGACACACAAGGACCGAGAGAGAGACACAAGGACCGAGAGAGACACAGGGCCCGAGAGAGACACAGGGACCGACAGAGAGACAGTGACCGAGAGAGACACAGAGACTGAGAGAGAGAGAGACACAGGGACCGAGTGAGACACAGGGGTGATGGAGACACAGGGACCGAGAGAGAGACACAGGGACCGAGAGAGAGACACGGGGACCGAGAGAGACACAGGGACCAAGAGAGAGACACAGGGACCGAGAGAAACACAGTGACCGAGAGAGAGAGAGACAGGGACCGAGAGAAACACAGTGACCGAGAGAGAGAGACAGGGACCGAGAGAGAGAGACAGGGACCGAGAGAGAGACACAGGGACCGAGGGAGACACAGGGACCGAGTGAGACACAGGGTCCGAGTGAGACACAGGGACCGAGAGAGAGGCACAGGGACCAAGAGAGAGACACAGGGACCGAGTGAGAGAGAGACACAGGGTCCGAGAGAGAGACACAGGGACAGAGAGAGAGACACAATCGTCCGAGAGAGAAAGACAGGGACCGAGACAGAGAGACACAGGGACCGAGTGAGATACAGAGACCGAGAGAGACACAGGGACCGAGAGAGAGTCAGTGACCGAGAGAGACACAGGGACCGAGAGAGAGACACAGGCACCGAGAGAGAGACACAGGGACTGAGAGAGAGAGACACAGGGACTGAGAGTGAGACACAGGGACCAAGAGACACACCAGGACCGAGAGAGACATAGGGGTGAGATAGAGATACAGGGACCGAGAGAGAGACACAGGCACCGAGAGAGAGACACAGGGACTGAGAGAGAGAGACACTGGGACTGAGAGTGAGACACAGGGACCAAGAGACACACCAGGACCGAGAGAGACATAGGGGTGAGAGAGAGATACAGGGCCCGAGAGAGAGACACAGGGACCGAGTGAGAGAGACACAGGGACCGAGAGAGAGACACAGGGACCGAGTGAGAGACACTGGGACCGAACGAGTCACAGGGACCGAGAGAGACACAGGGACTGAGAGAGAGACACACAAGGACCGAGAGAGAGACACAAGGACCGAGAGAGACACAGTGACCGAGAGAGACACAGAGACTGAGAGAGAGAGAGACACAGGGACCGAGTGAGACACAGGGACCGAGTGAGACACAGGGACCGAGAGAGAGAGAGACACAGGGACCGAGAGAGACACAGGGACCGAGGGAGAGAGACACAGGGACCGAGTGAGACACAGGGACCGAGAGAGACACAGGGACCGAGAGAGAGACACAGGGACCGAGAGAGACACAGGGACCGAGGGAGAGAGACACAGGGACCGAGAGAGAGACACAGGGACTGACCGAGTCATAGGGACCGAGAGAGACACCGGGACCGAAAGAGAGAGAGACACAGGGACTGAGAGAGAGAGAGACACAGGGACTGAGAGTGAGACACAGGGACAAGGGGGACACCAGGACCGAGAGAGACATAGGGGTGAGGGAGAGATACAAGGACCGAGAGAGACAGAGGGACCGAGTGAGACACACGGACCGAGGGAGACACAGGGACCGAGAGAGAGACACAGGGACCAAGAGAGACACAGGGACCAAGAGAGAGAGACACCGGGACAGAGAGAGAGATAGGGACCAAGAGAGACACAGTGACCGAGAGAGAGAGACAGGGACCGAGTGAGACACAGGGACCGAGAGAGAGACACAGGGACCGAGTGAGACACAGGGACCGAGAGAGAGACACAGGGACCGAGTGAGACACAGGGACCGAGAGAGTGACAGGGACCGATTGAGAGACACAGGGACCCAGAGAGAGACACAGGGACCGAGAGAGAGACACAGCGACCGAGAAAGTCACAGGGACCGACAGAGACACTGATACTGAGAGAGAGAGATAGGGATCGAGTGAGACAAAGGGTCCGAGAGAGAGAGACTCAATCGTCCGAGAGAGAAAGACAGGGAGCGAGAAAGAGAGACACAGGGACCGAGGGAGAGACACAGGGACCAAGAAAGACACAGGGACTGAGAGAGAGACACAGGCACCGAGAGAGAGACACAGGGAACAAGAGAGACACAGGGACCGAGAGAGAGAGACACAGGGACCGAGAGAGACACAGGGACCGAGTGAGAGACACAGGGACTGAGCGAGTCACAGGGACCGAGAGAGACACAGGGACCGAGAGAGACACAGGGACCGAGAGAGAGAGACACAGGGACCGAGAGAGAGACACAGGGACCGAGTGAGAGACACAGGGACCGAGCGAGTCACAGGGACCGAGAGAGACACAGGGACCGAGAGAGAGACACAGGGACCGAGAGAGACACAGGGACCGAGAGAGAGACAGGGACCGAGAGAGAGAGACACAGGGACTGAGAGAGACACAGGGACCGAGAGAGAGACACAGGGACCGAGAGAGACACAGGGACCGAGAGAGACACAAGGACCGAGCGAGAGACACAGGGACTGAGAGAGAGAGACAGGGACCGGGAGAGACACAGGGACCGAGAGAGAGAGACACAGGGACAGAGAGAGAGATAGGGACCAAAAGAGAGAGACACAGGGACTGAGCGAGTCACAGGGACCGAGAGAGACACAGGGACTAAGAGAGAGACACACAAGGACCGAGAGAGAGACACAAGGACCGAGAGAGACACAGGGACCGAGAGAGACACAGGGACCGACAGAGAGACAGTGACCGAGAGAGACCCAGAGACTGAGAGAGAGAGAGACACAGGGACCGAGTGAGACACAGGGGTGATGGAGACACAGGGACCGAGAGAGAGACACAGGGACCGAGAGAGAGACACAGGGACCGAGAGAGACACAGGGACCAAGAGAGAGACACAGGGACCGAGAGAAACACAGTGACCGAGAGAGAGACACAGGGACTGAGAGAGAGACACAGGGACTGAGAGAGACACAGGGACTGAGAGAGATAGAGGGACCAAGAGAGACACAGGGACCGAGAGAGAGACACAGTGACCGACAGAGAGATACCCGGACAGAGAGAGAGACACAGGGACTGAGAGAGAGAGACAGGGACAGGAGAGACACAGGGACCGAGTGAGACACAGGGACCGAGAAAGACTCAGGGAGCAAGAGAGAGACACAGGGACCGAGAGAGACACCGGGACCGAGAGAGACACAGGGACCGAGTGAGACACAGGGTCCGAGAGAGAGAGACACAGGGACCGAGTGAGACACAGGGACCGAGAGAGTGACAGGGACCGAGTGAGACACAGGGTCCGAGAAAGAGAGACACAGGGACCCAGGGAGAGACACAGGGACCGAGAGAGACACAAGGACCTAGAGAGTGACACAGGGACCGAGTGAGACACAGGGACTGAGAGAGAGACCGGGACCGAGTGAGAGACACAGGGACTGAGAGAGAGAGACGCAGGGACCGAGAGAGACACAGGGATCGAGTGAGACACAGGGACCGAGAGAGACACAGGGCCCGAGAGAGAGACACAGGGACCGAGAGAGACACAGGGACGGAGAGAGACACAGGGACCGAGAGCGAGACACAGGGAATGAGAGAGAGACACAGGGACCGAGAGAGACACAGTGACCGAGAGAGAGAGACAGGGACCGAGAGAGACACAGGGACCGTGAGAGAGACACAGGGACCGAGAGAGAGACACAGGGACCGAGTGAGACATAGGGACCGAGAGAGAGAGACAGGGTCCGAGAGAGATATACACAGGGACCGAGTGAGACACAGGGACCGAGAGAGAGACAGGGACCGGGTGAGACACAGGGACCCAGAGAGAGACACAGGGACCGAGAAAGTCACAGGGACCGACAGAGACACTGAAACTGAGAGAGAGAGACAGGGACCGAGTAAGACACAGGGACCGAGTGAGACACAGGGACCGAGAGAGAGACACAATCGTCCGAGAGAGAAAGACAGGGAGCGAGAGAGAAACAGGGACCGAGAGAGAGAGACACAGGTTCCGAGAGAGACACAGGGACCGAGGGAGAGAGACAGGGACCGAGAGGGACACAGGGACCGAGAGAGACACAGGGACCGAGTGAGAGACACAGGGACTGAGTGAGTCACAGGGACCGAGAGAGACACAGGGACCGAGAGAGAGACACAGGGACCGAGAGAGAGAGACAGGGACCGAGAGAGACACAGGGACCGAGAAAGAGACACAGGCACCGAGAGAGAGACACAAGGACCGAGAGAGACACAGGGACTGAGAGAAAGACACAGGGGCCGAGAGAGTGACAGGGACCGAGTGAGATACAGGGACCGAGTGAGATACAGGGACCGAGAGAGAGAGACACAGGGACCGAGAGAGACACAGAAACTGAGAGAGAGAGACAGGGACCGAAAGAGACACAGTGACCGAGAGAGAGAGACAGGGACCGAGAGAGAGACACAGGGACCGACAGAGAGAGACACAGGGACCGAGTGAAACATAGGGACCGAGAGAGAGAGACAGGGTCCGAGAGAGATAGACACAGGGACCGAGTGAGACACAGGGACCGAGAGAGTGACAGGGACCGATTGAGAGACACAGGGACCCAGAGAGAGGTACAGGGACCGAGAGAGAGACACAGCGACCGAGAAAGTCACAGGGACCGACAGAGACACTGATACTGAGAGAGAGAGAAAGGTATCGAGTGAGACACAGGGACCGAGTGAGACACAGGGACCGAGAGAGAGACACAATCGTCCGAGAGAGAAAGACAGGGAGCGAGAGAGAGAGACACAGGGACCGAGGGAGAGACACAGGGACCGAGAAAGACACAGGGACCGAGGGAGAGACACAGGCACCGAGAGAGAGACACAGGGACTGAGAGAGAGAGACACAGGGACCGAGAGAGACACAGGGACTGAGAGAGTCACAGGGACCGAGAGAGACACAGGGACCGAGAGAGAGACACAGGGACCGAGAGAGAGACACAGGGACAGAGTGAGAGACACAGGGACTGAGCGAGTCACAGGGACCGAGAGAGACACAGGGACCGAGAGAGAGACACAGGGACCGAGAGAGACACAGGGACCGAGAGAGAGACAGGGACCGAGAGAGAGAGACACAGGAACTGAGAGAGACACAGGGACCGAGTGAGAGACACAGGGACTGAGAGAGACACAGGGACCGAGAGAGACACAGGGACCGAGCGAGAGACACAGGGACTGAGAGAGAGAGACAGGGACCGAGAGAGAGAGACACAGTGACTGAGAGAGAGAGAGACAGGGACCAAGAGAGACACAGGGACCAAGAGAGAGACACAGTGACCGAGAGAGAGTCACCGGGACAGAGAGAGAGATAGGGACCAAGAGAGAGACACAGGGACCGAGAGAGAGACAGGGAGCAAGAGAGAGACACAGGGACTGAGAGAGAGAGACAGGGACCAGGAGAGACACAGGACCGAGAAAGACACAGGGAGCAAGAGAGAGACACAGGGATGAGAGAGAGAGAGACAGGGACCGAGAGAGACACCGGGACCGAGAGAGACACAGGGACCGAGACAGAGACAGGTACCGAGTGAGAGACACAGGGACCGATTGAGAGACACAGGGACCGAGAGAGAGACACAGGGACCAAGAGAGAGACACAGGGACCGAGAGAAACACAGTGACCGAGAGAGAGAGACAGGGACCGAGAGAGAGAGACAGGGACCGAGAGAAACACAGTGACCGAGAGAGAGAGACAGGGACCGAGAGAGACACAAGGACCTAAAGAGAGAGACAGGGACCGAGTGAGACACAGGGTCCGAGTGAGACACAGGGACCGAGAGAGAGACACAGGGACCAAGAGAGAGACACAGGGACCGAGTGAGACACAGGGACCGAGAGAGTGACAGGGACCGAGTGAGACACAGGGATCCAGAGAGAGACACAGGGACCGAGAGAGAGACAGGGACCGAAGGAGAGACACAGGGACTGAGAGAGACACAGGGACCGAGAGAGAGAGACACAGGGTCCGAGAGAGGCACAGGGACAGAGAGAGAGACACAATCGTCCTAGAGAGAAAGACAGGGAGCGAGAGAGAAACAGAGGGACCGAGAGAGAGAGACACAGGGACCGAGTGAGACACAGTGACCGAGAGAGACACAGGGACCGAGAGAGAGACACAGGCACCGAGAGAGAGACACAGGGACTGAGAGAGAGAGAGACACAGGGACTGAGAGTGAGACACAGGGACCAAGAGGCACACCAGGACCGAGAGAGAGATAGGGGTGAGAGAGAGATACAGGGACCGAGAGAGAGACACAGGGACCGAGTGAGAGAGACACAGGGACTGAGCGAGTCACAGGGACCGAGAGAGACACAGGGACTAAGAGAGAGACACACAAGGACCGAGAGAGAGACACAAGGACCGAGAGAGACACAGGGACCGAGAGAGACACAGGGACCGACAGAGAGACAGTGACCGAGAGAGACCCAGAGACTGAGAGAGAGAGAGACACAGGGACCGAGTGAGACACAGGGGTGATGGAGACACAGGGACCGAGAGAGAGACACAGGGACCGAGAGAGAGACACAGGGACCGAGAGAGACACAGGGACCAAGAGAGAGACACAGGGACCGAGAGAAACACAGTGACCGAGAGACAGAGAGACAGGGACTGAGAGAGAGAGACAGGGACCGAGAGAGAGAGACAGGGACCGAGAGAGAGACACAGGGACCGAGGGAGACACAGGGACCGAGGGAGAGAGACAGGATCTGAGAGAGAGAGACACAGGGACCGAGAGAGCCACAGGGACCGAGTGAGACACAGGGTCCGAGTGAGACACAGGGACCGAGAGAGAGGCACAGGGACCAAGAGAGAGACACAGGGACCGAGTGAGACACAGGGACCGAGAGAGTGACAGGGACCGAGTGAGACACAGGGACCCAGAGAGTGACACAGGCACCGAGAGAGACACAAGGACCTAAAGAGAGACACAGGGACAGAGAGAGTCACAGTGACCGAGAGAGAGACACAGGGACCGAGAGAGAGACAGGGACCGAGAGAGAGACACAGGGACTGAGAGAGACACAGGGACCGAGAGAGAGAGACACAGGGTCCGAGAGAGAGACACAGCGACAGAGAGAGAGAGACACAATCGTCCGAGAGAGAAAGACAGGGAGCGAGAGAGAGACAGAGGGACCGAGACAGAGAAACACAGGGACCGAGTGAGACACAGAGACCGAGAGAGACACAGGGACCGAGAGAGAGACAGTGACCGAGAGAGACACAGGGACCGAGAGAGAGACACAGGCACCGAGAGAGAGACACAGGGACTGAGAGAGAGAGACACAGGGACTGAGAGTGAGACACAGGGACCAAGAGACACACCAGGACCGAGAGAGACATGGGGGTGAGATAGAGATACAGGGACAGAGAGAGAGACACCGGCACCGAGAGAGAGACACAGGGACTGAGAGAGAGAGACACTGGGACTGAGAGTGAGACACAGGGACCAAGAGACACACCAGGACCGAGAGAGACATAGGGGTGAGAGAGAGATACAGGGCCCGAGAGAGAGACACAGGGACCGAGTGTGAGAGACACAGGGACCGAGAGAGAGACACGGGGACCGAGTGAGAGACACAGGGACCGAGCGAGTCACAGGGACCGAGAGAGACACAGGGACTGAGAGAGAGACACACAAGGACCGAGAGAGAGACACAAGGACCGAGAGAGACACAGGGACCGAGAGAGACACAGTGACCGAGAGAGACACAGAGACTGAGAGAGAGAGAGACACAGGGACCGAGTGAGACACAGGGGTGATGGAGACACAGGGACCGAGAGAGAGACAGGGACCGAGTGAGACACAGGGACCGAGAGAGAGAGAGACACAGGGACCGAGAGAGACACAGGGACCGAGGGAGAGAGACACAGGGACCGAGTGAGACACAGGGACCGAGAGAGACACAGGGACCGAGAGAGAGATACAGGGACCGAGAGAGACACAGGGACCGAGGGAGAGAGACACAGGGACCGAGAGAGAGACACAGGGACTGAGTTATAGACACAGGGACTGAGCGAGTCACAGGGACCGAGAGAGACACCGGGACCGAGAGAGACACAGGGACCGAGAGTGAGACACAGCGACCGAGAGAGACAAAGGGACTGAGAGAGTCACAGGGACCGAGAGAGAGACACAGGGACTGAGAGAGAGAGAGACACAGGGACTGAGAGTGAGACACAGGGACCAAGGGGGACACCAGGACCGAGAGAGACATAGGGGTGAGGGAGAGATAGAAGGACCGAGTGAGACACACGGACCGAGGGAGACACAGGGACCGAGAGAGAGACACAGGGACCAAGAGAGACACAGGGACCAAGAGAGAGAGACACAGTGACCGAGAGAGAGACACCGGGACAGAGAGAGAGATAGGGACCAAGAGAGAGTCACAGGGAACGAGAGAGAGACAGGGAGCAAGAGAGAGACACAGGGACTGAGAGAGAGAGACAGGGACCGGGAGAGACACAGGGACCGAGAAAGACACAGGGAGCAAGAGAGAGACATAGGGACTGAGAGAGAGAGACAGGGACCGAGAGAGACACCGGGACGGAGAGAGACACAGGGACCGAGACAGAGACAGGTACCGAGTGAGAGACACAGGGACCGATTGAGAGACACAGGGACCGAAAGAGACACAGGGACCGAGAGAGAGAGACACAGGGACCGAGAGAAACACAGTGACCGAGGGAGAGAGACAGGATCTGAGAGGGAAAGACACAGGGACCGAGAGAGACACAGGAACCGAATGAGGCACAGGGTCCGAGTGAGACACAGGGACTGAGAGAGAGACACAGGGACCGAGAGAGACACAGGGACCGAGAGAGACACAGGGACCGAGAGAGAGACACAGGGACCGAGTGAGACACAGGGACCGAGAGGGTGACAGGGACCGAGTGAGTCACAGGGACCGAGAGAGACACAGGGACAGAGAGAGTCACAGGGACCGAGAGAGAGACACAGGGACCGAGAGAGAGATAGGGACTGAGAGAGAGAGAGACAGGGAAAGAGAGAGAAATAGGAACCGAGAGAGACACTGGGACCAAGAGAGAGAGAGACACAGGGTCCGAGAGAGAGACACAGGGACAGAGAGAGAGACACAATCGTCCGAGAGAGAAAGACAGGGAGCGAGAGAGAGACAGAGGGACCGAGAGAGACACAGGGACCGAGTGAGACACAGAGACCGAGAGACACACAGGGACCGAGAGAGAGACAGTGACCGAGAGAGACACACAGTGAGCACGTGA